>JAOVVA010000033.1:3996041-4038623 GCA_028565275.1 Leiocassis micropogon
CCCACACACACACACACACACACACACACACATCTACTTATTTTTTGCTTTTTTTAAATTTTTTTAGAATGTATAGTATAAGTGAAAATGCAAATCAACTCATAGATTTCGACAATGAATCGTCATGACTCATGGATACAAAGTGAATGCTTACAACCCTATTAAATCCATATGATGTCCATTAGCATTGTGGCACACTCAGGACATTCCTGTCACAGCTACCTTGTTAGTGTGATTGTCAGGAGTTAAAAGACTTATAAATTAAAAGAATGTGAGATTTCATTGTACGGAAATAGACGAAAGAGAAAAAAAGAAAGAGGAAAAAGGAAAAATGTTTTTGTATCAGGTTGTAGCAGGTGTCTCCTGTGTATGTGGATGCACCCTTCCTCCCTGTGCTACGTGTCCAATTAGAGTAACATAATCTCTACTGGCTGTGCTCTCAAGTCAAAGAAGAAAGAACTGGGGCAGACATCAGGACAGAGAGAGAGAGAGAAGGAGATAGAAGGAGAGAGAAAGAGAGAGAGAGAGAGAGAGAGAGAGAGAGGGAGAGAGTGTACTCACGCTGGATGTCAATAGTGACGCTGCTCTCCTTGCCGTTTGGGACAGCTTTGTTCGATGCACGGCAGATTATCGTCTGTCCGCTCTCGATGTTTGATGGTGAAATGTACAGACTGCTGACTGTACTCTCCTTCCTGCCATCTCGAAAAACAGTCTACAAACAGCAAAGTAAAAGAAACATCAGCAGTGGGGTAAAGCAAATGAAATACAGAGAATAACTAAGCTGGGCTGTCAAGTGAGCGTGCACAGGGTCAAGGAACACACAACCACCATCAGTCAAAGGGCGTCTCGATTCCTGGGCTTGGAGTAAAACATTTCACCTACTAGATGCCCTGCAAACAACAGAGACCCCCCACTGCTCTCCCTGTCTGTCGTCTCTCTATAACAGGGGCAGATGGATTGCAAAAAAAATAAGACAAGACAGTCTGTTTGGAGGCCTTTTTTTTCTTGGAGGGTGGGGTACAGAGCATGGCTTGTCATGCACCACAAAGGAAATCAATCTTGTTTTACTCTGCTGGAACGCTAAGCTCGTCCGCATTCACCGCATTGTTTAATGCCATCTGGAAGGACTCTACAGAATCTACGTGCTCCACTGGAAAGTGATGACTTAGAAAAAAAGGAAGGTTTGAGCGATAAACAGATAGAAAAAGACACTGGATATGGAGCGGGCAAAGAAGATTCACCTAGCGGAACAAATTGGCAGTGCCATAGAGCTCTGGGCAAACTGCTGAGAGATGACATCCTCGAGACAGCCCGGCATGCACCGCAATACCCACTGCACTGGAAAGATTCCTTTTACTTTTCCATTCCTAAAAAACCTCTTCCTATTAAAAGCTCACTGGCCTGTGCTATACATCTAAGCTCTTGTCGTCAATTCCTGCCAAAAGCGTCGACTTGTGTGGGAGTTGCTCGAGAACCGATCTGTAGCTCGCGCATTCTAAAAGTGAAAAAAACCTCCTCCCTCGTCTCACACAGGAGAAGAAAAGTCCTGGAATAATGGTCTGAACCAGAGCTGTAGTTACATGCTAATAATTAGCATGTTCAAACTATTGACAGTGAGCTTGCTAATAGTAGCAATTACTGCCTCGCTATTTCATAGCTCCTTTTTTTATTAAAAGAAAGAAAGAAATAATAAAGATCAGAATGAAAGCTGGTGTTTTCTATCCTACTTGGGGGGGAACTTGGGCGTGGATGGAAGTGTCAAAGGATAAAATATAGCACTTCTGCCTTCCTCCTTTTACGAAGTACAAAATGGTTCAACCGAAAATTGTTCATCAGAGACAAAAAAAAACCCTAATGTTTATTTCAAGTTTGGGCACCATTATATAACATAGTCTCGCTTTCACGAATCGGTGGCAATTCATTCATTTAACTGTTCTCAGTCAACCCTTTACATGTTGCTATTCAGAGTAATGGTCGAGCCAGAATCTCAAAACACAAAGTGCAAGATGAGGACAGACCTTAAATGCAAATCCTGGTCATCACTGAGCACCATGCATACACATTCACACAATCATTCACACTAACGGGCAATTCAGGGACACTAACTACCTACTGGCATATTCTAGGAAAGTTGGAAGAAAACACAATCACACATGAGGAGAACACAATTCACACTTACACTGGAGCTATAACACTACTAAATGTGCTTCATGACCATTCGTACGACACGATTAGTCTGGTAACAAATGTGAGGCTGGTTGGTTTGACCCAATCGACAGCTTTGGTCACTGTCTGTATGGAGTTCTCGATGTTTTTCTGGTGTCTACTGTACAGTATATGGGTGCAAAAACACCATGCAAAAACATAGAATCACCTCTAGGTGTGAATGTGCATAAACGTGCAGTGACTGGTGTCCCGTCTAAGGTGTTATCCTGCACCTTTGTGTAATGTTTGATTAGATCCACTAGATAAGAAGGCGTAAGAAGTAGTTATTAATAAACCTGGGATTGCTGAGCCTTTTCTTCACTCGTCCACTCACCCACACATTCTCTATTTCACTTATCATATACTGTACAGGGTTATGGGAGGACTGGAGCCTATCCAAGGCAACAGAAGCACGAGGTGGGTACACCATGGATACACCACGGACGATGTGCCAATCCATTGCAGGGCACAAGCATGCCCGCACTCAGATTAATAAATTTGGAGCCAGTGAATCTAATCTGCATGCCTTTGTACTGTGGGAGAAAACCGGAGAGTACCTGGAGGAAACCAACCAAGCATGGAAAGAACACGCAATTGCCATGCACACAGACCTCCACGCATCGCCACCTTGTAGCTCACTTGTCCAAATTTTGTCCAAATTGATATATTCTAAGATTACACTCTAGTTAACAAACACCCATTAACTAGAACACCAGCTTCCCAGTTAATCCTGAACTAACGTAGAAAGAAAAGAATGTCCACTGACTACATAATTTATTCATGCACTATACTGGCCTAGAACCCCTCCTGCTTAGCTTAAATCGTGTTTGCCACTTCCAGTAGCTGAGCGATGTGAGTCAGATGGAGACAGTAAAGCCTTCGCTGAGCCTCACAGCACTCGGAGTCCCTGCAGTGAGCTGCAGGCTCTCGGTGAATAGACGTGCTGATAAAATATGCTTCATGACACAGTTGGTGCTGCTTCTCTCATGGCCCATTGCCTGTCTGAAGCTATTAACATCGCGTGGACGCAGAAACGGAATGGGTCACAATGCTTAGCCTTTGCTTGGCCCAAAATAGCTTCCAATTACAAACTAATCATTTCTCATATAAAAGCCCAGAAGCTTGTCAGGAGAAGAGCAGACCTACTTGTATGTGTGTGTGTGTGTGTATGTGCATATGTGTATATGTGTGCGTGTGTGTCTGTAAGAAGCGGGGTAAACTAGAAAGATTAGCAAGATAAGCAAGAAAAAGGACAGTTCTAATACAATTTAGACCTGTCAAGAGAAGCAGGTTTGTCACAATATAATTAAGCACATAATGAGCACAGACGTTTTTTTTTGTCTTCTATGCCTAGTATAGTATCAAGAAAATATTGGTCAAGACCTGTTCAGCATTTTGCCTTTGTTTAATGCTGTTTTTGTTCTGGGTGTTAATATATACAAACGGCACAGTGGCTCAGTTAACACTGCACCTTCAAGGGCCGGGTTAGATTCCCGCCTCAGGTTTGTGTGTATGGAGTTAGTGCTTGGTGGGTTTCCTCCCACAGTCCAAAGACCTACTAATTAGCATTCTCAAATTGCCCATAGTATTGAAATGAGCATACCTGGGTATGGGATAGAGCCTATGCCATACCATAGGTATGGAATAGGCTTAAGGCTCTGAATGACCAAATACACAGTATAGCACGCTGAATGTGTAAGTGAGCAGTACAGACTATGAGGGAGTGAGAGTGAATGTATAATTGAGTTGTTTTCTGAGTTTCCAAGTTAATTATACAATGGTTCATTCCAACTAAGCAATGTGACCAGACAACAGGCATGCCGTGAGTGCCGATATAAGGTATGACAGCCCTACCATGGTTAACTATATGTATCACTCTGCTTCTTGAGTGTTCTAATAATTTTTAACCCTTAAACAAAGGTGCTACTTTGTGTGGGGTTCAAAGCCCAACATCACCAATTTGTCACTGCAGGGCCCTGAACCATTGACTGAGGTCATTTAACTAACTTTCCACTCTTTGGTGTTCAGGGCAGCATGGTGGTGTGATGGTTAGAACTGTGGCTCACACCTCCTGGGGCGATGGTTTGATACTTGATTCAAGTTCGCGTTTGTAGAGTTTGCATGTTCTTCCCTTGCTTGGTCGGTCTCCTCCAGGTACTCCCACAATCCAAAGGCATGCAAATTAGGTCAATTGGCATTCCTAAGTTTCCAGAGGAGTGTGTGAGTGTGTGTGGGCATGTGCCTAGCAATAGATTGGCAATCCAGCAGACTAGAAAGTTGATGAATTAATGAACTATTTCGTATTCGTCCCTGAAACAGTTAGTTAGCTGAGGCTACTATAAAGTAAAATTACTTGATTTACAGGACTGTACACCAACTCCATGGTTTATTCTTTTCAAATTTTGGCTACTGTACACAGTACCAATAAGAATTCAAAGCTACTTTCCTGTTAATTATAGTAACTGTCAGTTGCCAGCTCAACAATATTTCCACCTGTTGTAGAAGGATATGTGTTTGCGGAGCAAAATAACTATATAAAAAACAAACAAATCAAAATCAAATGCTGTTTTACACTGTTATTTAAAAGCAACATCACAGTTGAGGTTGTGATGTTGACACTTCGAGCTTATTACAGCCATGCTGATATTCAGTCCAACAGCGCTCCCTCTCATGTGATTATTGCTTAAGTAAAAAGAATTAGGTATTTTGGTCCCTCCATGTGCCATCCGGCAAATCAGGCAATGGTTACTCCCCACCATGGAGCCATCCGTATTCTCTGGCGTTTATTTAAGGGGTTGAGTTGCCAGCTCGACCGAGTGTCATTCACACACTACGGGCAGTTTGGTAACGCCGATTAGCCTAATATGCAAGTCTTTGGACTGTGGGAGAAAACCGGAGTACCCTGAGGAAGCCCACCAAGCACGGACATGCAAACTCCATGGACACAGACCTGGAGATGCATGGATCCTGGAGGTGCAAGGCGATAGTGCTAACCACTAACCTAGCTTGCCGCCACAAATAATCGGGAGGACCTCCATATGCAAACATGGAAAATATTAAAACTGATATCTAAAAGATGGGGAAGGGTGATTAGATTTTAAAGGGTTTTCTGTGAAGGGAATAATTTGGCTTCGGCTTACATTCTTCTGTTAAGCAAAGAAATCTCTGAATAATCAGAACACACACATGGTTTGAGGTTATTTGAAATTTGTAACTACAGACTACCCTGGCCTTACATTCTGCATCGTTTAAAATAATAGGTTGTTGCAATGACTTTGTCCTTTTTTTATTCTTTAAAAGAAAGTTATGGTTACTTCCTCATCCTGGGGTCAGAAGTCATTATTTGATTAACTAATTTAATCCCTGCCCCTCAAGTTCTGATTAATTTCCACCATTTTACGACACAGTTAATTAAATGCCTCTTTACTTTTCCCATCTCCCAGCTTTAATTCAGTGGCAGCAAGCCAGTGAGGGTAATAAGCTTGACAATAGAGAGAAATGGACTGATGTTTCTAGCTTTAATAGAAGGGGTCAGATGTGCTAAATATATCTCTACTTATACTGTCGTCTTACAACCAAACCTTCCAAAATTCTCTGCTTGACCCTGTGTCATGAAAAATTCATTCAGAGTGCTAATAAAGTTCATTAGAGTGGCAACAGTTTTCCCGTCCCTGAGATGGTCTCATGGTGAAGGTTACGATGAAAGCTTTGCCTTTAATTATATTAGTGGTTAGGTGAAAATAAAGGGTGGGAGAATTAATGAAATTTGAGAGGCAGGTAAAAAGAAAGGGCTTTGAAGGCATGTGGGTGGATATGAGAACAGAAAAGGATACTAAATGAATTTACCCTGGAGTACAGGAACTCAAAAAAGGCCTTTCAAAAAAGAAAAGTAGGTCTATAATCAGGAACGATTTATCATTTTATGTAACTAAAACAGAACATAGTTCATCTTGTCTTGTCTAATAAACCGATCTTCTATTATAACCTGCAACATACCAGATGATTCAAGAGTGATTATTTCTCTTATAATACGCTACAGGACAGTTTACAGCTCCTATAGGTATCATATGACTGATAATTCCTCCTATAATAGCTATAAAGCTAGTTATAGGCTTGAGATTAGCATTAGACAGGGCAATGTACGCCAATCAGCCATAACATTAAACTCGCTGACAAGTGAAGTGAATAACGTTGATTATCTTGTTATAGTAGAACCTGTTAAGGGGTGGGATTTATTACAAAGCAAGTCAAGAGCCAGTTGTTAAAGTTTTAGTGCTTAGAAGCACTAAAAATGGCCAAGCGTAGGGATCTGAGTGATTTTTACAAGAGACAGATTATGATGGGTAGAAGACTAGGTCAGAGCGTTTCCAAAACCACAGGTCTTGTGTGGTGTTCCTAGTATGCAGTGGTTAGTATCTGCAAAAAGTAGTCCAAGGAAGTATAATCCGGTGAACCGGTGTCAAGGTCATGAACGCCCAATGCTTACTGATGCGCACTGGGAGTGAAGGCTAGCCTGTCTTGTCTGATCCTTCAGAAGTGTTACTGCACCACAAAAAAAGTTCATGTTGGATATATTACAAGGGTGTCAGAACAGACAGAGCATCACAGCTCACTGCTTGAGGGTCTGTGTTTTCACAGACCAATCAAGAGTTCTTGTGCTGACCCGTGTCCCCTGGGAAACATGTCTACAATGGGTACATGAGCATCAGAACTGGACCATGGAGCAATGGAAGGATTTAAACTGGTCTGTTAAAGCATTTTTTCTTTTCTATTTTGTGGTACAGCCAGGTGTGTATAAGTCAGTTACCTGAGGAAGAGTTGGCCCTGGGATGCACTTTGGGAAGTCAATGGAGGCAATGTGAAGTCCAGCAGGGAAAACTTGGACCCTGGATCCTGGATCCTGTTACTACTTACCTAAACATTGTTGCAGACCAAATAACAGTACTACTTAAAGTCAGTGATCTCTTTTAGCAGGGTAACACACTGCAAATATTCTTCAGGAATGGTTTGAGAAACATGACAGAGTTGTATTCTCAGTTGTTGACTTGACCTTTGACCTCTACCAAACATCTATGTGATGAACAAGTCCGATCCACAGAGGTCCCACATCGCAACTTACCAGACTTCTGTTAAGATCTTGATGTCAGATACCACAGCACACCTTCAGCAGGTCAGGGCTGTTTTGTTGCCACAAAGGGGAGGCTACACAATATTAGGCAGGCGGTTTTAATGTTATGGCTGATTTGTGTGTGTTTGCCATGTTTGATAGTTACTGAGCTTTGTACTACAAAGCCCATCTGTCATGCTGCTCACACTAAAGCCTCTAATCTCGAAAAACACCTCTTTGCCTCTTTGCTAATTTAAAAATATTCTGCTGTGTTCACAGAGGAACTACAAGCACAAGCCTTATTGCAGCTTATTTTCTGATCTCCTTCACTTCAATTAGCACTCATACCCAATCCCTTTAGCTATTCAGATGGTGAGGGAGGTGAAAGTGAAGCATGAGGGATCATTGAGCATTCATGTAAAGTGAAGTCTTTTGAAAGCACGAGTGTCGTTAATGCAATCCCTAACAACACACACACACAGTCAATGCAGACCTCATTCACATCATTTATCCTGATTACACTGATCATTTATCCTGATTACACTATACATTTTTTATATGATTATTGAACCAGTATTTTTATGAATGCTAAAGATTTTCACTGCTAAGAATGATTATATACCTATGTTATATCAATTGATATCCCCTTCCTGTAACACCCCTCCAATTTTCTAACTGGGCTTGAAACCATCACTGCATGCAGTGGCTGGGTTGTAAGGGGCATTGGGATAATAGTTTTGACCCAGCTGTATAGGGCTTGAACCTCTGACTCTCTGATCAGAAACCCTGACATAGCAATGCCCCTCATATCTTCTGTAAATATTGCTTGCCATTTGGCTTTTGCAACTGATGAACCCTTAACTGTAAAATAAAGTTGAACACGATTTTAACTATAATAATCCAACTATATGAATATAGGGTCATTATGTAAAAGTAATTTCCATAAAGCATATTATTTCTGAACTTCAAAAGATCACACTGGGTCGAAGAGACATTATCTTTTGGTCAACATACACTATTAGACCAAAAGTGTAAAGACACCTGACCATCACATCCATATGTAGTTCTTCCCATAAAGTTTAAACCACACAATTGTACAAAACCTTACGACCACCTTCCTAATATTGTTTAGGTACCCACCCTTTTGCCGCCATAACAGTCATGCACTGTGTTCTGACACCTTCCTATCACAACCAGCTTTAACCTTTTCATCAATTTGATCTACACTAGCGCTTCTATTGGATCTAACTACATGGGCCAGCCTTCACTCCACAGAAACGCCTCAGTCCAGGAATATCCCACAATAGCTGCAGTTTTGGAGTTGCTCTGATCTAGTCCTCTAGCCATCACAATTTGGCCTATTTCAAAGTCACTCAAATCATTATGCGTGCCCATTTCTTATGCTTCCAATGTAACAACTTCAGGAAAAAAGATTTACTTGCTGCCTAATATATCCTAGCCTCCATTGTAACAAGGTGTTGAAAATGTATCTACTGTGAGAAGGACCATATTGTAATGGCTGGACAACTGTGTCAGAGCAACTCTAAAACTGCTGCTCTTGTGAGATGTTCCCAGACTGCAGTGGTCAGGACATATCTCGAAAGTGATCCAAGGAAGGAGTCATGGGTGGCCAAGGCTCATGGAAGCACGTGGGGAGCAAAGGCTGACCTGTGTAGTCCGATATAATAGAAGAGATCCTGTAGCTTAAATGGCTGGTTCCAAAAGAAAGGCATCAGAACACCCAGGTCATTTCTGTTTTGGTGGCAAAGGGGAACCTACTCAAATGGCTGATATAAGTACTGTCTATGCTATTGGATTTCCTTTCATGTGAGTAAATGGGCACAAACTTCCAGCATGGCAATGTCTCTGTACACAAAGTGAGCTCCATGAAGACATGGCTTTCCCAAAGATAGAGTGGAAGAACACAAGTGGCCTTCACACAGCCCTGACCTCAACCCCACTTAACACCTTTCGAATGAATTGGAACACTGACTGCGCCCCACTGCCTGACCTCACTAATGCTCTTGTGGCTGAATGCACAAAATCCTCCACAGTCATGCCCCAAAAACAGTAGAGGTTATTATAACAGCAGAGGAGAGAATGAGTTGCCTCTTCAAGGGATGTTCAACATGCACATATGGCTGTAACAGTCAGGTGTTCAAATACTTTTGGATAGTTTGTGTATTTGGGTTAACATTTGGATTAAGCTCGTTAAATCAAAGTAACTGGTCAAACAGACTAGATATAAGAAGTCATTTAACTATATTAATTTTGATGATACGTTGTTATTTCAACCACCGTGTTCAAATTAATATTAATGTTAATTCAGTAATTACTAACTGATGATGATGATGATGATGATGATAATTATTATACATTTTATTTACCTTTGCTTGTCTATCCCACACAACATTTAGAAATTATGTTATCCAGTTATCAGTTAATGAATAAATTAACCAGCGAATATAGTCTGTATATTAAATAGCGATAATAAGTATTTCCAGACAGAGCTATGGGCTCAAAGACATGCCCACCAGTCTGTAGTATCTAGACAGACACAGCTCTATTATCCTCCATATTAGCCTCCATTACTCAGAGTAAGCATTTAAAATCTTAATTGAGTGCAGTGCTTTTTAATGTTATGAAGAGAGATATTAGGAGTTTGGACGGCTTCCATCAGTCACCACGCAGAAGGTCTTCCTATACCAGCACTGCTGCCAGGCGCAGGAAGCCATCTGATTAGCGACACCACCGCTAACGACTGCATGCAGCTGCATGATGGGTAAACTGTCACTTCTTCGTCCCGGCCAGATCGATGCCATTTATCTCCCATCCAGAAAAAAAAGCCAATAATAGGATGAGAGGGAGGCCCTAAAGGGCGGCCTTGCATTGCTCATTTATATGGAAATGCCAAGGATGTGGTGATTAGAGGCTAGAAGGAGCCTCTACCTGGATTTATTTATTTATTTCTTTTCTGGGGCAGAACTCGAATGCTGAATGGCAGAAAATATCATGCTATTGGAATAATTTGCTGTTGGCGATGTGTACGTCTTAGGGAGCTGTGACTGGTTAGCCTGGCCTGGATACAGCATATGCTCATACACACCTACACTGTGTGGCAGCCTGTGCAATCTCTTGACAAATTTCTAAAAAAAAAAAAAATGCATTTTATACATTTTCCTGTACTGAATTTGATGGAAAAGTAAATCACCCAGTTGTGATGATGTGACAGCACAGGGGCATCTTGGATGTTCAAGACATGGAAGAGTCACTATCTAAATCAGCTGAATCGATTGGGCTATGGCACGCACATATCCAGAAATTGATAAAAACTTGACAGTCGCTGTAAGGGAAAACTGCACTTAGCAAGGTTTTAGACATATTTAGGCAGAATGATGGCTTTTACAGCAACACGATCTTTGCAGACTGATACCCAGTAAAGGTTAGAAATAATTACCAAGTTTATTAGGTTAAATTCATATTTATGCTTTCTGATGTTCTTGATGCTTCAAGATGTATTCTCCCAGATTGCTACACATATCCAAACACTCTATTGTAATATAGTGCCTGGACAGTTCCAGGTGGTAGAACGATTATAAGTGGAGGCACAACCGAATGGATCTAAATTATGGTAGAAGACCAGCGCTCAGCCTTATCTGGCCATCTGCTTGTTTTGTTGACACATTTAGCAGCTGTGAGCTGGATTTCCTGGGATTTCTCTGCAATCAAACGAAGCTGAGGGCTAAATTGAAGGTTAACAGATGGCGCGTGTGATCACAAACGTGGCGCAAGAGGCCAAGCTTTACTAAAACCACAATACATTTTGTAAAGGAAATAAACGAAATCATCAGTGTTTAATTGAAATAAAAAATACTTATTATTATTAATATTAGCTTATTATTTTCTTTTAAATATTTTATAAATTTTTGATATTTATGATGGGAATTAAAGGTGCATTTACTCTATGAGAGCTCCTAGGCAGAGCTAAATCTGTACTCACCTTAGAGTACATGACTCCATTTAGCACCTCCCCATTTCGAATCCAGATGATTGAGGCGGCAGGCTTGGCATTGTCAGCATGACACGTCAGGTTGAGTGGGTCTCCAGCTCTCAAGCTCACCACAGGGCCTCCATCAATAACTGGGTTATCTGGTGGAACTGCATCATGGGAAAAAAAAAGAAAGAACATCACGCATGTCAGTGAGTGGCAGAGCTCTGGGGGATATCCATCTGCTCAACTGCTCGAGTCAATAGTGCTCTATATGGATCTCTGCAACATGTTACTCGTCTTAATAAAAAAAAAAAAAAACCTAGCGTATCATGTTACCAAAAAAAAAGTTTCCCACTTTGAAGATGTTCCCTTCATGTCAAACTTAGTGATTGTTGCAAAGTTCTCACAATGGAGAATTAAAAATTTTGGAATTAGTTTAAAAATTTGTTTAACACTTTACTAAAACCTGAAAGGTTCATATCTAGGAAGAAATGTGGTTGTAAAACAATTGTTAATCACCATAAATAGAGATCACTTAAAGACTTAAGGAAAGGATTAACTGCTATGTGAAAGCGAGAGCATTTCCACTCACACAATGTGATGAGAACTCAAGGACTGGAACTAAACATCTGGATAGCCATTAGTCAGACTGGAGATACGACTTTGGAGCAAGAGAAAAAGGTCATGTGCTGTGTTGAGTCCAGATTGACCCTATTTCAGATTGATGTGGTGCATCAGGGTAAGAAGGGTATAGATCATGCATAGTGCCCCATGTACAAGCCTCTGGAGGCAATGCTATGATCTGGGGTTGCTTCAGTTGTTCAGGTCTAGGCTCAGCAACGTTATTTGGCAATAAAATAAAGTCAGCTGATGACCTGAATGTACTTAATGACCAGGTTATCACATCTATGGAGTTTTTCTTCCCTAATAGCACAGGTATACAGTATTCCAGGACTCAGAGTTTGAAAGAGTAATCCTGGGAGCATGAGGAATCATTTTCACGTAATCCGAATGCTAAAGGCAGTCGAATGAAATATTGGAGTGTGCGACTTTACTTTGACTTTCACCAAGCAGTGTACTGTACAGTAAGTAACGCATAAACACGAATCCTTGTCATTGCTTAATAACTATAATTTTATATTAAAACAAAGTCCTCTACGGCATGTGCCTTACCAACACTGCACTCTAAGAAGAGAAAAATTCCAAGGGTTCTTTTGGTTCTTATTCTCCATAAAGGGTTTATAATGGAATCCATTGTGGAGAGGGAACCATCCTGTTATAAGGTTATGTATAGATTTGGTAAATGTTTCCACTGAGTCTTTTCAATCTAAGAGCCTCCCTGGCAGGGAGTAAGGCTAATCTATTTTGTCTCATTAGTGAAAAGCGATATAATCCTATTGTGGAATTTGTTCACCAAAATTGTATGCGATTTTAATAGTAGCTTCATTATTATACTGTATGTGACATAGTGTATCATTTTGAGTCAGTAATCTCAATGGTCCGCTTGTGCAGAAACCTGATTTTTTGGGTCAAAAACTTGATTCTCGGCTGCTTTGGGGTGGTATTGCTTTCCGAGCAAATAAATTCTCAGCTTTCATACTGTGTCAATAATATTGTTGGATTGAAACAATAAATATAGATTGGAAGCTCTCAAAGATAGGATGATGAGTTTATCTGTGAAAACTGATGAGTTGTGCATTATCGCTCTCTCTCTTTCTTTCTCCTTCTCCATTTCTCCCTCCCACATGTCTCTCTCTGTCTCTTAAGTGAGCAAATGCACGTTCCAAAGAATATGGCTGAAGACTATAATTTTTTCCCCACCACTGACAAATTAATAATAGGATTTTCCTTTCTAGAAGGTTATCACTAATGTACGATTTGCAATACATATTATTCAGAATAAATGGATTCTGTTGTGATCTGATACAAATTCAGATCTGAATAAAAAAATGCAATAATTGTTTATTTCAGCTTCTTAAAACCATACTTTCCTCCAGTGCGTGCACACAGTATTCTGGGAAAATCCTTCTGGCTACTTAAGGCTATTAGGTGTCGTATTACTCTTTTGCTAAACTACTTCTTGTTGGAAGACATAGATCAGGTTCAATAGTTAAATGCCTTTCACAAGTATTCACACCCCTTGAACTTTTCCACATTTTGTCACATTACAACCACAAACATAAATGTATTTTATTGGGATTTTATGTGATAGACCAACAAAAACTGGCACATAATTGTGAAATGGAAGGAAAATTCATGATTTTTATTATTTTTTTTAATAAAAATATGGAATGTGATCAGATAACATTTGTATTTAGTCCACCTGAGTGAACACTTTGTACTGTACAACCACCTTTTGCTGCAATTACAGCTACAAGTCTTTTGGGTTTGTCTCTAACAGCTTTGCACGTTTTGAGAGTGAATTTTTTCTTCTTTGCAAAATAGCTCAAGCTCAGTCAGATTGGATAGAGAGCGTCTGTGAACAGCAATTTTCAAGTCTTGCCACAGATTCTTAATCGGATTTAGGTCTGGACTCTGACTGGGCCATTCTAACACATGCCTATGCTTTGATCTAAACTATTCCATTGTAGCTCTAACAGGTTTTCTTCTAAGATTGCCCTGTATTTGGCTCCATCTATATTCCCATCAACTCTGAACAACTTCCTTGTCCCTGCTGAAAACAAGTTTTTTCGCCACACAAAGCATTTTGCATTTAGGCCAGAAAGGTCAATTTTGACCAGAGCTCATCTGACCAGAGCACCTTCTTTCACATGTTTGCCATTTATCCATTGTATACCGCTCGTAGGATCGTAGGAGCCTATTTCAGGAAACAAAGCAGTACGCCCTTAACAGGATGCCAACTTATCACAAAGCACACACACGCACACCCAATTATATACTATGGGCAATTTGGAAACACCAATCAAACTAGACCATGTGTCTTTGGGACTGTTGGAGGAAATACCTAGAGGAAACCTCCAAACCAAAGAACAAAGAAAAACACATAAACTCTACGCAAACAGAGCGGAGGCAAGATTCAAACCCCAGGCCACCACATTACCAGTCTATTTATCGTTTGGGAAATATATCCAACAAAATTTGTCAGAAAGCTTGACAAATGGATACAAACACAAAAAAAACTATAGGATGATTTGGGCAACTAAACAGGCATTTCTACTACTGAGTTGTTTCCAGTGCTGATAGAGTTAATATTATAGTTTAGGCCACACCTACTGTACCTAGCATTTAAATCCAGTTATAGATATAATAATTTGACATGCTAAACAGACCCAGATGTTTCGTCACTCCATAAAAAGGCATATCTCATCTATTATTTAAAGTATTACCATACAGCTATGGATAACTCAAAGTGACTTAAGAGTTGATGATGTAAAAGTTCACATAGATATTGTATATTCCTTCTCAGTGATAAAAAAAAAAGAAACTTTTGGCATGTGTTTATTACAAGTATTTAATTCATTGTAGTCAATGAGTAAACAGGTGATTTGAAAAACAGTTGCTAAGAAAACATCTTTAATCTGTCACTAATACAAAAAAGCAGCAGAAAGCTACCATGCTGAGGATGGAACGCATTTGAGTGAGACCGTGCTGACACCGAGTACAACTTAATGAGAGCAGGTGTTATTTGTATATACGATTAGATGGATGGGAAATGGAAAAGAACGCAGCGACGCGTGATAGTAATAGTAGCGAAGGGCGGAATAAAGTGAAAGGAGTTTGACGGGCCGGAAAAGGAAACCAGCAGGAGAGAGGAGGCGTGTGAGCGCTGTTTAGCCTTACAGATTTCAAAATTCATGAATGGTACTGATTACATACTCGCTGTTTCATTGAGACACTCCTTACGTGGCATGCACGTGTACAGATTGACAAGCACACACACACACACACACACACACATGCTGATATTGTTTGCATTAAGGAGCCTACATATATGGAGCAGGAGGGAAAATCAGATGCAAAATTCAGGTTAAAACAGACAGCTAAAAAGAGAGACGGAGAAAGTCAGAGGGTTCTTAATGCGACATAATCTATGCAGTTGGTTCACTGATTTGAAGAGTGCGCCCAGCCAAAACAATCTGCTCAGATGTGATCACAACACACCATGCTGCATCTTTAAAGAAGCTTAATCTAATTCAGAGTACAACAGCCTGCGTTTATTATAAAGTCCTGCTCATGAGGTTTAAAGCTCTTAAAAGATCTTGCTGATCTTCTGAAGCAGTAAAGCTCCATCTGAGAACTTTGCTCATGTCCTGAAACTCTACTATTTGTCTGGGAATTATTGCCCATGAACCCTACCTAACCAGTGCACTGCTAGCTCATGAATTGTTTTTACTAACTCACTCTCACTCACTTATCATCTATACTGCTTCATTCTGTGTACAGGGTCTCAGGGGGCCTGAAGCCTTTTCCTGGAGACTTAAGGCACGGATGAATGGAGAGCACACATACGCGCACTCAAACACTCATTCAAACACTATGCAGGAATCGAACCCAGACCCTGGAGGCGACAGTACTGTACTAACCTCTACGACCACCGTGCCGACGAATAGTTTTTACTGTACATGTACAATAGATTTAACCTGTCCAGTATGGAAGGTTTCATTTTTTCAGGTTTATTTTGGTTGCCATGGTTCCACAAACTGTAGATTTGCAGCTCTTTCATCTGTTATATACAGTACATCGGTGATTAATGAGTTTCATGGTAAGTACTTTGGCTTTGCCTTCAAATCTTCTATCTTGAGATTTTCAGCTCAAAATGAAACCTGCCCCATAAAGAAAGAATGATATCAGCTAAACCATTTCTAACAGGAATACTCAGCACAGAAGAGTGATAACTCCGGTGACATTTGGAATTGCACAGCTGCGCTCATTTTCACTTTGGGAACTGTGAAACAAAATAGGAGCCCTGCATAAAGTACTTACTGACCTGGAAATTATCAGAATATCTATATATCTCTTGCTGCAGTTCGCATGAACAAGCTGGGCAATATTGCACGTCTGGATCTTTTAACAACTGACTTCATAGCACTTAATTTACACCAATCAGCCATGAACTTATTCATTACCACAGAGTATTGTAATGTCATGTTTGTCGCATTGTCACTTTGTCGCTCTTGTTTGCACATTTGCATGTGCACTTTACAGTATGTTGTCTCTTTTGTATGAAACCGTAGATAGTTCCCTGTTAACTTAAAATGTCAATCTGTCTTGTCCCAGACAGCCAGCTAATTAGGTCTCTAAGTTAGCTAGTAGGGTTTTTGTTAATTTATGTTGTTAATTTATGTTGCAATGTCAATCTGTCTTGTCTCAGGTAGCCAGCTAATTAGGCTTCTTAGTTAGCTAGTTAGTTTTTTTTGTTAATTTATGTTGTACGTTTATGTTGTATGTAGCACCCTGGTCCTGGAGGAACATTGTTTCGTTTCACTGTGTACTAACTGTATATAGTTGAAGTGACTTGACTTAACACCATCCCTACATGGAGAAACATTCCAGCCCGTCTGGTCCGAACCCACAGAAAAGCTGATGCAGCACAAGCTGCCTAAATCAGTCAAAGCTAGCATTGATAGAAAGACCCCGGAACACCCGCTGTACCACATCCTGCCAAGCACTGGGATCAGCAGGCTCAAGGTCACCGACCCAGCCTCCAAATTCCCCACATCTCAGTTTGATTGGAACTCATGCCATACACCACTGAGGCCCTGTGAAGCCACACCCTGAGGGGCCAGAGCTGCCTTGTTGGCACACTTGGAACCCATACCCTAGGCACATACAATATTAATGTTTTGAATTTTATGGCTGATTGATGTATGCATATTCTGAATACAAGAACACTTAACATTTCTTAATGTTTCAGAACGGATGCTGAAACATGCAGAGATGATTTTTTTCCCCTTCCTGAGAAATGAGTCCCATCCAAATAGGGCTTAAAAGAGAAGTCTAATCACAGGCGCAGTACTTAATGGCCATTAAATATTCTCCGTCTGCTATTAAATCATGTGGGATTCATTGTCTAGATTGATCCAACTATGGGCTGTTGAAAGCAATTTAAATTTATGGAAAGAGCTGTGCATTATGATTAGCAGTATATTATGATCTTCCATAAAAACATGTGACCAGATGAAGAGAGATTACATCTTATTATATGCTATGTTCATGGTTATTACAGTATTTGAATTCTTTTTGACGAAGCATCTTTGACACGTGTACACTTTCTTTAACCAGAAGTTGGAAACCAAAAGACGTGAATACAGACTGGAAAATGACATGTCTGCTCTAGTTACGCTGAGAAATCCCACTTAATTGACTTGTCTGAGCTCATCCAAGAACTTCTGACACTGATAACTCTGTTAGATGTGTCCAGGTTGAAATAGATCTTAAGCCTTATGCAGAAAACGTTCTATTATCCTTTGTGGATTATAGAAGATGTTTCTGTATTTCAGAAACACTAGGCATGAGGTAGGAGTACACCCTTGAGGTGATGCCATCACAGGGATACTTAAAACTATGTTTTCTTAAGACTGAATAAAAAATACTGCATTTTGTTCTCAGGTGATACATACAGTATATCATCAAAATATTAAACTTTTCATAGAGTGCTTGTTTGACTGATCTCGTTGACTTTGATGTTGGCATGGTAGTGCAATGGCACAGCCATTAGAGCCAGTAGAGGTGCTGTCAAAACTCAAGGTTCCTCAGTTGGATCCTAAACTTGGGCTTGTCACTTGGTATCTTGCCATGGTCCTGTACATGCATGCTATTCAGGGTGTATCTTCCTATCACCTAGTGTTCCAAAAATAGGTTTCAGTTTTGCAATCCTGATCAGCATTAATATATTTCTAAAGAATTCTCATCAATGGGATGACTATTTTAGCCTTAACTACTGAAGCGTTATTGTCTTACACACAAGAAATGTATTTCAAAGGAGCCATACATATTTATTAGAACTGGCCTAGTTCACATATTCAGAAGTGAAAAAAAATTCAGAGTTTGAGTCTTGGCAGGGACAATGACCTTGAAACTTTTGTTCTTTGTGCCAGCACAGACTATCCTGTCCATTCCTGGATGATTGGTGGCGATCATTAAAAGAGTGAGGTATTATTTCAGGACTTTTGCACAAAAGCCTTGTCAGCCATCTCTCTTCCTTCGCCTTACTCTTCCAGGCACCATCCCTCTGACATGCACACAAAGGCCAGGACCTTAACCACATAAGCCATCATCATTATGGTCCTGTTTGCAAACTCGGCAGCCACTAATGGCTCCAAATTAGCACTTTACTGTGGCCTCTTGATAGATTTCTCATGAGCCGGTCAACAGAACCGATTGATCGGCCGTCTTTAATTACCAACCAGCTGCCTGCAATCCTTCCTCTTCCTCCGCTTAGCTTTCTGAAAGCTTCTCAATCCTCCTTCGCTTCTCTCTTCCTCTTTCTCTGCCTTTTTGTAATTGGAAAACCTTTTTTTTTCCTGGTGGTATGGCTGCAGAGATTTTATTTTCTTCCTGGGAGGATAGAGGGTTTGATTTTGACAACGTAACTCAATCATAGATTCATACAGTAGATGGGAACGAAAAGTTCAAGTGATGCCTGTAACTAGTCTATTCTTGAACGTCCTGCCAATTCGAATACATAATTTACTGGAGTTGAATATTTAAGTGCCTATTAGATAACTTGATTTGAAGTCTACGGTATGATAAATGCTGAGCAAGCTAGTTTTAACGTACTTCAAGCGACCATTACAGGAGCGAATGCTGGAGAAATGCAAGAAGGTATTCATGAGGGTTTCATTAACATATTCCCTCCTGGTAGATAAGAGATGGAACTGGAGTTCATTAAAAAAAAGTGCAAGAGTGTAATAAAACTGCAACAAAAAAGGATGACAAATCAAGGTTGTGTGGTCCTTCAGTGCTGAGATGTGAATTCCAATAGTGCACTTTCAAGAAATGGGCAATAAAAATGGCCACCCCATGTCACTGGGTTGGTAACATCATTTTTTGTACCTTTAATATGAATCAATTACTGGAAATGTGGGTATAGTAGTGAGCATTTAAAATGATTTAGGGTACATATATGGGCAATACTTGTCTTACAGAGCAAAGCTCGAAATATATGCTGTATGCATCTTTCTATGTAAAGATACTAAAACTTACATAAAAAAATAATAAATTCTTAGCCTGTGAATACCACCTTAGCGACAAGGAGGCGTACATCTTTTTTTGTGTGAAAAGAGATAACGAAAGGAATGGTTTAGAAACCAGATTGAGGCAATATGTGTGAGGCTTTCAATTTTGGTAGATAATTAAATAAAACTAGATAATTAAATGAATCTATGAATTAAAAAGAAAGGCAGATGGATTTGTAATTAAACAAAGTAAGTAAAAAAATGACCCAATCAAACATACTTCCTGAAAGCCTGTTAAGCATTAAGCATCCTCAATTACCTGTGGGACTAAGATCTTAATACACACACATATATACACACCAGGGGAGAGAAAGTAAAAGAGAGAGAGAGAGAGAGAGAGAGAGAGAGAGAAAGATGCCCTCAGTGATCCCACAGTAATTTCACTGCAATTACACTTAAAAAGAAAATCTACTTTAGCCTTTCCAACACCTACTCCCTGGCCTGAAAAATCAGCAGAGAGTTTGAGTAACAGGGCATCGACATGGTCCTTCATCCAATAGCATGGAGTGGTGCAGAGGCTAATTTGAAGGACAATGGAAGAGAACATTAGTGGAGATTGAATTGAGAAATGGAGAAGTGAAGCAGTGAAGCAAGCCTAGCGATGTCTGGACCAACAATGCACCCGTCTTATTCACCAACAGGTCCCATCACCGCCATGCTGAGCCATTATGATCTGTGATAAATAGGTTGGGAATTGAGTGGTGGTACCACAGAGATTGTGGAAGTGCTCGAAGGACCTGTCAAAGGATCTTACTTATAGTGGATTTATTCTTCTCTGTAAGTGATGGATTCTGGTCAGGGTAGCATCGTACTGTATCTCAAGGATATGCAAGATACACAAGATAGTATAAGAATACACATTGGATAAGATGCCAATCCACTGCACTTACTGTACTTATTTATGCAGCTATAATTATTATAGAGCTGTCAGTCCACCCACTGGCATGTTTTTGGTGTGTGATAGATAGACTAGTGTTTGAGTCACGGGTCCACGGAGGAAAAGATCAATTTAACCGCTTAAACCTACAGGACTTGTTGAAGAGTGCAGACTTACGTTGCTTATTCTTCCATTCGTCTCAGTAGGCACTTTATCCGAGTCAGAGTTATGGAGGATCTGAAGCTTATGCCAAGAATACAGGGTGTAAGTGTAGTAATCCACTCTAGATAGAACAGCACTGATTGCACGACACCATGAACACCTAACAGGAATGTAGAGTAGCATAACCACTTGTATGTTTTAGGAGCAAGGAGGAAACTGACGAACATGCAGTATACTTATACAGACAGACCCAAGCTAAGGTTTGAACCAGTGACCCCTGAAGCTACAGTAGAAAACAGCAACAATATCCCTGGTTATGGCATAATCCTTACTAGATCCTGAAGAATATCCATTACATAGGGAACGTGAGGCTTAAAAAAGGAGACTGGAGACATATGTGGCTCAGTGGCCCAAATCCAAAAGCTCCCTTCAAGCGCTGTCACAAACACACCTGTTTACAGCAGACTGCATTCAGTAATAGGCACTCATATCCATTCTCCATCTCTCTCTCTCTCTCTCTCCATCTCTGTGGCTCTCTGAGACGGCTGGATATCTGAGATCTTAACCGGTTTACAAAGCTAGATTGCCTACTCTATTTACTGGATTGCACCAGTTTGAATAACAGAAAGACATAAAAGGCTGGCATTAAAAATAAACAAAACTACTGTAGAAGGATAAGCAGGTTATTTATCTTATAAATTCAAGTGGAACAATATGAAAGGAGCATTGCTGGGTATGGTGACAATATAAAAAAAGTACTTCAAGCACTTGCAGGGAGAAGACAGGGAACCATCAAATGTGCCTGTTGTTTACTGGGTTAGGAGGAAAGGTCTGTGTTTATCCAGGAACCCTGAGCAAAACCCCTCCTTACCAGCAGAGGTCAACGTCTCCTAAACACTACTTTGGTTTTCCAGTCAAATCCAGCTAGACTTCCTGCACACACCATATATTTAAACACTCATTTACTCACAGTAAATATACCGCTTTATCCTGTATACAGGGGCCTGGAGCCTATCCCTGGAGACTTTGGGCATGAGGTGGGGTACACCCTGGAAAGGGTGCCAGCCCATCGCAGAGTGCACACACATACACACACTCATTCACACACTATGAGCAATTTGGGAATGTCAATCAGCATAACCTGGATGTCTTTGGACTGTGGGAAGAACCCTGTACTTTACTGTATGTATTAAAATATGGTGGTGCAGTGGATTCTGACTCAATGTTCTTGAAAACTCTTGCCAGCTACATAGTTCATGTAAGTTCTGAGTTTTGATGGATCGTTGAGTTTTGACGTCTGCCTCATTGATTATTCTGACTCTTAACGTTATCTCCTGGTCATATTGTCTCATTTTGACCTGTTTGATTCCATTGACTGTGTAAAACATATCTCCCACACATGGACCCCAAACTGTCCCTTGAAGCCTTGTTCACTAAAGAATAAGACCTCAGTTTAGCTGGTGGACATCTGTTGGATTTGTCTGCCTGTCTGTAATATAGAAATGAAAAATATCTTAATGAGCATGGCATTTAATATGCTGATGATGTTCTGCCAGGTTGTTACGTACTTTAAATGGCAGAACACCTGCACAACAGAAGCTTATGTCACTCAAAAAGAAAAAAAAAAAGATATACTTGAATAAAAGTAGCTCAGGTCACATCACAAGGGCAGTGGGAGCAAAAAAAAACAACAAAAAAAAACTTTTTTGCAACATCTGGTAGGAGCTGATTAAAATATGAATGTGCACAGGTAGACAGCAGTCACCTTGTTAATTTACTTGTCCTCGATATTTGACAGTCATGAATGTGGGCAAGATTCAGATTTGCTTCTTTTAAGATGGAAAGGTAATTAACCACAATTCTGCATCATATGTCAGTGTAACGCACTCATAGGAAAGCACTGGCTACCCCTTTTACATACTGTACATGCACTCACAGTTTTAATTACGATTGGCTACTGTCACTGTGATTGACAGAGAAAAGAGTATATCATCCCTCCCACATACAGACCGTAGTCATTCACTGTTAACCCAAAAGTTGCTTAGGTGCAAACAGTTTGAGTAATTATAACCATAAAAAAATAGTTTTAAGGCATCACTTAAACAGCATAAGAGGCAATCAGGAGATGGCTGGCCATGTTTGCTGGAGCTTGAAGAGAAAATTGTACCTTTTCCTAATTGAAAATCATCTACAGTAACAAACAGACTATGGTAATCAACAGCTGACTGCAGTAAAGACAATGCCATTTTTTTCCCTAGGTATATTTTAATTGTCAGAGAAAATGCCACCCTGGTAAAAAGTATGAATATATCGTAATAATTCATGGCGAGTTCCGAGGTAGGTCATTATTTTCTACAATCTAACTCTAACTGGGCGACACAGTGGCTTAGTGGTTAGCCCTGTCGCCTTGCACCTCCAGGGTCTGGGTTTGATATTCTGACCTCGGGTCTGTGTGCATGTTCTCTCCGTGGTTGGTGAGTTTCCTCTGTGTACTCTGGTTTCCACCCACAGTCCAAAGACTGATCAGGCAGAGTAGGCTGATTCCTTCTGCCAAATTTTCCGTAGTGTGTAAATGACCGTGTAAGCCTTTGTATGTGTGTGTGCCTTGCAATGAATTGGCAACCTGTCCAGGGTATACCCTGCCTCGTGCCCTATGTCTACTGAGAAAGGATCCAGGCCCCCCATGACGCTGTATAGAGGATAAGCGTAGATGATAAGTGAGTGAGGGAGTGATTGGGGAATTCTTACTGTTTATATAGTAGTTTACTTTTTAAAACTGGTTTTACATTTGGTAGTTGGTAACAATATTTCTTTTTTTTTTATTTTGTTTTTCAATAAAATAAGTTTCAAAAAAGTATTGCAGTCAAAGTGGTCATACAAACAAGAAAAGCCAAC
Source organism: Leiocassis micropogon (assembly GCA_028565275.1). NCBI lineage: Eukaryota > Metazoa > Chordata > Actinopteri > Siluriformes > Bagridae > Leiocassis > Leiocassis micropogon. Next base: position 4,019,477 of record JAOVVA010000033.1, read on the forward strand.
TGAACGACTTTAAGTTTAATTTGTTTAAATTATTGTGACGATTTTATGCTCATATTGATGCAACATTTTTTTATCTACTGTTGGTTACTTATACCATTATGAAAGCCAAGATGACATATACGAGTTTGAGCTGGGTTTTCACAGATAGGGTCACAATTAAGGCAATCACTTCTCTCACATGGATAAAGTACAAACAGTTTGTCTGGGTTTAAATAGGTGGCTGTTGTACCCTTGGGACTCTAACACACAACGTCCCAAAGATGGAGTGCATGCTTTCATTTTTTTTTTCTGTCCCACTCAGAAGCTTCCTGGAATTACATTTTTAAATAAGATTTTCTCTCTTTTCACGTTTTAAGGTTTAACTGAAACTTCAAGTATTAGAACTTTCCGTGTGATTGTGACACATGCAACAGACAAGCAAACGAAAGCATGCAGTTTTTAGAAATATAAATACATTTTCCTACATGAAAGGTTTCTCCAGGATGCCATCCATGTAAGAAACATTTCATTTGAATTTCTGGAGGCCAGAAAGGTATCCAAAACAATGTTAAATGGTTGCCATGGCACTACTAGCCTTCTTTATTAAAAGCTAATTAAAACATCAAAAAAACAACAAAAAAAAAAACCACTGCAGTCAAAATAGTTCTAGGCTTACTTGACTCACGGCCAACAAAACTTTTAATGAAGTATCATGTGTTTTAGGGCACAATCGAGCTTGATTACATTCCTTTGTTCCTCCTAATAAACTTCCAACCAGGCATCTGATTTTGGAATGATCCAGAGATGTGTCCTATGTCTCTGTGTTTGCAATTAAAAGTTAATAATCTTCATGCCTTGAGACTGTTTATCAAATGACGGAGGAGATCGCACTGAGGACTTGGAGTGCTCTTCAACTCGAGGAGGCTACATTTCGAACTGTTTATTCCACCCGCAAGGACCCTTGATCTTTTCATAGTCATATATCCTAATGAATAATTTACACAGCAGCAGCAAATCAAAAAAACTGCTGAGGTAGACTTAGCCCTTGTGTTTTGTTAGAAGTTAATTTCTGGAAAAGCAAACGTTTAATGAGCAATTTTCAAGCTTAAATGATCAAAGAATACCTGGGAACGCATTACGGCTTGTGGAAACTGATGGCATGGCTTATACGTAGCCTTTCATCTGGGACTACGTCAAAATCACTATACTGGGGAAGCTGTTAGTGGGGAAATAATGATTCGGTTCAAGTAAAAAAAAAAAAAAAAAAAGTAAATGAGTTGAGAGGTTTCATTTGAAGAGGAAGTTTTTTAAAGAGCTGTACAAACGTCAATTAATTGAAATCAATTAAGTCTTAATCGTGGTCCTCATGAGACGGAAGTGCAAGAATGTAACCCTGCATGAATAGTACTATGTGTCTGTGTATTTGTTTTTCAAATCTTATGAAGCTTATCTATCCTCAGTTCACCATCTGTCACACTCAGGTAAGGCCAGCAAGACCCTCGAGAGCCAGCTGAGAAAGCTGTCTTGTAGGAAAATGTATAATTAGCCTCAAGGGCACGACAGACACCCCAGATGAAGAACTTACTCTGGCACTTCGTCCCTAATACAGGAGAGAAGAAGCCACTAGAGGTCACACAAAGTCCCAGAATCGAGTTCAAATATGGTGCCAAGTTCACAGATCACCATACAATGGCTTTTTCAACTTCACATTGCCGTCATGGCCGGAGACGTTGATAAAGTGCCGCACAGAAGGAGGACTGCAGCTTTTAATGCTGTGTATAGCTCAAAAAGAATTCCATGTCAACCTTCCGTCTCAGGTCAAAAAAGTAATATAAAAATCCTCTATTCATCATAATTCTATATGTTTTTTGAGAGGAAAAATAAGACAAATGACTGAAAAAATTGGTTCTTTTTTACTTTCTTGTCAAACACAAAAAGCTGAATCATCCAAACATTAATCCTTTGAAAAAAAAAGTTCAAACGTACGTGGTGAAAAGTCAGCAAGTATCTTCTACTCTCGTGTCCCAGTTTCCCAGTAAGACAGGCTCACTGTATATCCCACTAGAATAGCGTTTTTATATCCCAAACTTAGCAACGTGTGATCAGGTATAAAAGCAGTGGCTGGAAGTGTGCCCCGCGCTGTCTGAATTGGCAGATCGCACTCTCTGGTAGGTCCGCAGCCAACCGTGTGAGCGACAGCATTGTTATGGAGGGGAATTGGGAAGGCTGAGGTGTTTCTCCAGCTGTCAAGTAGGATGCGGCGGAGAGGAGCGGCCGAGTTCCTGCTCCTGTCATCAGTACGCCTCAGACTGGGCCATAACAGACAGCCTGGTGATAACTGTGATCCCACGCTTGCATATATTACCCCAGATTATGAGTGATAGTCACATACAGCATTGCAGTTCTTCTGGTTTTTATGGTCATATCAGAGAATAAAGGGCATGAGGGAAAATGGCTAAATGTGAAAGAAAACCTTAAAAATTTATACACATTTTACACAATAGGGTTCCAGGGCATCCGGTGCTTGGAAACATAACACTTAACAATCACAACTACAACTACTACTACCAGTACCACTTACTCACTCATCGTCTATACCACTTTATTCTGTGTACAGGGTGGCAGGGGGGCTGGAGTCTATTCCAGGAGAGCATGAGGTGGGGTACACCCTGAGTACACCTCAGTGTCTGCCTCGTTCTTGTTTTTATTACCTGAGAAACAATGCTAAACTTAGATCTTAGACTGAGTTGAAGATGATTATCTATGCTGTTATTTAATCACAGTTAGATTACTGTAATTCGCTCTTCACCTGTCTAAAAAACGTATCATTGGATCGTTGTTCAAATGGTACAATGGTAAGCTTCTCACTCAGCTGACAAAGAGGAAGCATGCACCATGTATTTTAATCACTCTCACTCACTCATCTTCTATACCGCTTTATCCTGTATTCAGGGTCGCGGACCATGTATTTTACTTTCTTTAAAATTCAAGTTAATATTTAAATAATTAAATATAGGGCTTTTGCGTGGTCAGGCTTCTGTGTACATCAAAGAATTACTTCGGCCGTAGATCTCTGAGATCCTCGGATAAGGGTTTACTGAGTATTCCTCGTTCCAGACTGAAAAAAACAGAGGGGACTGTGCTTTTGAAGTTGTTGCGCCCACGCTTTGGAACGCTTTGCCACTGGCCTTAAAATCTGTTGATTCTGTGGACTCTTTAAAAAAGAAACATCTCAAGACTCTTGTCTTTATACAGAGTTGTAACCAGTGCTCTTCTAGCTCATGAAATGTTTTTACTAACTCGCTCACTCACTCATCATCTATACCATGTTATCCTTCATACAGGGTCGTGGGGGCCTGTAGCCTATTCCAGGAAACTTAGAGCACAAGACAGGGTACACCCTAGACAGTGTGCCAATCCATCAAATCGAATAGACACAACAAGTAATTTGGTAGCACCATCTAGAATAATCTGCATGTCTTTGTACTGTGGGAGGAAACCAGAGTACCAGGAGAAAACAATCCAGGCACGGGGAGAACATGCCCAAGGCGGGAATCGAACACGGACACTGGCGGTGCAAGGCGACAGCACTACCCACTAAGCCACTGTGCCGCCTATGGTGTCATTACAGTATCTCTTGTTGATTTGTTCAATTAAAGTAGCCAAAAACTCTTCTTATTTTTGGTGCCTTTGTGATTGTGATTTAAAACCCAGTATAGTATAGATTTAAAACCCTTGACATATTGTCCATAAACAAGATTTTCTATCTGATCAAACCTTTTAATTCATTTGCAATAGCAAACTAAAGCACAATACCTGATTTTTGTTTTATGACCTTGATTATTTATGTTGAATGCAGCAAATCACAAGCATGTTTGACCTTTTCTTCCTGGTGATAATCCAACAACATCTTCAAGCCTACAGTAAAAATAAGAGTATCGATACGATACTATGATCATAATCCAATTAATCATGACCAATTCAGGTTAAGAAGTTTGCATGTTCTCCCCGTGCTAGGTGGCTTTCCCCGGGGTTCTCTGATTTTTTCCCAAAAACATGCAGTTTAGGTTTATTGGCTTTTCCAAATTATCTGTAGTGTGTAAATGCTCATGTGAATGTTGACCGGACGGTCATAGAAAATGGAAAAAATACAATGGTCACCATCGGCCTCCATCGTCCCTGGTTGGACTACAGAGGTTCCTAGATAGATAGGAAGGTTTGAGGTTAAGAAAAAGAAAAAAATCTAAGCATGTATATCATTGCTTTTTCAAATTATTACCTCCAGCATGCAGCGCCAAGGGAGAACAGTTGGTCTATAGTCTATGAAGGGTGAGACTGGTCTGCTTTAGACTGTAATAAGGCATCTATAATTACATATTCATACTCATTTACAGAAGAGAGCAGAAGCGAGCCACCGTGGAATGTAATTTGTCTTCCCTCCTTCCTTCTCCCCCATGGCCACCTCCTCTGCCTCATAGATCATTAGTTTCACTTTTTATTAAAAGAGATCAATAAGGCGGATCGCATTGTGGTGGCCGAGCCTAAAGCCTTTCTCTCCCTCCCTATCTGTCTCATTCATCTCTTTCTTTCTCTTTCACATTCTTTTTTTTTTTGCGTTTCTTGCTCACCGATCTACATGCCTCCCCAGGCCTGGCCTGGTGGGAAAGATAAGTGTGTGTGAGGGGTTAGGAAGGTGATAAACCCTCCAGGTAGCTGATTTGAGCATGAACATAGATAACTGCAGCAGCTGCCCAATAACGCAGAAACAGCAACATTGTATAATAAGCCAATAAAGTTTAATTAAGATTCGATGACCTCTCTGGTTTAATAATGGAGATGGTAGGATTTGCAGCAGAAAATTAAAACTGAGGACTTATGGCACCAGCAGGGCAACATCGGTCAGAGAAAAATCTATTTTTATTATTATAATTATCATTTTTGTATTGGATGTTATTATCTTTCTAGTGGCATCACTACTCGGGTGAATTTTAGACCTTCTCTGCAAGATAACTTTCTATCCTCACTAATGAATCCTCAAGTAAACATAAGATGTGCTTTAAAACATGGCATAATATTGCATGTTACTAAATTTGACCATTACTACGTGCATGGATATTTTCAGGTAATATCTACAACAGACCTCTTTAGGAGATATACATAACTATTATGACTGAGATGACTGGCATGTGAGTTATCCTTTTAGTTTTAATTTAGAAAACAACCTGCATATACTGTACAGTAACATTTTAATTCTATTCAGTAAAATGCAGGTGACACAGTGACATAATGGTTAGCCCTGTCGCCTGGCACCTCCAGGGTCGAGGATTCGATTCGAAGTCTAATCGAATGCGTGGAGTTCACACTTCTTCCCATGCTTGGTGGGATTCCACCGGTACTTTGGTTTCCTCCCACAGTCCAAAGACAGACATTCCCAAGGTATCTGTAATGTGTGTGTGTGTGTGTGTGTGTGTGTGTGTGTGTGTGCCCTGGAATGGATTGGCACTCTGTCCAGAGTGTACTCCGCCTCAAACCCAAGGTTTCCAGGGATAGGCTCCAGCCTCCCCCCACCCCTACCCCACACCCCCTATTTGTTATGAAGAGACACAACTTTCCCTATATGGTATCACTGATCAGAGCTTCAGATAAACACAAAATATTTAGGTGCCAAATTAAATTTTTGGGAGGCATAATGTAACCCTTTTAAAAATATAACCTGTCGAACTCATGCATCCACACATGGGTACAAGAAACGTATTTAGCTGTAACTTACGATATTTGCTAGCATGAACTGATAATGATGACTGACTATTGACGTAATCCAGCTAGGTGACTTCCAACCATATAAGGGCATCTGATGTAGAAAAGTAAGGATCAAGGATGGGATGGGTAGGGAGTGAAAAAAAATATTACATTTTTTTTTTAATTTTAAAGTTAAATTTCCTTGTCAGTTGTCGATGTTCCATGACTAATGTTAGCTAATTTTTGCAATATCTGTCAAGATTAAGAAAAGAAAATACTTATCTACGTTGATAAATCTAAAACTGATCAGAAAATATTACTAAATCAAATTTTTATGTTGCTTTGCAGGTCAATTCCCCAACTTCTTGTTGCCGTTTGTATCCATTCACTGTGGATAGAGAACGTAGCGTTCTCTATGAGAGTGATACACGTGATAGTACAGAAGGACTGCATGCGTTCGTAAACGTATGATGGTTGAACTGTTTCATGTTCATGGGTTCTCTCATTATTGAATGCACCCATGCTGTACTACTGTTGGGCAGTTGGACAAAGAGGAGACAGAGGAGAGAGTCTTTTGCAGGATTAGAGATCGATACATGCCTTTTCGATATTTCTTTAGCAGGACTGTCTGGAGAAAAAGTTGGCCGGCACATTTGCAGGGATTTTAGTTTTTACCTCGAGCCCTGATTACCGATGCAAATTTTGCATCATCGATTACGTGAACAACTCTAAATATGACCCACTGTTTTAAATAGTACTTATTTCCATACTTGTCTTTGCATAAGTGTTTGCATAAGTTTGTGTAAGCGTGTGTTAGAACTTACCCAAAACTGTGAGTCGAGCAGGTCGAGACCTCATGGCAGCCTGGATAGCCTGGCACTCAAACACAGCATCGTCTGCTAGCTCAACCCTTTGGATCCTCAGGTGGTGTTCCCCGGAACTGTGATCACCAATTACAGTGTAGCGAGGATAACCTGGAGCGACAAAACAACACATGTTGAAATTGGTGTCGTCTCTAATGCAAAGATAAGATTAAATGAGAATTAGTGTCTTTAACAGAATCACAACATCAATTTGACCTCACTTTACATAATTGCTCTCACTCAGGTGAGACTTAGACACCAGAAATAAGTATACTCATGTCGTTACACATCAGATCAGTCTCACACTTGCAATTTTTTAAAAACATTTCTTGATTTAAGCCGTGTGACAATGCATAAAGGGTCAATTTAAGGCTGTGGATATCTTTTTGTACATCCTTTATAGAATACCAAAATTTATATAGAACTGCAAGCACATTACTGTGTTCACTGCAAATTCATGTTATGATCATAAAAAGTACAACTTATTATATTAAACTTAATTCTCAAAGTTTATTGGTCATAAAGTGTAGATAAATCTTTGATAACAATATGATAAATCTCTGACAATATGCTCAGCTGTAATGCAAATCACAAGTTCTAAAACATTATTCCTATTAAACGATTATCGAAGATGTCTAAGATATCAACGGTATGAGTATTGTTTTATGCCCCTGTAAAGTACTAAAGTCAGAGTTTACAGTGTCTTCTGAGTTGACTATGCCTGAGATGTTCTTATAAAACTTATAAAACCTTCTCTGCATTTATTCTGTCTTGAAATTACAGTCCTAAGTAGAGTCATGCGCTCATCAGTCTTCCTGTAGAGGAAGACGTTTCGCAGTTTAATAATGTATTAAGCGAGAAGAGACTGCATTACAACAGCAAACAATCTTATATAAGAATCAGATACGCTTTTAAAAGACTTTGGCTCACTATCACTTCCCTCACAATTTGCATGGGGAGCGATGAAAGACATTTGCTCATCTATTGAAGGGGGAAAAAAGTCAGATGAGGACACTTTTCATTGTGGAGTGTTCAAGGCACGATTCACAGCCCTCTCGATATGAGTGACTTCCACAGCTCTCACGAGGATAATTTCTCCCTAATTATTGCAGACGTCTGAATTTAGATGAGATTGGTTTTTCAGGAATGCTTCTAAAAAAGCTTTCGCTGCTTAGCAGCAACCGTCCTTTTCCAAGACCTAGTGATGACTAATTACTGAATAGAGGCCAGCTTTTAAAATGATCTTACCCTGGTTTTCTATAAGATGTATTTAATTCTCAAGAGAATCCAGAGGTGTGGTTAGGTTTAGCATAATTTACAACTAATGTGCTAATATGTCCTTTTGTATTTACCATGTGGATTGTTGCCGATGGATGCTTGCAGATAGAATATTGATTTTTTATGTGCACTGTCCACTGATATGAGTCAGCAAGGGACACTTCCTGCTGCGTGGGATCCTATAAGCAGGCTGAGCTCAAGGGGCAATCTCTATTTCTTAAAAAGGAGTTCAACGCGAAAGTGCAAAACATGCAGTTCCCCAAATGACCACTGGCTCCGAAAGTGAGTCGATCAACAAAGAGCTTCATGTTATTTCATGTTAACTTTACAACAGAGAAAAACATGTTTGCAGCTTGGGACCAAAAAGGGTTTCATCTCCATTCGTCTCCGGGCAAGATTTTCCATTCATGACAACCATGTTAACTCATCAGTTAAAATTATATTTAGCCATAAAAGTATGCATAATTGGGCCATGGCTTATTTGAGTGACACTTGTTTTGCATGGGTCGCCCCGTTTGCTAACTGCTATGCATCACTTTAGCCAACCAGGAATTGTTGTAGTTTGGACCTTATGTAGGGTATGGATGATGGAGTGCAATCAAATAGAAGGTAACGTTGGCATATAAATTAACCTTAGCCACCTTTTAGCCAAAGAGGCATGTTTCAAGCAACTGCTAGGCTCCGTTTGTTTCACACATTTATGGATTAACCAGGGTTCTGGCAAAATCAGGCTCCTGCGAAGGTGTCAAAAGGGCTCTTTGGAAAAACTATAGGTGACGTTACAAAATGTTTGTCCAGTACATATGCAGTGTATGCCCAGACCACACCATCCATGGATCCATTCTATTTGAGATCAGGAACAGGTAGTTTGTAGGTTATCATGTTGGAAAAATTATATGGATGAGCCGGTAATAAAACATTGTGCTGTACAGTATTTTATCTATCTGTCTTACTTCGGTTGTTGATACAATCAAGGCCCATTTTGATCATGTCTTTCATGGTTGGTATTGTCATTTACTCATTACCCATGAGTAAGCACTTTTTTCTGGTCAGAGTTAAGATGAACCACAGTCTATAGAATGCAGAGGTAGGAATGCAATCCAAGCCATCTTGGCAAAGCACCATATACAGTACACACGCCTGGAGTTGCGCTACCCATTCCGACTCCAACTGGACATACTGTATATACTGTATGGGGTCAGTTCAACACTCTGGCTCTTTACTGTGTATCCCTATCATTGCATTCAAACCAGGCTTTGGATGTAATGACTTTTAACTCCTTGAGCCTGAAAATTGTGGCTGTTGTGCCACAAACACCAATTGTTGCCCTTTGACTCATTAAATCCCATTCAATATTAATAGACCATTAAATACCCATTGTTTCCTCATGGTGGGGGAGAGGAGTAGCCAATTATGTTACCGTGTCTTTTATCTGCCCACATATAGCTTTTAATCTTTCTCGGTGAGTGGGATGATGCCAGAGGAACAGAACGGCCGAAACATTTAATGATCCATCAAAAAAGCTATTGCTCGCATAACCACACTGTTATCAGTGGGGATTTACAACAACATGATTTATACACACTTTTGCGCTTAATGTAACTGATGGCATCTCGTACTAGTCAAGAAGTCTCTAAAAAAAATGTTAGACCAGTCACAAAGTATGTATTTCTTAATTTCTGTAATTACAACTATGTATTTTAAAAACCTAGATACACCATGTAGCTGTATCCGACACGTTAAACATCAAGTAGATGTAGCGGACACTTCAAACCAGTCAAGTTTCCCCAGGTATTCATGACTAGTCAAAGGAGCTGAAACCCCCTAAATAACATTAATGGCCACTGACTCAGCTCGATACTCTGGTTTATTCTCCTGCCAAGGAATTGATGGATTTCCTGAAGCATCTATTAACACTTAACGCCCAGCTGCAAATCTTAAGGACTTCCTTTATCAGTCAGGGAAAGAGTGTGTAATTTAGTTCTGCAATAACTTCCAATGCATTATGGACTAAAGGTCATTTGCAATACCATCAGCATAGATGGACGTTAAGAAGACTTACTCCATCCATCATGCAAACGTACGGCATGAACTCCAAAAAGCACATGGTTTGACCCTGCCAGCTTTTGGCAGCAATCATGAATACTAAATACTAAATCATAAAAACTAACCTTGACATGACCTTAATCACTTCTTAACATGTAACCAAACTCATCTGCAATTTCTTTATTTCTGGAAATGAACAGAAATGCATAAATGTTTGTTCATTTTTTAAGATATGTGCCTGTTGCACAAGCTGCTCTATTATAATCTATTCCAGATGTACAGTAAATGCCTGCTATAATTTGAGTATAACAAATATTACAAATGAACAGCTGCACCAACTGACATTTTCGACCTAATCATTTTATCCTTAATAAACAAAATCATTGTATATAATTACTAGACATGCAACACATAAGCAGGACAGGTTATAAGACTATAAATATGCTGCTTTTATTTCAGCCACCACAGCAACGTTCGGCATTTTTTTGTTGTTGCTTTGTTTTTTTTTGTTTTTTGTTTTTTTGTTTTTTTATTCTGGTATATTATTTGCAAGAGAGCTCAAACAGGAGAGTAAAAGAAGAGTATAAGAGTATAAAAGGATAATAAGCTGCTGTTTAAGAGCAGAACCAATCCACAATATGGAACATACACTGGCTTAAGAGCATTTTTTGATTGAACACTAGCGGACTAGTACAGGTTAAGGCATTTAAAAGAGTTTTTTTTTTTTTCCTTTTTTTTGATCAACTATAAAATTAACAATTATTGGAAACCAAATATTTCTTGGAAACTTTTTTTTTCTAAACATACAGTACTGTCCAAAAGTCTTAGGCACCCTGTGTTGTTTAGTACACAGTCTGTTATAGAAGTGTTGTAACACCACATTTTAATTTTGTTTCATTAATTACTGTTTACTGGGCTTTCTTTCTTTTTTTTTTATTTTTATTTATTCCGTTCTTTCTTTTTTTTAATTATTTTTTAAAAGCATCTTTCCTCTACAGCATTTATTTGCATGTGTCTTTTGCACAGCACTGTAGAATCCTATTTGTGTCTATAACACTAAATGGATCAGGTAAAGTCTATTTGGCATAAGGTCTCTCTATCAATCCCACGAAATCATCTCCCTCTCAATGAATTGTGCATACATTCCTGAGCAACCTAAAAGCGTTGTGGATCAACGAGAGGAATAAAACAACACATCCATTGATCACAATGAGTCCTGAAGACAGTATATGTCACTGAACACAAACAATGCAAAATAGCCCCCATTAGAGCTAATGGATCCATCAGACTAGGAATGGATGAGACTTTATAGCCAATCAATGATGAGGGAAGTGGAGACGGGCATCAGGGATTAATGGTTGCTTGGGTGAGCGAGTGTATCTTCCTAAAGCCTTTCCAAGAGCAAACACAAAAGAACGAGAAAGAAAGGAAGACGGAAGAGGTGTTGATCAGCTGCATGATGGCAGATCCTAGCAGGGTTATGGATCCTGATTGAATGCTATGTGAATGAGAAGAAGACATAACGCATCAGTTGTTCCAAATGAGGCAAACAATTAGAAGGAATGTATGAAACCATGATGCGAATTTAATCAGTTCAAATAAGACCAGACGCCATGGGAAATATTGTCATATTTCTAAATATTCTTCATCCATACAAATAAACAATTTGCAGTTGTCGCCTCATACCTCCAGAGTCAGGGGTTCGATTCCTGCCCCAGATTTATGTGCATGGTGTTTGCATGTTCTCTCCATGCTTAGTGGGTTTCCTCTGGGTACTCCGGTTTCCTTCCACAGTCCAAAGACATGAAGATTGTGTGTGTGTGTGTGTGTGTGTGTGTGTGTGTGTGTGTGTGTGTGTGTGTGTGTGTGTGTGTATGTTTGTGCCCTGTGATGGACTGGCACACCGTCCTGGGTGTACCCCGCCTCGTGTCCTTGGAAAGGGTTCAGGTCTCCCCCCGCGACCCTGTGCATGGGATGAAGCTGTATAGACGATGACTGAGTGAACACTTTTCGGAGGAAACACTACATAAACCCAGTCGGGCATTGCTCAAGCCTAATAGTTTCTTTGTTTCTGGGTTGTTGATAGATATTAGAGTTTAGCTCTCAGATCTGATATCATGACCAGGTGCCATTGTAAGTCAGTGCAAGTCAGTGAAATACAAAAGGAGGTAATGAAGAAAAGTATTAGACTGATAAAAACCAATCCACCCATTTTTTTTCCTGTATCTTCAAGTGGATCAGAAGTAATTTCTCTCATTTTAATCACTGCTCTTCTGCTCCGGTTTACTAGGCCCCGGGGAGAGAAAAGCTGCGAGTGCACCTGCACCGCGAAGAGCGGATTCAGATATCTATTGTGCTGTACAAGGTGTCACGCTTATGTTAATACAGACAGCTGCTCATCTCCTGCCAGAAGTCGTAGATGTGTTATTTTTTTTATTGATAAAGTTGGTGCTCATTGATGTAGGCAGTGGTGTTAAAAAGACCAGCTGTGGTGTGATATTTCTTTAAGTGCCTAGCTCATCAATGCTTAATGCTTTGCTTTTAAACTGGAGCTTTTAGCATTTTGCAGAAAGAAAAAAAGAATCATACATGATCATAAGCCATCATTACATTCGTCACGGATTTGTGTGCAAATCTGCCATCGATCCATATAAAAAAAATAAATAAAGAAGCAAGTTTTCCCATCTTCCTCACTTCACACCCAACACTTTGAAATCGACACAGATGTCCCATTAGGCTTTGTTCTCACTCTCCGCTCATTAGCATGAGTACCGTTTTGTCCCCTTTCCTTAACCACACACTCGTCCCTCTTGTTTACAGACTACGGCTGGTCCCTCAAGAGCGGAAGGAATTTGTTGGGACACAGCCACCCGCAAAGGTTTAATTAGAGTGCAATATCAGCAGTGAGATGGCACTGGCATGACCACAGAAGGTCAGAGGAGACAAGACCCGAGATCTTCAACTGAATATATATTTAATAGAAAAATCTGGGCCACAGTATATGTGTACTGAGTTAAAGCTCCAGGCTTTTGAACATGGCTTTTTTTATCCTTATTTTTATTATTATTTTTAACAGATATATATATATATATTTGAATTTTATTGTGTTTAAAGCTTTCCTATTTGTTGAAAACTGGTCTGATTTATTAATATTACAAATAAAAAGTCCAATTTGCATATAATTTGATATAATCTTGCGGGTGATATACAAAGGATTATTTTCGAAATGGCATCGCTTTCAGAAAAAACAATTATTTTGCAAAAAATACAGCGCCATTTAGGCCTCTGGGAGATCCAGAAGATCTCCGGGATAACAAAGTAGTGCAATGTCATTTAAAAGTGATGAGGCTTACAAAAAATAATTGTTCGATACGGATGTAAAGTAAACAAGCATGTGTCCTGATCTTAACGTATATGCAAATAAAAACCTTTTCACTGCATCTCATTAAATGCTATTGGCATCAAACTCCAGAGGCCAAGACGCGACGCAAATATCTAATGTGAAAGTGAGTTTATGACAGTCATGCAAGCTATGGGCTTTTTTATTCTACACTAAAATCTGCTGATGCTATCCAAATTTAGGAACCTTGACTCTGCTTGACGTGAACACGGAGGAACACCTCAAATCTTCAGTCATCATTGCATCTTGGCAAAGGATGGATCTGTGGTGGAGTCTATCCTCAGAACACTGGGTGTAAGTCAGGACCTACATATGCCTAAATACAACTTTGATGGGTTGACAGTCCTTCGCAGGTCACCATGCGCAAACACATTTGCACACACATGGATCCAAATACTGTTAAGTGCTTGGGAGGTGGGAAGAGATCAACCTACCCCATAGGAAAAAAACAGGCAGGTTTACTGTACAGAGATAAGTTGCATAACTATAAGGCATTTTTAACTTATATGAAAGACATAATTCCCTGTAGATCTTGTTTGTAAGGCATATTTGTAAGTGTTATAAAGCTTAAAACATGTTCGCCCACACACACACACACACACACACACACACACACAAACCTTTAATAAATTAGAACCTGTAGACGTCAGAAAAAAATGGACTTGCTGAATTTATGAATATGCATGAATAACAGAGAGCTGAATTGTCCTCAGGGATTAAAAGGTTGCAGAGATCACAATTCAATAAATGTTATGCAAAATTAAACAATTAGACTGATTTAATAGTCCTGCAATTTGAAAGTAGCAATTTGCAAACGAGTAGACACATGTCAAAAGATAACAGCTAACTAAAAGTACTTCTCACAGATTAGAAATTTGATCGTACGGCTCAAAGGGAGATTTAAAAAGAATTCATTCATCTTCTATTATGCTTATCCCATCTACAGGGCCACAGGGAGCCTGAAGCCTATCCAAGGAGATTTATGGCACAAGGCAGGGTACACCCTTGACAGGTGACAATCCATAGCTGGCCAAACACACATACGCACACCCCATGGGTAATTTGGGAACAACAATTAACCTTACTGTATCTGCATGTCTTTGGACTGTGGGAAGAAACCTGTGTACCCGGAGGAAACCCACAAAGAATGGGGAGAACATGCAAACTCGAACCCTCGACCCTAGAGGTTTGAGGCCACAGTGTTACCCCCTACACCACTGTGCCGCCATTTAAAGAGATTATCAATAATAACAATATTTTTGATGACTAATCACATTAGTCCCTCAAACTAAGCTTTTAGCTTTTTCTTAAGTCTTATTTTGGCATTTGACTGACACTGATGTCATTTGATGTGGTTTTTAAACTACTGAAAACATCTTGTTAGTTTTGTCACAAGTTTTTTTCCCCATCGGAAACTGCCACAAAAAAGTAACTTTATAATTAAATGCCAAGCTTAAACGTCCTCAAGCTTGCAGCCAAAACTGTTTACAAAAGATACTGGATCTTTTATATCTGATGCTGATGCTAGAGATTGTCCAAAGCTGTGGGATCTCATGGATTTCAGCAAAAACTTCACTGAAGTGGGTAGTAGTCTGTGGGTGGAAACGGGCGATCAGAAGTGAAACATAAGGGACAAAGAAAAGCCATGTTCATTAAGATGAGCACACACTGTCAGGAGCATGTATGGTCAGAAAGTGCTTTATTAGTCAGGATCGTGATGGTGTGGTTACAGATTTGTATATATTTCAAGAAATACCCAATTGCACAATTTTGATCGTAAGTGTAGGTGCAAACAAGTATAACTCCAGGTTGGGATTGGTACAAATTTTAGCAAAAATGGTCTAGATTGATCAAAGTGTCTGTGATTTCAGGATTGATCAAACTTTGTTTTGGAGTAGGTGGGGCATGTGAAATTGATTACATTTGTGAAAGTGGATTTGATTAAACAAACTTTTTGGTGGAGAAGGGAGAATTGACCGAACTTCCTGTGGTGGTCAGTAGGATTGATTAAGCTTTCTGAGAGAACAGACTGGGTGGATCAAACCTTCTGTCAGAGCAGACTAGGCTGAAATGCTAAAACTTTCTATGAAGTGTGTGGGATTGATCAAACTTTGGGGAAGTTTGTGGGATTGAGCAAACATTTTGTGGAAAAGGGTTAGATTGGTTATAACTTCTGAGCAGATATAAAAGGTTAATTCACTTTTTGTGCAATTAATTAAACTTCTTGTGGAAGTGTATGGTATTGATCAAACTTTTAGTGGGAGTGGATGGGAATTATCAAACTTCCTCTGGGAGCAGACTGATTGATGATTATTTCTGTAAGAGTTAAGTTCAACCTTTATTTGTCACATATACATTACTGCGCTATATAATTCTTTATCGTTAGCATATTCTAGTTTTGTTAGAATATTCTAGTTTTGGTCAGAGTACCAAAACCATTATACGGCACCCCGGACACAGACAGGGTTAAGGGCTTGCTCAAGGGCCCAAAAGCATCCAACGGAGCAGGGGCTCTAACTCTCAACCTTCCCATCAGTAACTCAGAGCCTTAACACACTCAGCCACCACTGTCCCCTGGTCCATTCCAGAGTGGAATGTCTTGATCAAACTTCTTGTGGAAGCCTGTGGGATTAATTAAACTTTCCATGGGATTTTAAGAGATTGATCAAACTTTCTGTGGGAATGCAAAGGCTTGATCAAACTTTCCATGGAATTTTGTGGGATTGATCATACTTTTAGTGGGAGTGTTTGGGATTCATTGAGCTTCCTATGGAAGAAGACTGGATTAATGATACTTTGTGTAAGAGTAGAATGTACTGTATTTGTGGAAGCCTGTGGGATTAATCAAACTTTCCGTGGGATTTCATGGGATTAATCAGACATACTGTGGAAGTCAGTAGGGTTGATCAAAATGATCTGTTGGAATGCATAGGAGTGATCAAACTTCCGAGGGAATTTCCTGAGACTGACCTAACATTTAGTGGGAGTGATCAACCATTCTGCGGGAATCTGTGGGATTTATCAAACGTTCTGTGAGAAATTTGCGCCACTAGTTTCACATTCTGTGGCAATCTGCAGGATTGATCAAACTTTCTGTGGGAATGTGTGGGGTTAATGTAACTTTCATTGGGAGTGGTTGGCATTCATTAAACTTTCTGTGGGAGCAGGCTGGATTGATGATACTTTCCGTTCTTTCAATGGGAGTGGAATGGATTGATCAAACTTCTTGTGGAAGCCTGTGTTAATCAATCTTTTAGTGGAAAAGTATAGGACTGAGCAAATTCATGTGATTCATCAAACTTTATTTTGAGCAAGCCCACACCCTACCCAAAAAAAGTTTGATGAATCCCACATGCTGCCAATTAAAGTTTGATCAAATTTCTGTAAGTGCAGGCATAATTTCTTAAGCTTCCAGTTAACTTCGTAGGATTGCAAAGGTGACTGGGAATGAGACACACACACATACCCCTCTTACTTAAGTTATAACAAATTTTACAAATGAAATGAAATTAGAGACAAATTGTCAAGTTTTTTAAAGTTTTAAAAAACTACCCCGTGACCTCCTTTAACATTCTAGATTTAACAAAATCTACAACCTGGTGTTTTTCCTACCTGATAGGTCTCGTCCAACACCCAAAGCCAGGCCATCTTTGATCCACAGCACAACTCCCTGGTAGCCTGGAATGGAGCATGGTAGAGTGACCGGGTGACCAGCCACTACCACCAAGTCCTGGGGCTGCTGGGAAAACATAGCGAGGGCTCCTGGGGGAAAAAAAGAAGGAAAATATGTCTGTCAAACACTTGGGTGGAAGTTGACACATCTTGCGTCCATTTCAGGGTTACAAGAGCTCCATCTAATATTCCCCTCGGCAGCGGTCCTTCAAATCATTAAAATTAATATCTCATGTTAATGGCGCAGTGGGACTCTCGCCTGTCTGTCAACACCATGTAACCGTGAGCCACACTGAGACACACACATATGAAATGAGCACTGCTTCTCAGAGGGTTATATTAAATGAGTTGCTGAGGGGGGGGGGGGTCTTTTGCTATTTGTGCTTCTTAAAAGAGGTGCAAGATAAAAATAATCTGGGACATTAAGCACATCTATAGCCTTCAAAAAGTCTTCTATGGAAATGCAAGCAATTAATTCTATAACACGGCACAGTATAATGCAACACTACTGCACCAAAGTAATGTTTCTTTTTTTTATTGGATTTCTCTGTGCTCTCCAGGATCATTCCCCTTATATCCCAACCTCAATCACCAGGTAAATGGGATATATATAACTTTTTTTTTTTGGTTCATTGGGTGATGGATACTCCCGATCCTGGAGATATATCCGTCGTTTCTGTGGCAATTACTTAAGGGGTCAGGTTGCCAGTATGGGCAATTTGGGAACACCAATTAGCCTAACCTGCATGTCTTTGCACTGTGGGAGGAAACCCACCAAGCACAGGGAGAACATGCAAACTCCTTGCATACAGACCAGAGGTGGGAATCAAACCCGACCCTGGAGGTGCAAGGCGATAGTGCTAATCATTAAGCTACTATGCTGCTGTTTAGAGAATAGGCTGTGGATTATGTCCAAGATAAAATGGTTACTTATAATGAATGAACCTACTGTATATAAATGAACTTATGAAACTGAACTAATCGCAGACAAGGTTTGCTGTAAGGTGTTTCATGGTGCATTTCAAAAGGAAAATCGGTGACGTTTTTCTTTGGCCAGTCCTTTCCTTCCTTCTTTTTTTTTTCCTTTACTGATCTGCATTCATGGCAGATCTTTTTAAACGCCTTCACTTTCCATTAAGCTTTTTTTGTGTGGGTTGGTTTGTGGGTGGTACCTGGGGGTGGAGGGGGTGGGGGGGTGAGGTCGTCACATGGCATCATGTGAGCTGTTTTCTCCCGATCTTATGGTGGCATGATATGTTAAGGTAATTTCACCGTGTAAATATATGTATCATATCTGACATGGAGCTGCTCCAATGCAGCAGGATGAATGTCTTTCATTTCACACTGTACCATGCTTTTATTACTATGTCTCACACACTGACACATAAAGAAATAGTGAGCCCTATGTTTTGTCACTCCTATACGAAGCAGAATGAAGAAATGTGTGCTTGTAAAGAAATGTAATGGAGTGGATTGATGGCAGTAGTGCTGAACCGTTCAGCCGTCTCTAATATCAGTCTTTTTTTCCCCAATCTGAATACAAAGCTGGGGTTATTTAAGCTTTAACCGAGACATCTGAGGACAGCACAATTGCTACTTATACACTTTTCAGATTCCAAGCAGAGAAAAGAAGACTTTTGGAAAATGAGACTTCAGTAGATAAGAACAGAGGAAATGAAACCACCTTTCGTAGTTAAGCTCTAAAATAACATAGCAATGTAATTGATGATAGGAATGGTGGTGTGAAAGTATTGTATTAGCTAAAAAAAAGTCAGTGGGTCTTCTATCCTGCTCCGAGTGTGATGTGATAGATAGGCTTGTTAAGACGTAAACACACGTCTGCGGATTGATTTATACAAATTCTCCCCGGCGGATCCTGCAATCTTCCTTCCTATTATTAAATCAAGACAGCAAAAAAATGGACTGGAAATATGGACGTATATATTGCACACTTCATCATTTAAGCCTAGTAGGGTTTGCCCCTAAGTGGCAGTATTTATTTAATTTTAATGCAGCTTTTGTATGCATGCAGGTATGCATTTTTGCTGTGGACTATTTGCCAAGGATTAGTGAATCAATGTGTATCAACGGCAGGCAATACCTGGAGCGAGGTAATACCAAAGGCCTCTTCCGAATTAGACTTTCTTATCATCCATACTAGTAATAGTAT
>JAOVVA010000033.1:4047852-4104884 GCA_028565275.1 Leiocassis micropogon
AGTTCGAAAAGATGGTCGGTGACGCCACGTGGATCGGAGGAAACACGTGGGTCGGTCTGCGGCCCTCCCGACTGATTAGAAGTAGAAGCTTAATGTGGGAGCCTCCAGTGTCGGGGTGGAATTCGGAAAAAGGGGGATAAATTTATAAAAGGTAGAGAAAAAAATGTCAACTTATAGTTTTTATTATTTATATATAATTTTTTATGATGACATTATTTGTTGGGGTTATAGTCAGTGTGCCGTTTGGACGAAATCTGACACTATTATATCTTTGGAGATAATTATGGAGTGTGTGCATGTGCAAATATGACACATGTGACACATAGACCATTATAGCGTGACTGCTCTCTTTACCGTTTTGTATCGCAACTCTCTCTCCGGTACACTTCCGAAAGACAACATAACACGGTGCATTCATTGTTAATCTAAATAACAACATTAACAAAATCACTGTGTTTTTAAAGAACACCCTCTAAATCCAGTGTTTTAGGTGTCATCATGTGTATGGTCTGCCAGTCCACCTTAAGTTGCTCCAGCCAGGAGCAACCTTTTTTTGTTTGTTTGTTTAGTTCGACTTACCTGTGATTTGACGCTGATTTACCAGTGTTTTAAGGGTCACATCGGGTGTTTTGAGTGCCAGCTGGCTCAGTATTTCTCTGTATACCGTGTCTGAGACCAGCGGCACTTCCGCACCAGTGTCAATCTCTATCTTCACTGGTTGTCCTTCCAGCAGCACGATGACTTCGTATGCCTTGGTTCCCCCAGCTATAGTGAGCACATGCAAAGGAAGTTTGTCCTCAGATGTGTCTATCACACTCGTTTTCACGGTCAACTATGAATATATGTTTCTTTTGCTTCCTTCTAAATGCTCTTTTCTGCTGCATTTTCCTCTTTCCCGCTTTATTTCTACATGCGCGCTCTATGTGTCCTTTTTTCTTACAGCTTCAACATTACATATCCTTAAACCAGCATGTGGCAGGTGAGTGGCCAGTCTTACCACAACAGAAACATGGGCCATTATTTTCAGTCTCCATTTTATGCACTTTACTATTTGAGTGCAATTGTTGCACTTCCTTAGCAACCCATTCCATAGACACGCTCAATTCACTTGCTCTTTGTAGTGTCAGGTTGCTTTCTGTTAGCAGTCCTTTCTGTATGCCCCTTACAGCGAAGTACGCTGTAATCACCAAATTCACAATGTTCAGCTAATTTTTTTAGCATTGTCACAAACATTGTCACAGATTCTTCTTCCAGCTGATTTTGTCGGTGATATCAAAATTACTAAGAGCTTTGGTGAGAAATGTGCTTTGAGAGTGTTCACTATTTGGTCATACGTTTTCTCTCCCGGCTTCTCCGGTTGTAGGAGGTTACGACATAGAGTGAATGTTTTTGGAACCATTACACTTAAAAAAGTGCGTACAACTTTCTCTTGATCAATAGTATTTGCTGCTACGAAGTACCCAAATCGTTCTGTATAGGAACTCCACTGCTCACCACTCAAACGGACCCATATTGCCGCAAACTGATGCCATTTGGTTCCATTTCCCATTATTAACAAGCAATTCAGCCACTTATCTGACTCGCTGTCTGTCCTCCAGCCCTTTTTGTCAAGACGTAAATTAGCAGCAGGGTCCATCAAGCTGCATCACTCCCGCATTCTCTAACACATGCGGAGTAACCGAGTCCTCGTCGTCACTTTACTAACGAAATACACAACAGACACCTAGAGTGTTTTAGCCAAAGTAACAGAGTAGAGCTGAATTTTGTATTCGAAATGGCATTTATTTGTATTAAATATGTGATTTCATCGGTCTTTGTTCCTGTAAAAGGGCTGCCACAGTGGACCATCTAATGTTTTACGCCAGATGCCCTTCTGAATGCAACCCTCCCATTTAATCATGCCTTGGGATAGGCACTGGAATCAAACCTACAGTACCCCCGAGCCACCAATTCCCTGACAATATGTAGGAGTATATCAATATGTAACAAGCTTGGAGCATTTCTTATTTGTCCATGCCTAAAATCCTTACACCGGATGCCCTTCCTGGTGAAAACCTCCCATTTTATATGAGCTTGGGACTGGCTCTTCACACAGTGGCTGTGATTTGGGCATTGGCAGGGAATTGAATCTGGGCCTTCTGCATGGCAGGTGAGAAAGCTAACATATGGACAAAGGTTTGAGGATACCTGACAATCACATGACCTACATGCCGTTGTTGAATTCCAGTCCAGATTTAGTCCCCCATTGCTGTTATAATAACTTCCAATCTTCTGGGGATTCCTTCCTATATATTATGTAGCATGGCTATGAGGATTCGTAGATACAAGAGCATTAATGTGGTACAGTTATTTCACTCCAAATATGGAAACCCACTTTCTACACAGGGCCATTGTCATTCTGGAACAGGTTTGGGTCTTTTAGTTCCAGTGGTGATAAATAGTAATGCTACAGCATAAAAAGACTTTCTAGATAATTGTGTTCTTCCAACATTGTGGCAACAGTGTGGGGAAAGGACCATGAATGGCAGGAGGTAGCTCAGTGGTTAAGGTGACTATTGACTGGAAGGTCGTGGGTTCAAACCCAAGCACCATTAAGTTGCCACTGTTGGGCCCTTGAGCAATTCCCTTAATCCTCAACTTTTCAGATGGTAAATTAGGCGTCTGTATACTTCTAGCCATATTGTATTTATAGAGCAATTTATTATCAAAAAGCTGATTTCCTAAAATCCCTTAAATGCATAATTGATATATTTCACGGTAACCTGAAAAACCTAAAAATATACTTTCACATCAAATGAAATCTGATCACATTTTTGTTACTTTATACTTTATATTAAATATAAATCCAGATGAAAGACTTATGAGCTAAAATGTCATTTGAGGATTATTTTTATAGCAGAAGACACGAGCAAGGCTTTAAATACATGTTTAATACCAAACCTAACAAGATGCCTTGTTTCGAAAATATCTCCTAAGGATCATCGGTGCTGCAACCAGAAGTCTTATAAACCCAAAGGATGAAAATGATTATCAAGAAAAATACATGAATATCAGGATGTACAGAACAGGACGGTTTCAAAGGTGCTCCTCTTGTTAAAGTGATTAAAGGAATTCCATCAGATTATTATTCCTGCAACTCATTTGTTGCGTCAGTTTCTTTGTCACTTGTCATCTATGGCTGATGTGTTATGCTATATGAGCCTGCGTCTTTACTCCATCTATCCTGGCTAATGCTGTGAAGGGAAATTAAGATATAACAAATTAGCCAGGCCTGTTTGGGCTTCTCTAGTCCCTATCCACTTAAAAATGAGAAAGTGCAATGATTTGTTATCTTCATTTAATTGTTACGGGAGACAGGAGATGGGAAAAAGGGATGTGGCAAATGGTTAAGATAAATTGTATCGGCAATTAAAGCAGTGCATTTTTCAGCCTATGGAGAGTTTCTTCTAAACAAATTCCTGGGGCGTTCATTTTTTATTTCAGTAAAGCTTCGAAATAATTAAGTTTAAAATGCTCAGGGAAGAACAGAACAGAAGCGATGGGGCTGAGGCCTTCAAACTTGTAAGAGAAAGTCTCTAATACTTCCTTAACCTTGCTTTAAGTTCCCGTCATTCGCGGCTCCATGAGTAGAAAAGTGCTCTAGCACATTCTTTATAATATAACCCATTTCTCAAAAGTGAAGTATAAGGTGACTCCATCAAGAAATTGCAAAATAAATAAATAAATAAATAAATAAATAAATAAAACAAACCAAATATCCACTGTCACATCCTTTCAGTTATTCAGTGTTGCAGATATATTGGTCACTTCCATCATATCGGATTTGTGTTTTATTCTCTAAGGCATGAACCCATAACGCTCTTACAATCCGTTCAACATCTTCATATCATACTGAGGCCTGTGAGAATTTGTGCTTCAAGAAATCAAAGATAAGGTACCGAAGAGGCTCAGTCTATCAGTAGAAGTTTGATCGGCTGCGAAGCAAAAACAAAAAAACAGAGATTATGTATGACGAGTGGAGAGAAAGGAGAAAAACTGGCCTTTAAAAGAATCTTAGGAATTCAGCCCACATAGGCAGACAAAACTGTTGCTGAATTGCCAGATTTATTATTTCGTTTAAGTGCAACTGGAACTTTCTGGTGAATTAAGATGTAAAAGTGATTGACACCTCAGCACAGGACAGTGATGAGACCCTTAGTTGCTGTTAAAATGACTGAATGACCCGTGAACGGCCGAGGTGGCTCGGAACCCACTGCAGTCAATCCCGTGAATATGGAACGCTGATCCGCATAACTTGCCACCAACTTGCGGATGTGGCACAAGTCTGTCTGTGGGAACTGTACACTCAATCGTGTACAAACACCTGGCTCTGGCGTACCGAGACACTTACAGTGACACTTTTGAGAGCTATCTGGATTAAATAAATAAGACTATTTAGTCATTCTTTGCGATGTCTACATTCGGGGTCAAGTTTCTAGATGTTTCTAAACCACTTGAGTTGCCTGTTTTGTCTACTTTCTTTGACTTTCTGTTTGTTTATCCAACTGCCTGACCTTTTGTCTGTGTATTAGTTTGAAAACTCCTTGGCTTTCTTTCTTTTTTTTTTTATAAAACCGTCTGTCTCTCCACTGTTTATGACAATTATACCAGACACCTTGACTCAGTACTACGAGGCATACATGAATTCTGCCTCTATGATGAATAAAACTATTCTAGAAATCTCCCTGCAAAATATTACTTCAGCCAAAAGACTACTGCATGACCATATCCCCTTCCCTTATCCCCTCCATCCTCCCTGCTGAAATATCCATCCCTGCATCTTCCCTCAAGCTGACAACTCATCTTGGTTGTACTTGCATGTCCACGGTAACATCAGGAGGGACCCGCTAATCAAAACATTTGTCCTTCTTTGTGTGCCTCGTGGTTTGGCGGATGACAGCAGACGCTGAAGGTAGATAAGGATTTGTTCCAATCAGTGCTATCCTGCCGAGTCTCTGATGAATCTGACACTTAGCCTTGATTTCTGAGAAGCTGCTGTCCACCAGCCAGCACCAGGTTAAATCATAAGCCACACAGCACTTTGGCAAATTCTGTTTTTTTATTTTTATTTTTTATTTTTTAAACCTCCTCACGTGCATCTACATAGCTTGCAGTAAAAGGGTGAGAAAGAGTATTAACCTAGGCTTCCTCCACCTCCATTACACAAGATGTAACCAGGGGTGTTGACAATAATCTGTCAGTGAGTGTGTTATTATGGACCAGGCAGAGACAGGAGAGTCTCCATCTAAAAGGTGTGAGCCCTGAAGAACATGAAAACCGCCATCCTGGAGGCAGGAGAAACATTAAGGCACATTTACGGGATGGGGTGTCTGTTGAGACGGATATGGGATAAATCCATCTTACTTGAGAGGAAGTTATTATCCTCAAGGTGATAGTTTTTTTCTTTAAAAGCATAAGACAGGGTGGGAGAAGTGGGCCTATAGTGTGTTTGAACATGTCCTTAAACAAGTAAACAAATACCCAATTGCATCACGTGAAATCACGGAGACCAAATAAACGAATAAAACAAAAAAATCTGTTTACTTATACAGTACATGTTTTTTTTCCTCAATTTTGCCTAAACATATTTTAGGGACTTTTTTTTTTTTAATTAAGCTAACCACTCAATTGATGGATTAATAGATAGATAGACTGATTGATTAATTGATTGATTGATTGATTGATTGATTGATGAGAGTCCTGAAATGTACCTGTACCATAAAGAAAAATAAATAAACTCCATAGATGTTATAACCTGGTCATTCAGTACATTAAGGTCATCATTTTATTGGCAAATAACGTTGCTGAGCCTAGACCTGAACAACTGAAGCAACCCCAGATCATAACCCTGCGTCTAGAGGCTTGTACAATGACTACTATGCATGATGGGTGCATCACACACTTCCCTGCTTTCCCTGCCACGCCCATCGCTCTAGAATAAGGTCACTCTGGACTCATCAGACCACATGACCATTGTCCATTGCTCCAGTGTCCAGTCTTTGGCCTTCCTATTAAATTAAGCCATTTTTTTCTCATTAACAAGTGTCTCATTAATAAGTGGTTTTCTTATGGACACACAGCTGTTTCATCACAATCATGTCAATTCTCGTCACATTCCCTGTGTGTAGGACATGTCTTTACTTTCATCATTAAACTTAAGTCTAAGTATAATTTATGATGGAACTTCACCAAGAATTTTAGTCATCTCCATTCATTTTTTTTTTCTGAGCACATTTCTTCTGTGAATTTGACATTTCAACATCATCCTTTCAGGTTTGTAATAATGTGTTGGACAGTTCTTAACCAAAATCAAGAAATTTAATTCTCTTCTTTCCTTAATGCAGGTCAATATTTGACGCTTCTGAAAAAGCGACATTTCTGTTGGCCAGACAATGTAGACAGTGTGGCTCTATAAAGGACCTTTATGATAGAGCATCCTCTTTGAGTTCTTAGAATTCTTTGAGTGCTTGAAACAAGAATTTTACAAAGAGAATCAATACAAAGAGAAGTTTTTTGTAAGGACTTTGCAGTGTTTAAAAAATTTTAATTTAAACTTTTTAGAGAAACACCTCATATCTCTCTTGAGGTTAAATAACATAAAAAATATTTAAAAAAAAAAAAAGGAAATTATGTTAAATTAAGTGAAACAAAAGGGGAAACAATGAATCTTAATTACAGGTTGTTAAGTATTTATATATTTGGTTAAAGGCAAGGACATGAAAGCTCTTTAGCTACCCAGGTGTAAAAATAAAATTTTGATGTCATTGCTGAAACCAACTCAGTAAAAATATCCTGGGTTCCAAATATTCGGATTTCATATTTAAAAAATATTACCCAGTCCATTTTAAACATGCACTAACAACCCCATCACCAAGGTCTACAAAGTGTGCACAATTGTGGAGTTTCCCCACAGCCTACCATTACGGGCATCCAGCAAAATGCCACTTGATTAAATCCAAATTTGCATTTCAAAGTGTTACATTTCGGGAGCTTCGCAGAGGCTATAAAATAGCATCGGCTTTCAAATCATTGAAAACTGGTTTTAAACACATAAGAAAAAAATAATTGAAAAAAGAGAGAAAGACCTGAAAAAAAAAATGTTGGCGTGTATATTTTTCATCCTTTACAGTGCATTAGCAAGCTTTACAAAAGAACATAGCTGCGTGGGACACCGTAGTCACAGCGCTTAACAGCCTGAAGCATCGATTGCAAATGAGAGAGTGATGATATGAAAGCCTTGTGCCACATACTAGTGAAGTGCACCGCAGGACTCCAAATCCTGCAGCGTCTCACTGATGCTGATAGGAGTCCTGCTAACATTGCAAGCATGGCACTGAGAGCTGGACGCGTTAGTTTGTTTTGTTTTAAATCCTTTGGATTTATGCATCCTGCCGTGTCGGTCCCGTCTCACAATGTTCCGTGACAAAGGTTTCTGACTAAAGCTCTTAATCAATTTTTTTTCAAGGGAAGAAAATGAAATATGAATATAAAGCAGCAGGAAAATTGTGGATGCAAGATCATGGATGAAGATGTAATTATTAGGTCAAAATATTCACGTTTATGAATAAATACATGGCAGAAAGTGCACTGATCAGCCATACAGTGGCATTGCAATGCACAGCATGCATTATTCTGCATCGTCTTTTCTGTTGGGTCAGACCGGACAGGCTGGTCTTTGTTCCCCGCAGGCATAAATGAGCCTTGGGTGCCCATAATCCTATTAACACTTTACCGGTGTTTGGTTGATGATCAATGTCAATTTGTTATTGTTATGTGGTGTTAATGTTATGGCTGTTATGGACCTTAATATTATATAAATAAACTAAATATATAAAATCTTTCCACTCTGATAGAAAACAACCAGTAATTATGTATCCCATCATGTACATTACCCTTCTACACATACTGTACAGTATGTCTTCATACAAACCACATACTGTAAATGTGTCTTTCTCCTACCCTCCTTTGATACAATTGTTACTCCATTGTTTCTCCTCTGATTTTCTTTTGGTGTCTTGACCTTTTTTTGAGACCCAGCCAATGCCTAGAGCAAACGTTCCATCTTTGGCAGAGGCAAGGGTTGATACAAGAGTCTTTCGCTTTGGCCTCTCTCTAAAAGGTTGTCTGAGTTAGTTTTGCCAACGCACATCTCTTTTTGCTGGATTAGCCATTCAGTTTACTTTTATTCAGAGTCCATCCAGGCATATAAACATGACTGGAGGCATTTAGAGCCGTATTCAGAGTTGGCAGCTTAAGTTTAAAAGTTATGTCAATATTTATGCCGGGAAAGTTACACGGCTTTAGAGACAGGTTATGCATGTGCTAAAGCCGATTTGATAATGCATGTACTGATGCTGATTTTGGGTCTTCGTTCGAATTACTAAAATCACCCATGTGTTATTCATCCCTCCGTCGCTGACAGATTGTTCCTGAGCAGAAGCATCTGATTGACTTTTTTCCAATGATGTCTAGACTGCTTAAAAAAAAAAAAAGGAGGAATACAAAATGCAGACCAAAAAAGCAGATCTACTATACCAAATATATATATATATATATATTTGTGCATGCATAGATAATTGCGTGGCACATTGCTTACAGCTTAACAATATGGCTTCATTATCTACCAGCTTTTAAAATTGCAGTTCATCCAGTAAATCCTAATTGTATGCACTTAACCACAACAGGTCAGGATTACTATTGAATAGTGAATAATGAAATCTGAATACTGATGTGCATAGTTTTAGTATTAAACCGCACATAAATCAGTGCTGAGTTTTTACTCCTTAACTACACCAAAACACTTGTTAGGAATATAAATTTTTTCAGTGATGGCCTCATGATACCCCAATAGCATTTCAGATGGGCCATGCTGCTTTACTCAGCGGGCCACTGAGGTTCACCAGCTGTCTATCTCAGCCAGAGATGGTGCTAATTAAAGCCCCCTCCTCTGGAACAAAATAATAAAAAGGAATAAGTAGTAGTGGAACCCATATGACCAAGGGAGGCCCTGTTGTTCCAATCTCATTAACACATCACAGCACCTTCGAGTTTGAGGCACTCGTATCTGAGTTGATTAGGAATATGAGAGCGAGAGGGGGAGAGAGGAGAAAGGGAGGGAGAAGCAGCCACCAGAACGAGTGCCCATGTTTGCAGAATGGCACTCGGCTTTAATGAGAGCGCTCTGGGAATGCTGCCTGGCTACGGCGCGCCAAACAGCCGCGTTTGGGCCATTGCTCTGCTGAGGAGAGGAAAGGAAAGGAAAGGAAAGGAAAGGAAACCATGCCATCAACCCATCTCTCTAGACGCTTGCCATTCCTCATTACCAGAGCATGCAGTCCACCCTTGGCCCCCCTGACAGAAGCTCCCAGAATGCACCTTCTCTTGTTTTGGCTATGCCTCTTCTTGGCAGGTCCATACATTTCAGATCCAGCCCTTAATTCGCAGCGCGAGCCATGTATACTCTAGAGAAGGGTAGTTTGGGCCATCTGTACTGACATTTTGTGGGTTCTGCTTTCCAGGACTTCGAAGAACCATGAAAAGAATGTTTCTTTTGCAGTCTTTATCCTGCTGGATTATTTCACTTTTATGATACAGTACCTGAGATTCTAAGACACTGGTAGGTATTGCTGTCAGAAAAGCAAGGGCATTTGTGGAGAGAGTTGCCCTTCTCTCTGTTCAGCAGTGGGCAAGATAACAGAACAAAAACTCATGTCTAAAGTTCTGACAAAAGTCTTATGAGAACATGCATCCTACTCCGGTAGAATGACCTTTACCCAGGCTGTCGGACCCTTTGAAGAAAGAGGTCCCTCTTCACAGGTCCCACTGGCAGAGTGCCATAGTGACTGATGCCCTCCTGAGAGTTTATATCTATATCCGCCAAGAAGATACACAAAAATATAGGTTTGTGGCATTCAGTAAGACAGCTAAGGTCACAGAAATATGAATCTTCATCACAGGGCTTATTGAATAGATTTATCATTCTATATTTGAGATGATTAAAAGAGAGAGTGCTTGTCTTTCTTAAGCACACCGAGCACACCGAGCTACCGGGTATGCCAGCCTTGTATCTACAACCACTGGCAATTTTATCAGAGCCACCTACCACTTAAAGTAGATGCACTTTGTATATACAGTATACTGTACAGTGACACTGTCAATGGTGCATGAATCTTATGCAGCAATAAGAAAAAATCCAGTACGTGACTAATTCACTTGACATGGATAAAAGACAATTTTCTAAATGTTCATCTATAACATACGCCAACAGTGTGTTAAGGAAATATTAGCCCGTCTTCAGTTGCCGTTCTGAGCCTTGAGGATTTTCTCAAGTGATTTTGAAGTACTCGATGAAGTAAAACTCACACAGTGCCATCCTGAACTTAATAGAACCTTACAACCCTATGCACACTTATTGGCCACTTTATTAGGTATACCTGTTCAACTTCTTGTTAATGCAAGTATCTAAACTACCAATCACATGGAAGCAATTCAAGGAATTTAGACACGTACACATGGTTACGACAATTTGCTGAAGTTCTAAACCGAGCATCAGAACGGGGAAGAAAGTTGATTTATGTGACTTTGGACAGAGCATGGTTGTTAATGCCAGACAGGCTGGTCTAAGTGTTTTTCCGAAACCGGTGCTATACAGGACTGAGATTTTCACACACAATCATCTCAACAAGGTTTACAGAGAACGGTTTGAACAATAGAAAATATCCACTGAGCTGCAGTTCTCTAGGTGCAAATAGATGTTTAAAAACCAGTTTGAGATGATTTTAGTTTTGATGTCACAAATCTAAAAGCATCTCAAACTGGTTTCTTGAACATGACAATGAGGTCACTGTACTCAAATAGCCTCCACAGTCATCAGATCTCAATCCAGTGGAGCACCCATGGAATGTGGTGGTGCGTACATGAGATTCATGTCATGGACGTAATGTGTGATGCTATCATGTCAAAATGGATGAAAACCTCTAAGGAATGTTTCTAGCATATCGTTAAATATATTCACCAAAGCGTTAGGACAGTTCTAAAGGCAAAACGGGGTCCAACCCAGTACTAGCAAGGTGAAGTGGTCAGTCAGGTTATGTAACCACCCTGTGTATGTTCTATCATGTTGATCACTCGTCCCCAACAATTATTTGGATTTCTTTGGTAGATAATGAAGTATTAGACTTGCATTTCATTATTATTATAAAATGGTGTATATAAAATTATGCAACTCTTTAATTACAGGTGATATCTAGAAAAAAAAATCCCTGCAAGTCAATTCTCTCTCATCATTAAGTTGTCTGCAGTCTGTGTTCACTGATCATATTGAACTATTCTGAGATATGTGTTAAATAATATGAAAGAAGAATAAGAAAAGCATGAAGAGACTGAATACATTAAGCATGCATGAAACTATAGTATAACACAACGCAAGAATCTATAGGTGAAATGTCAAGACTATGAAAATACCTTGAACACGCTCTCTCTCTCTCTTTATCTTTATCTCATACACATACCTGACTTTCACTTTTTTCTCAGTAATTAAAATGTCACAACTTGCACAAACCTGTCCACACCTGAGTTAGTGACCTAGGCAGTCCCGATGCGGCTGACAGCAGGTGTCATAACCTGCCGCTCAGCCTCCAATTAACACAGCTTAGGCTGGACCGTGCACAGCTTGGCACGCTATGAAAAAAGTGCAAAATTAAGCTGTCGCCAAGCTGTAACTCATGTGATAAGACACCCTGGCCCTGTGGAAAAGCATTTGCGAAGTGGATGTGTTCTGCGTAGGATAGTCAGAGAGAGAGAGAGAAGGGAAGTGAGTGAGAGTCTTTATCACACTAGAGTAAGTGGTTGAGTCTTGTTCTACTGACTGGGCTTTTCATTCAGACTCCCTACTGAGACTGAAGAAGGTAATACATTTAAATGGATAAGCAGGTATAATTCTCCTAGAGAAACTAGGCCAATGTCCAGCCCAATGGCCAAATGCAGCCTGGAGACAGACGTTAACTGGCCCATGACTTCTCGATTAGAATATGATATGTATTGTACCGTAATTTTCTTTTAACCAACGGTGGTCTCTCCAAAGAAAGTTTTTATTTTATTTTTTGATTTCTTTTTATTGCACCTGCAAATTAATTTGCAGAATGATAATTAGTCTCGGCTAAAAACAAAAAGTACAAAGTGAACGATAAAAAGAACTGATTTCAAAAGAGCAGCATTAGTGTGAAAAACCTTTCGTGAATTCTTGAAAGAATCCTTAACTACAATCGATTTGCAACCAAGTGGTAAAAAACAAAAAAAAAGAAGAAAAAAAAACATTATTTAGCCCAACAATGTGCAATTCTATTCGATTATAGAATAAAAAGCTATTCTAATATCTGAACATTACTACATCTAAAAAACTTTTTATGCTGAGTACAAAATATGATCTAGGACATGGTAAAAAAATGAGTTCATTGTTGGCTAGTTTCTGTGTATAAGAGAAGAATGACATCATAACACTTTGGACCCTGCTACTGTAGGAAGATAATAAACGTCGAGACCCAGCAGTCGTTAATATCCTGTAACAGCATACCCGGTTGTGTTTTATTTCTTACTGATTACAGGCGAATGTGATTCACATAAAAGTTAATTCAGCACCAATCTGATCGATTCTAACAATCCACTTTCACAAACTCATTCCACACTACTGCTATGCTATCGCTGCCCTGATTCCTTCCATACGCCACACTTTAGCCTTTCAAGTTGTACCCACCCAGAGACTCGTTAGCACACACATTTCTTTAAAAACACCATCAGAAGTGTTAGACAGATGGCACGCTACATGCATAGTGCACATATCCGGCACCTCAGTACGTCAGCAGCTGTATTTTTCTGCCACTTAATCACGGCTGCCTGCCTGCTTTCTCTTCCGCATGCTTTGAGAAGGTCACGTTGGGAGTGTAAAAGCACAGCAGTTTGGGATGAACAGGAAGCATAACACATTCTACAGGATTCCATTTCTTTCTGGAAATGGTTAAGTGAATGGAAAGTCATGAGCAAGGTTTGGACAAGACACATTTTTGTTCATTGTTTTGTAACAGAAGAAAAAGAAGTATGCGGCATAAATTGTTTAGTTAGAACTGGCTTCCTCTCGAATAGTTATTGTTTGGGGTAAAATGAGGAGAAGTTCTTCAAACATGATTATGAGTCATGTGCCTTCTTTGACAACTGAAGGACATATAGTACAGCACAAAAAAAAGTCCCACATTCTAAGATTGCATTCAGTAATCTTAAGCTTTGATAACAGCGCACAATGTGATGCCTAGTTTATGTGTGAAAATGATTCCCTTTTGTAAATTATTAGAATATCAATTAGCACAGTCGCCTCGCACCTCCACTGTCCAGGTTCGATTCCCAGCCAGGTTTGATTTCCGTCTCTGCGTGCATGGAGTTTGCATGTTCTTGCTGTGCGTGTTGGGTTTCCTCTGGGTACTCTGGTTTCCTCAGACAATCCAAAGATTAGGCTAATTGGCGTTCCCAAATTGTCCATAGTGTGTGAATGAGCATGTGAGTGTGTGTGCCAGCGATGGATTGGCACCCTGCCCAGGGTGTACCCCGCCTCGTGCCCTAAGTCTTCTGGGATAGGCTCCAGGCCCCCCGCGATCCTGAATACAGGATAAAGCGGTATAGACGATGAGTGAGCATAACCTCGATTGTGATATTGCTTAATTATACCAAGTAGGTCTCTTGCATAGCTATATAACATCCTTGCATTACATAATTAAAGACTAAATATGGAGCACATATTCCATAAAAAAAGAAAAAAAATCTGATAAAATCTTTTTTTTAAATACTGAAAATAAATATATAGTTTAAACTTGAATCTGACTTATCTTATTTAATTTAAAATTCATAGACATGAAAGAAGACATGTAAAAAGACTGCACAATGCATGATCTGAAAATAATGAATAAGATTAAATTATGTAAATGTATGCAATGCGTGTCAAACTGATATAATCATTTTTTAAATGGCTATCCTATGTGAACTCTACTTTGATGTTTGGTGTCACTTTTTTTGTCTCTTTTCATTGCTGATTGTTTGCATCTCTTTCTCTTCTCAGCCTTGTCTCCTCCCTGTCTCAGATATTCTTCCTCAGATATTCTGTGATGTCATGTGATTTGGTATGCCCTTCAAAAAGACTTGGAGATGAAAATCGTGCATATTAAATAGACTTCCTTTGTTTGTAATTTTAACACCTTTGTGTGTGTGTGTGTGTGTGTGTGTTGGGGGGGTTGTCATGATCTTACAATTATTGTAATTATTTAAAGTAAAATGTAAACTAAATAAAATAATTACATTTAGTATGCATTATATTTGATCATTAAAGGTAAATATAGCCTTCTAACAAGAACTGTGCATGCACTTTTTTCCATTAAAAAACTTACCTACAGAGTTGAAGGAACAGGCCATCCATGGGCATGAAAGAAAAAGAAAAAGAGAGAGCTGAAATGAGTTCCAGTACATTCAAAGCATACAGTAAATGGCATTAAATTAATGCTGCTTTCAAGAGACTATTGAACAGCATGAACATTACATATGCAAACTTCATGTACATTTAAGCATATGAGTAAGCATGACATTTCCTAGGGTGAAAGTTATAAAGGCCTTAAGAGTGTTTGAAAAAAAATAATAAATCAATTTGCCCACTAAGAAATGTAATGTTAAAGCACAAACAATTTCTCTCCTTTTTGCCACATCGGCCTTGTGCAGTGTGCTTTCCAGAGCACTTTTAAATCTGCCCCACTCTGCCTATTGACTGTGAAAGCACATTAAAGTAGTTTTCTGAGTGTTTTTCCCCAGGATGAAAAAGAGCACAAAAAGCCCTCACCATACATTAACCCTTGTTTGTTTATTTAGAAATACAGTTCTCACAAAGGAGAAATAGCATGTAAAGTAAAAAAAAAAAAAAAACGATGGAGAGAAAGAAAACAGTTGGAAGAAGACTTCCTGAGAGGAAGTGGACA
Organism: Leiocassis micropogon; assembly: GCA_028565275.1. Classification (NCBI taxonomy): domain Eukaryota; kingdom Metazoa; phylum Chordata; class Actinopteri; order Siluriformes; family Bagridae; genus Leiocassis; species Leiocassis micropogon. The sequence continues at coordinate 4,062,897 of JAOVVA010000033.1, forward strand.
GCTGCAGACAGCCAGCATCTCTGTGGAATCGCATTAAAAAGATCGCAGCAAGATGGCTTCGGAGAAACACCCCCACGGTCATTAAGCACGGCGGTAAGATGCCGAAATGAAAATTTAATCACAAACCGAGACACAAAAATGCATCAAGTGTGCGGTGTTAACTTCTGGTAGTACAACTGCCTGTGGGAGTGAGTGTCAGTTTGTGCCATTTTGTGTCAGCATGCAGAAATGTAGCCTTGGAAAAATCATGCTGGGATGGAGTGTGTGTGCCGGGTGAAGATGGAGGAAGGTTAATGGAGTGACACACACTTCGAGCTGATGGTTATTTGACACAATAGTACTTGAGGCATCAAAACTTTGCATGTCTGTCCAAGAGAGTGAAAGAGAGACAGACATAGAGAGAGAGAGAGAGAGAGAGAGAGAGCGCGAGAGAAAGAGAGAGGGAGAAAAAAAAACACTTGTATACACTAGGACGAGGATATAAATCTTGTCTTTGACAGATCGATAGGCCTGGCGTGTCAAATATAGCGCTGTGCATGATGGGAGCGTTTATCATGGGCTAGGGACACACACTGAATGTTATGCCTTATTTGCTCTTACATTCTCCCTGCACACCTCGCAGTCACCTCTTATAATTTAACACACTTCAGTTGTGCTGCTTTTCCATCAAAAGTTCCACAGCCAATACATCAAAACGTTATTAAACGCCAAAGTGCACATGTATTTATCACGACATGAGTTCGTTTTTGAGAACTCAGAGTAAAGGAGTCATCTTATTCCAGTGAGGGTTTCTCTGTCAGGTTTGACACGGTTTCGCGTCTGACTTCCTGATCACGAATTTAAATCTTCACCCGGATTTGTGTCTTTTTTTAAATCCGCTCTACAAATAAAGTTGAACTGAACTGCCTTGACAAGGTATCACATCAGACAAGAGCTGTGTCTAATGCCTCTATGGTGACACCAGAGAGAAAACTCAAGTTGTCTGTTCTTACCATGCATGTGCTATTTCCTCCTTGGCCTTTAGAAGAAATCGACTGCATCGAGCTGCAGATTGAAATGAAATGAAAAGAATGGAACAAGGGCGGAAAAGAACACTATCTACCGAACAGCCAATTCAAATGAAATTCTTCCACCTAGTACCTCGGAGCAAGGCAAAGGTTCCTGAAATGCCAATTTCAATTTCCACAATGGAAACAAATATTTTTATCCCACAATCTTGGATGCTGGAGGTATACATAAATCTAACACTTACATTTAAATGTTTCCTTGCAGAACAATATACGGCATGCTAGCATTTAGAATGGCAGATACTTTATTGGACCGACAGCTTAAATAAGAACTGGGAGTTAGTTATGTCCTAGTGAAGGTACTCGACCAAATACATTGGTTTGCATATATATTCACCTCGTATGAGGTTTTAGACATTTTGTAGTAGTTAAACCTAGAACTAAAACCTAGACTAATATGGTGGAGATAACTTTATTATTATAAACTTTATTTTTTATATATAATAATGGAAGCAAAAAGAGTGTGGCCTTAAAGGTGTGCTGCGATGTGGTGGCCAGTTCACAATCTGAGTCCTGGAATATGTCGGGCAAGGAAAAAAAAAAAACAATCCATACAGTAGATGTGATAACCTGGTCATCCAGTTCATTCAGGTCATCAGCTGACTAATTGCCACATAACATTGCTGAGCCTAGACCTGACCAACTGCTTCCCTTCTCACTCTGACCCGACCATCGTTCTGGAATCCCGTCAGTCTGGACTCATCAGACCACATGAACAGTTTCTATTGCTCCAATAAGTCCAATCTAAGTCCAATCTTTATGCTTTCTAGCCTACATAAGTCTTTTTTCCTGATTAGTCTCACTAAAAAGTGGTTTTCCTAAAGACGCACAGCTGTTCAGTCACAATCCTGTGAGTTGTCATCACATTGTATGTGTGGGAACATACGTTCATTATTAAACATACTGTAGCTCTAATTTCTAGTTGTCTTTTATAATGCAGCTTCACAAAGTAATAATGTGCCGGACAGTTCTTATTTCCAGTCATTTTAACTTCTCCTTAGTTGTTTTCTTTAGTTTGTGCAGGTTAATAATTTGACCCTATTGAAACATGATTTTGAATTTTCTTTAAAAATTTAAACGCAGTGTATATGAGTGGTGACAGGGATTTGAAATGGAGACCGTTGTTTGAATAGGAGAACTGATGTTGAACTTTAGCTGATCAAAGCTCTGTTCTGTGAAGATGTACTAGCACAGAGGGAAATATGAAAAGGTAAAAACTTTAGTCATTAGTTTGATGTATGGCACCGTGTGTGTGTGTGTGTGTGAGTGAGAGAGAGAGAGAGAGAGACCTCTGAGGCCATTGTTGGTCACAGAGATGTAGCTTTACTTAGTGGCTGAATGTTTCATTATGGCACCCATTAATGTCAGACCTAGTTAACATTTGCCCAGTGCCCTGACAGAACATCTTCAACACTTTTTAACATCCCCACACCGACACACACACAGACACGTACACACACATCCTCAGCTATACTCTAGAGACTCTGTATCTTGTCATAATTAAAGGAACCTTCATGACTTGCTTTGTAATGTGTCTGTGTGTGTGTCTGTGTGTGTGTGTGTGTGTGTGTGTGAAAGAGAAAGAGAGAGAGAGAGGTTCGTTAACGCAAGCGGCATATGAGAACAAGAACACTGGACAGTGTTTTAAATTGCACATGACACTCTGCTTGCTATTAGGAGAGATATGGGCTGTATGGTCCGACCCACTTGTGTACAGTATGTGCACATGAATCACTTAATCACACACACCCACACACACACACAGCAAGCATGCTATTAATACAATCTCCTAATTACTCAGTCTACTGTGGATTGGAATCTTTGTCCACCCTTAAAGCCCTGAAATGTGTGTCATTCCTGTCTATATGGGAACAGTCAATAATAAGAAGTTCATCGCTCGCATCCTCAATTGATTGTTTCAGCTCATTATTTATTTCTTATTCCACTATTTTCAGTTTTTTTTTTTTTTCTTTCCTATTCTGAATCACTTTTAACTCCCTGTCTCTAGATTGTGGTCGTTAGACTCTTGCCTGCCAGCCCAGATAACATTATTTCCAAGCAAACAGTCCTTATTAAAAGCATTGGCAAGGGCCAGCCAAGTGTGTGAGTGTCAAGGCATAGGAACAGGAGCTTGACACTAACACACACACACCCCCATGTCTATAAGACGTCTGTAGTGACAATCTGTGTTGGGATCAGGCCAGAAAAAGCAAGTGAGCAATGAGAAGCTGCTCTAAATAAAAGCACGGAGGTGAAAGTGATAAAGGAGAGAAAATAAGAAAAATATAAAGGTAAAACCAAAGAGAAAAAAAAAAAACTATTAATACAGTTTAGAATAGAGTAGCGGTTACAGAAGACACACATTACTCTGTCTGGATCAGAGGCTATTAAACTCAGTGTGCAAATAAAACAATTAGATGCACAAATGAAGAAATGTCAGCCATTACCCACAGCACACAAGACAAGCAGGAAAACATGAACACACACACACACACACACACACACAGAAACTTGCCTGTGCATGCACAAGCACACGCACACATATATATCATTTTGTATGTCAGGCAAATGTCAGGCAGTTATCTCTGATAGATCATTAAGTTAATTAGAGGTTGCAGGGACATGGACTTGGTTGACCAGCGTTGCAGTAAATGCTTTTATGCGTGTCCAAGGGTAAGTTCTTAATAACACTGTATAGAGAGGAAAGGGCGAGAAAGCTATTTCTATCGCCGAACGCAGAAGACAGAAAAAGGACCAAAGTGTCCTTGACTGCAAAAATAGTAACAATAAGAGGGGTCGACAAATCATAAATTCAATACATTGTTCTCGAGGTTTATGTAAAAGCCCCAGTGTGCTGTCCAGTTCGGGTCCAGAGACTTGACAAGCCTATAAAGTGGCAGCTAGCATAGTGTTAGCTAGTTAGCTTTTGAATGGTGAACATTTTGTTTAAATCCTCAAAAAAGGAGAAAAAAAAGTAAGTTAGGACTGGCCAGTGGTTTGAAGTCAATCTTATGTTCTGTATGTAAGAATATGACTCCCGGTCAGATTAGCTTATGTTAACTAAAGGGATATTATTAGCTAGTTATTCGTTTATAATGATGAACATTGCGTTTGTATTCTAAAAAAAAAAGAAAAAAAAAAAGAACAAAAAAATTAAGCAAGGTTTGATGAAGTCAATGTTAGGTTCTTTATGTATGACTATGGCTTAAAATCCTCTCAGGAATCCTGTCAGGGTAGCTTATGTTAACTCAAGTGATAATATTAGCTGTGGAGATTAGGAACATTTATCAAACAGGCTACCTCTCAGAAATCCTGTGTTAGATAGATGGATAATATTAGCACTGGAGCTTATAAACATTCATCAAAGAGAATAAAAAGAAAAAAAAAACTTTCCTGTCATTCATGTAAGGTTATCTTATGCTACTGTAGCTAGTTGGCTAAAGTTATGAAGAGAAATCCTATCAGGTCATCTTGTGTACTGTATGCTTCCCGCTTTGCATTAGCAGTAATTTATCCTTCATTGTTTACACTCTGGATGGAATACCAGTCCATTATACTGTAGATAAACAGTAATAAAGATCCTGTCAGAAATTCTGTGGTCATCTTAGCTAGCTTGATAGCAGCATTAGCAGTAAAATCGTAATACAGTGGCGCCTCGACATACGAATGCCGAGCCTCATTAATTTTCCGCTTAAGGACTGCAAAAAAAAAAAAAAAAAGTTCAAAGGAAAAAAAGTCAGAAAAAAATTTGCCTAAGCATACAAAGCATTTTCAACATACAAGTGAATGAACCGAACCGAATACCGGCTAAGTTGCGGATACGTCCAGGCCATTCAAAACTTGTTTGCGTAAGTGGAAATCCAAGTAAAGCAAGTTTTCATATTTTTTGTGTTTTTTTTTGCATTTTCTGCTAGATTTAGTGAAGACATACTGTAGCACCATAGGGCCCAACAATGTTAACAAGGATGGTAGCAAGAGATAAAGGCAAGGAAAGTGAGGTTTATTGTCTATTTATTTCATATTTTCGTTAGCTTATATGTCTTTTCTGAAAGTTTTAATTGTTTTTATGTGTAAGAAATATGATTATAGTGATGGAAATTGGAAATATTGGTAATATTTTGGGTGGCTGAAACAGATCATCTGTAATCATTACATTATTTTCAACGTTTCCAAATACGAATTTTCACCTTAAGAACTCGCTTCTGAAACGGATTCAATTTGTATGCCAAGGTACCACTGCTATACGACTTCATGTCAGGAGTTATGAAAATATATGCACATACTGTACACAGTTTGTATAGGAATAACTTCCTTGTTTTCTACCTAAAACAAGGTAAAAAAAAAAAGCCTATGCTCTTATGCTTTTAAGCCTAATTAGTCTTAAAAGCATAAGAGTCGCTGTCATTCAAATATATAAATTTAATAATATGTGTACGCTTCCAAATATGAACTGCAGGATTGCTTGGAGAGTAGGTGTAAATAAGAGAACAGTTACTGAAATAGAGACACTGTGAGTAATTTTATGTTAAACGAGGTTGCACAGCCTGTACATGGCTGTACCTGTATGTTGTTGCATGCAACCAGTGGGGAAAACGAAATACAAATCCTTTATTTTTGCTGTCAGTATTTTGCTCTGTTGCATCATGGTATCTCTATTAAAAAGGTATAGAGAGAATAAGAAATAAAAAAAACATTCTTGTACAAGGAAGAAAAATGGTTAAGATTTGATCCTGGCTTTTTTTTTGTTTCTGTTGTTTTAATTTCATCGTCTCTGAGCTGATTATATTGGTAATATAAAAAAAGAAAGGTAAAAATGAATAAGAGACAGCACAGCAGAAATAATGTGAGTAAATATTGGTCTGTTTTGTCTCCAACATGTTTATTTAGGACAGGTGGCAGGTACTAAAGAAAGCTCAGAGGACAAGAATCCCACCAAGCCATAATACACTGTTTAATGTAAGCTGTTAAGCCAGTGGGAGGCACCATAACCCACTGCCTGATTCCAGAGAATTGCTTTCTGCCTCATTATTCAGCAAGAGCACTACGTAATGTGCCACCTGCTCCATGGGTGCACAAGCTGCCCGCTAACCTGGCACTGCCCTGGCCAATTTAAAGTACATGCGATTAGAGGCCGGTGCTTTCAGCCTCGGGCAAAAGGACACAGGTGCAGAGGACTGAGTGTGAGAAAAGGAGTTAAAGTGTTTATGCATTACTGCACAAAACAGTAGCACTTTGTAACGCTGCTTTGGTGACGGGCATTAAGGGTGCTTCGAAGTCATGAAGAAGTAACAAAAACTAATTACTATACTTATTAACATGAAGTTCTAAATTTGTTCAGCAACTCTTTTGTTCAGTAATGCATCGATACTTTGTCCAAAGTGTCTTTTTCTTTGTAAAGTCTGTCTATGAGGAACGGCCCGTGTGTGACTATTAGTAATGGGACATATATTTTATAGAGTTATTTTAATGGGGCAACTTTACTTTATAGAGTTGAAGGTTTGAACGGTGACAAATTACAAGACCATCACCTTACATCGTGTGGCTGGAAACAAGGCCAGAAAAAGAAGAGGAGGAGAAAGATGGAGCGATACAAATTTAGATGGATGTAGTATTATAATCATGTAGTCCATTTCTACCAGTTTTGAGGTCGCATCCTATTTTATCCTGTCCTGTTTCCTTTCCTTTATTTTAATATAAAAAAGAAAACTCTATTCTATTCTGTCCTATCCTATCCTATCTAACTCCCATCTCTTCTCAGCCCTTTCTCCTATACTATTCATTTCTATTTTTTTTTATAGTTACATACCTTGCACAGTTCATTTATCTTACTGTTTTTGACTGTCTTCTGTAAAAGCATACACCATGACCGTGACATAGAGCACTATGATCCATCAAACACTCTAACGGCTAATCAGCAACACCTACAGTATAGCTAATAATAATCGAACACTCTAAGTCAACCCGTTGTACTCACCTAAACATACAGGCACACACACACACACACCCTCTCTGAGACACTCACTTTGCAGAAAAGGCCTTCGGCATGCTAATGAAACAGCCCAGGCGAGCTGAAAGCGGGAGTGTTAAATCAAGCTCTCTGCAGCATTAGAGGATAATAAAAATGGCTTAATATCATGTGCTGTGTTTGCAGTGGAGGCTATAGCTGGCAGGGTGGGGTGTGCCGGGAGTATGGGATGCAGGAACAGCACATCTCTGCTTATTGATGTCTGCTTTATGATAAAGCTCTTCAGGAGAGCAGTGATGCTAATGTCTGCCCTCTGGTACCACAGCAGGAAGCGAAATCCAGCAAAAAGTCATTCTTCTGCAAAAATGAACTGAAGCCCAGAGCCACCTATTCTTTAGGGACGAAATAAATAAATAAATAAGTTACCAAAAAAAAAATCCAATTTAGCCCTCATGAGGAGGTTTAAGCATATATCAACAATAACAGCGGATAAACGTGCTGATTTTGATCATTATCCTGAGGTTATATGTGTACGTGTCTGCTCAATTCTTTCCTGCTTTTTTATGGGTTCTCTGAAAATGAAAGTGTTTTGGGGAAGTGGGTTGTTGAAGAGCCTAAAGCATGATATAGTCAAGTACCTGACTATCTATTATTTTTCCATCTATCTCTCTTCTCCGACTTCATTCTCTGAACTCAGTTCATCTTTCTCCCTTTACCCCTTTCCCAATCTCTCTCTCTACTCAGACTTCTTTATTTTCTTCTTACTTCCATCCATCCATCCATCCAACCCCCCTACTCAGTCTCTGCTGCAATAACCTGATTGGTGTCTTGGGTAGGAGATGCCAAAGGCCCTGTTTCATGGCAGAGAGAGATTTCGATTGGGTCTATTTGGATAGGCCGACCATGTGCTCTCCCGCTGGCTCAACTTTAGCTCCATATGCTGGGCACTGCACAGTGGCCTGAGGGCCTGAATGCTCAGAGGATGGAAGATGGACACACTGAGCAGCCATGCACAAGCGTGCACTATTATTTACTTAGGCATCATATTTCATTTTGAGATTGCAGCATACAGGCCAAGATTTAGTTACCTACAGCTTGAGGGACATATGGGTCTCAGTGGTCAGACTGCTGTGTTTATGTACCTGTGTTATACCTCACAGTGGCCAGGGATTTCCTGACACTAAAACTAGAAATAATGCGCCTTTATACAGGGCGCTGAGTACATACATAAAGTACATAAAGTGGCACAATGGTTTAAGTTGAGCCTGTAGAAAAAACATGGTCGGTGCATTCGATTCTTCATGGTTTCTAACTAAGTAAAAGTAGTGTTTGAATTGTTTCAATTGTTTTTACTAACTGCTTTATCCTGGCCCAATGTCTTCATGAATACAGAACAAGAACACCAATATGTTTCTATGACATGTGATGAAACCAGAAACCCAAAGAATGACGTTCACTGTCAGGACAATGATCTTGTTTTGAAAGTGCGAATGACATTCAGATAACGTTGAATGAATGACCCAAACTCAACATTTCGCAATGTTACAACCTCAAAACAGCAAAAAATATTACCTTTAGTTTGAGCATTTATGCCGATTAACATCCATTCACACAAGGTCTGACAACATCCACGGTACCTTATTTTTCTAACAGGGTTTAGAATTCTGATCAGAGATTGGGAAGGACACAACAGTTCTCTGCACACAGCGCTTTTATCTCATATTAAACATCTCTTAGTGTTGTAATGTTATCTCTCTGTTTCATTCTCTTGTGGAAATATTACCCTGAGCTGCAGCTTAGCCCCCAAATTACTCTACTGTAAAATGGTATTTGCACAGCATCCAAACTGAATCAAATCCAGTTTCACAAAACAGATCTCTGATGTTAAGCATTTTGGTTTTTTCTTTTTCACTCTTTCAGCTGCATTCCAATTGAATAGTTTGGTAATTTGCTTTTGTTTGGTATTTTACTATGTGAGAACATGCAACACTCTCACCACAGCAACTGGAGTTTGAATCCTGCCTAGGACGTCGGTTTGGTGTTACCATACTGTAGCTTTGAAGTCATTTTGGCAATATTGTGTCATGTCAACATTGTTCTGACATCATTTTATTAAAGTAATTCTAATGTGGCTACAAAGTGGCATAGTGGTTAGCAATGTGGCTTCTCATCTCCAGGGTGCGTGGAGTTTGCATGTGGGTTCTCCGGTTTCCTCCCACAATCAAAAGACATGCAGAGTAGGCTAACCTGCCTTTCCAAATTGCCTGTCATCTGTGAACGAGTGAGTGAGTGTGTATACATGTGTGTCCTGTGATGGATTGGCATTGGGGATTGGGAATTGTTCCAGGATGTATCTCGCCTCATGGACGAAGTCTCCAGGGATAGGCTCCAGACCCTGTACAGGATAAGTGGTATACAGAACGAATGAATAATTCTAACCTTTAAAAACAACCCCATACCAACATTGTCCCAATGTCTTTAATGTTGCCAAAGTAACATGACCACAATGATTTGACATCCAAAAATTCCTGCTGGGTAAATTGGTGGCCATCATGTGTTTATAAATAAAGTCACTCTTTCTCGCTGCCTCTCTCTCTCACACACATACTCTTGGGCTATAATGTAGCTAGAACTAACCCTTTAACTTACACCATCTCTCGGACCATGTTGTATCATAGGGTCTTGTTCAGTGTGTCACTGTTCCTCCCTCTGTATGTCTGCCTTAGGCATGAACATGAACCACAGCCACCTCTGCAAATTACTGCCTCACCCGTTCCAGCTATCCTCTGCCATCTCTGTCCCTCCCACTATCCCTCACGAGCGCTGCATTTTTAAACCACACACAAACACAAACCATTTTAGGATTCAGAGAAAGAGTTTGTTTCAGACAGAGATAAATATCACTTTATTTAAACCAGGCTCAGAGTATTTGCAGGGTATGAGGCAAGAAATTTTAAAAAGGGGCCTTTACATCCCTGGCCCTTGGCCTGATATGTCAGAAATCAATGTTTCCGAAGCGATTCAGCCTTTAGCCTGCAATTTGTGTAGCGCTGTATACTGTACGTTTTCTTTTTTTAACTATCTTTTTCATGCTATTATTCTGTGGTCACTGTTGTTGCGAAGTGCTGCATCTGTGACAGGCTGTTAAACCAGCAGGTTAAAAACACCCTAATTGGTTTTTGCAAGTGGCGCGGGAGCTATAATGCATCTGATCGGCACTTTATTAACAGCAGCTGTTAATGGGGTTCAGAGGTTACTGTACTGTTTTGCTGAAATAACAGCGAATATGTGTAATGGCTCACGCTAGGGGTGTCTGATGGACCTTTAATATTCATCACGGGGAAGTGGTGGAAGAGGAGAAAAGGTTATTCCTCGGTGTTATGTCATGGAGAAGAGAGTAGACATGTCTTCTATATAATAAAGGAGAATCAGGACAGTGGTTAGTAAGTCAAAACTTTGGAAAAGGAAATGTTTTCGGTAATTAAGTGAGCACAAGAACGGTAATTACATTTTGAGACAAAGGTCATTCATGTACTGTACTGTACAGACTTTCCAGGGACTGACAGGAATTTATATAAGGAAGAGAGTATGACTTTAATCGGTCATAGAGAACATCTTAGAAGTTTGGGTGGCCGAGAGAGAATGTTTCTTGAAGGCTAAATAACTTGGGATATCTTTGAATCAAGACATACTGTAAACGTCGTCCTTGTGCGTCATTTCATGTCTGAGCTGCTAAAAGATCCACTTCGCAATTAAATCTAAAATGTCAACCAAAGAATCAAGATATAAATGCTAATGACATTTTTGGGAACATCATTACTGTATATTATCTTCCCTTTTCCAAGTTCCTAATATGGACAGACTTGATATTTTGCGAGTATAGCTAATTTGACATCTGCCTCATGGTTTACAAATAGGCATTATGAGGTATAAATGGCCATCTGCCCGGGCCATCTTGTGAACCTGGACACAGACCACATCCGTCGTCCAGATGTTCCGAGTTGCTATAAAAGGACACTAAGGGGTGTTCAAAAATCTGTGACTTGTCTGGAAGGCTTGGGATTAATCCAGTCCCAGGCATGAAACGTCATCCTGATATCAAAGCACTGATTTAAAAAAAAAATCAGCTTTTTATGGAAGTGGCATGAGACACTCATTCACCCCTTCTTTCATGGGAAATTTCCATGGCATTGTTCTGTAATCACTGGGCAAATAGGTTCATTCCAGCAAATTCTGCATTGCAAGGCAGACAAAGGGAATAGCTGTCAGAGTGATTGTGCTTTTGACAAAAGGCAAGGACTGACTGGGGGTTCGTTTCGACGGATTTAGAAAGACAACGGATGGATGGATGTTCCGAACAGTGAACAATAACACCATTTGAGCCTTCTCCACCTCCTCCCTAATTCATCCCCCGACAGGTAATTGCACTCTTCATCCTGCCAACCACCCCTTCATCCCTCATCATCTCCAAAGGAAGGTTTTTTTCGCTCGGCCTCGAGCTGAGGGCTCGCGCTGCACCCTGAGTGGCAGGAGATGAGACAATCTGGGACGCCCCGGTCTCGTCCTCTATTTATAACTTGAATAAGTGTCGGAGCGAGAATGCGGGCAGCTGAGATATGAGACAGAGATAAGACAGAGCGGCTTTTGGAGCCAAAAAAGGCACCGGATGTGATTCATGCATCTATCGAACCTCTCTGTTTCTTCAATCAATAAGCTCTGGCAGGGGTAACCAAACCCGAGGACGAGATCCACTCTTGTGTACTTTTCTTTGAGAGTTTGCTTTTGGCAAAGAGCATGCAATGCTAGGTTAGGGCTTCCCGCGAGCTCCGCCAACACACATACACACTCCCAAGACCTCATGTTTATTTCAGAAACTAAATATGCCTACGCCTGGGGCTTGGCCAAGATGGAGCATACTGTCTGCTTTTGATAAAGCCACTGTATTGGTGCTGCCCCTGTGTATTGTAAATGGGTTCATGTTTGTTAAGCCAAACTGTCTAAACCCTGGGATGCCCCATTCAGACATTTTGATTTTTTTTCCTTCTTTTTTTTGTACATGTTCCTTATTTCAGCAGTTTCTTCATTCCCTGAGATTCTTTCTCCTGTAGCTTAACGAGGACAAACTGTTCACGTACAATGGTGCTTCATTTTTTTAATTAAAATAGTTTTAGTGTTAGTTTTTAGTGGTTGTAAGAATTCTTGAGCAAAATATGACATTTATTGCTCATGTTTTAGTGAGTAAGTTATGTGCTTTTATTTTCACCATTCCCTTCTCTCCAACATTTGCAATGTGATGTACTGCTTCCCCAGCTAACTGCCTATGTAGTTTTAGAAAGTGGGAAAGAGAGGGAGAGAAAGAGCTGGTCCCTCAGCCAGCTGTGTGTGTTTACCCCCTGGTGGGAACATAAATGCGATGAAAAGTGGCTCTGATTTCTTCCGTAAACAATGTCTACCAGTTAAGCAGAAGTGGAGAGGGTTTTTTCCCCCTTCCCTCTACAAGGATAGCTATAATTTTGCAGTTGGAGAACTTGAAATATTTATGATAAAAATGTTCTCCCCTTCATACGTGCGTCACTGTAGGAAACGTTCCTTACACAGAATTTCAAACTTGCAATGTTTTACGCAGGCAAATTAAAGGAAATAATATCAGTCGAAGTACGCCATAAGCAACACTTATGTCAGAAATCAGAAAGTACTTATTCTTTAACATACTGTAGAACAAGAAATGATTGTACGGATTGGGAGCCCTGTTTCGTCCTAATTATTGTTTTTGAGAACTCAAAACAGCACTCTAATTCTATGTTTTTTCATATTTTTTTTCTTCCACCATATTTCTAAAGAGAACACTTGGAATGTCAATCTTTTATTCCCATCCACATAATCCAGCTCCTCCTGGAGCATGTCCAGATGTTCCCCAGCCAACTGTGAGATATAAACTTTCCTATGAGTCTGTCCCCAGTTGTGAGTCCTGTGGAGCATCCCTGATACAGTTCTAGTGGCAGCCACGGGTGCTATAAAGTGAGGCGAGGTGGAGGAGGAAGTAAGGATGGATTTAATGCTTCTCAGTGACAGGGGGACCCTTAAAATAATATGCCAATTGAAAAGAGTTGGTTTGGCAAATATATTATATGATACGTTTTCAAGGTCCCCAGAATCTCTTCTCTGGTGACATCCCTCATCAACCACATCAACTGGTTGATTTCAATTCGGTGGACAGCGGCTATAATCTGAGTCACTTCTGAATTGTCAAGATATCCTCACCCTATCACGAGAGCAAACCCAGGATCCACATGGAGGAACCCCATTTTTCAGCATCTGTGCTCACTACTGTATTTCTTCAGTCACTAGGTAGAGCTTGTGACCATGATTAGGTTTGGCTATTCATGGCTATAGGAATTTTCATGACTAATTTAAACAGAAGTGATTCACTTACTCACTCTCTCATCATCTGTATCGCTTCATCCTATGTACAGGGTCACAGGGGGCCTGGAGGCTTTCCCAAGAGATATACTGTAGGTACACACCCTGGACATGGCGCCAATCCATTGTAGGGAACACACATACACACATACAGTACACTCACATACTCATTCAACCTCCACTGGCAATTTGGGAACGCCAATTAGTTTAATCTGTAAGTTTTCACGACTGGGAGGAAACCGAAGTACCCAGAGGAAACCACCAAGCATGGGGAGAACATGCAAACTCCATAAATGCAGACTGAACCTACCGACGCCACAATGCTAACCACTAAACCACCATCTATAGGAATGCTTCAAAAAATAAATATGAAGGAAAGAATTCTTAAAATAAAACAAACAATCTAGAAATGAATGAACTATTGATGTCCAGCCATTGATAAACATCAAGGCATCACGCCCTCATGATCAGTGTTTAATATTTAGCTCAAAGACTGCAAGAATGCTCAACGGTTATTTTGTTTGTCTTTACTGTTTGCGCCCCGGGTCGTTCTCAAATGATTTCTCAGGAATGTAGCAGATGGGAATTATGAAACAGGCTGTGTGTGAGTCTGTGTATGAATATGATAAAAGCCCACTTCATTCTTGGTTAAGCACCAACCACTTTAGGGCAAAACACCTTGCAGTCACACAGAACTTTGTAGCCTCGGCCAAGTGGTTTTAACAGAGTTTTTCGCGGTCCCGGAGAAGAGACTATTGAGAATATGATGATCAGGGTAAACAAACATTCATATCATGCAATGCTGTGCGGTTCTGGCAGTGTTGGATCTTACCCTCAGCTTCTGTGTCTGTTTTTTATTTTATTTTATTTATTTATTTTTTTTTACAGCAAAGCTCCTAACCATTCAAATGTTTAGTGGTTTCACCGGCATTAACTATATTTGAAGTGCAAATACAGGTGTTTAGACTGTTTATATGCCTTGGTTGGTGTGCATGTGTACGTGTTATAGTACCAAAGGAGACAAACATGTTCAGGGATAGTGTCAGAATGACATGCTGTGATGGATGTGTTTGGACACCGTAGTGCCGGCTCTGCCATCCTACATTACCGTCATCATCCTCCCAGGCTTTCGCAAACACACAACATCTAAACTCTCTATACACACATGAGCACCAAAAAAAAAAAAAAACGACCAATCGGATATAAACCGTCCGCGCGACATCTTCCTCCTCATCGTTTTTCTCTGTAGGGTGTAAATAATGCACAGAAGCTGAACAGAATTCACATTATGTAGGTCAAACAGCGCTGATTTATACAGCATACACCAACATTTTTTTATTTAATATGTACCATGGAATATGGGCAATGCAGTCCCTATAGCATAGTGACACCTCCAAGGCCGTAAGCATGTACAGTAGAATCAGTACATTCTCTCCCACTTATATTTAAAAAATTCCATTATGCAAATAGAATGTTGATCTCTCTCATCTGAAGCATCACATTCACTTTATCTACCACTTTATCACTTTATCTATCTATGTCATGGCTAACCTGGCTGACTATTATGACTATTATAATAATGCAAGTTTCGACAATCCATACTTCATCCATCCTCATCTTTATCCTCCTCCGCTTGCCAGAGAACACTCTTCAAAGTATACGCCACACATCTTATTAAGAGAGAAAAATGTAAGTCTTTTTTACTGTAAGCTCAAGGCCAAAGACGAAATGCTAATCATCGAGACAGACGATAAAAATTACAATAAAAACATACTTATGCCCACTTCACAAGGCAGACAGATACGCCTGCATACAGTATATTAGACCTATAACATGTGTAGCTAAATAATAAATAACACATCATTAGCAGCATGAGCCAAGGTAAAGCAGCCAAAAAATAATGTCCCGTAAAAAGACATAAGAAAATGTCAGTGTCTCCTACAGAATGGGTTTGCAAGGGGGAATTTGCAGGGACAATGAAGCAGGACACACCCTGGATGGGTGGCCAACCATTGGCATTGCACAAGCACACACAATCATATACTATGGCTGATTTGGAAGCACCAAGCATCCTACTGTACACTGCTTGTCTTTGGACTATAGGAGGAAACTGGAGTACAAGGAAGAAACCCACAGGAGGAACATGCAAACTCCACACACACACATGGCAGAGGCAAGATTTGAACCCTCAACCCCAGAGGTGTGTAGGTAAATACTGTAGATAGATAGATAGATAGATACTGTAGATAGATAGATCCATCCATCCATCTAGGAACATCTGTAGTCCAACCAGGGACCGTGGTGACCATTGTATATATTCCATTTTTACAACCGTGGTAGGACCTCTGGGCAACTTTCACAAACTACGGGCAATTTGGGAACGCCAGTTAACCTAATTTGCATGTCCTTGGACTGTGGTAGGATACCGGTGTACCTGGAGAAAACCCACAAAGCATGGGGAGAACATTCAAACTCCATGCATGCAGACTCCTCGGTGGAAATCAAACCTGGAGGTGCAAGCCACCCTGCCGCCTGATTGATAGATAGAGAAATTCTTTGTTCCTTCCTTTCCTTGAAAATACTTTATTATGTCATGGTTTATTCTTTTTTCACTGACACTGACTGATGCAGAAAAAAAAATTGGTATTCCTTAGACTTTTTTCCAGCACTGCACATAGACTTAGCCTCTCTGTATCAGTCTTCAATTTGATCATTTGTCTACCTGTGGACACGCTCCTCCAGGTTTCTCCTGAGACACACTGTGAACTGGTCCTGAGCTGACTTTAGAAATAAGTACATGAAATGAGTAGAGAAAGAGAATAGAGAAAGAGTTAAAGTAAAGGAATAGACAGTATACAGTATGGATTTAACCTTTGAAAACCGGGTTCCACATTATCATAAAATTAATTGCCACCTATATTGCAGAATAAATATGCACAGAG
The DNA here is from genome assembly GCA_028565275.1 of Leiocassis micropogon. NCBI lineage: Eukaryota > Metazoa > Chordata > Actinopteri > Siluriformes > Bagridae > Leiocassis > Leiocassis micropogon. Next base: position 4,079,291 of record JAOVVA010000033.1, read on the forward strand.
ACGTTTATCGGACCTGAGGGGAGCTCACGCTTCTGTGCTGAGAGGATGCTGATTATGTTCGCCTCCATTATCGTATACAGTGTAATCCTGCTGTACTAGACTTTTTTTACCCCCCAATTATATATTTTAACGGCTCACCAAAATGGCAAGCCTCGACACTGGATGTGGAAGCAGGGGGGAAGGTGCTGTTCATGGAGTCGTTTCTTCCAATTAGCCAAAGTGGAGCTGAAGAAGTTAGGAATGCGTTTATGCGGCACTGGAGAATGTAAATATGCAAAAAGGGACAAAATCAGATGAAAAATCATTATCTGTAATCTCCGAAACCATCCATCTAACTATCCACCCATGCATCTGTCTTTCTCTGTCTGTCTGGATATCAGGCTGATGAGTTTGACAAATCAGACCAACTGTTTATTTTCTAGTTTTTATTGTTGTATCTCTTGTGACAGCCGATCTTTGGCGGCCCAGTGACATATAAGATCAGCAGAGAGCTCGACTCGAGTTTGTCTGAGCACCGGAGTGAGCACTCTGACCCCGGTGTCTGATCACGTTCCCTTCTAGTGTCTGTGAGAAGACAAAAAGAGACAAGACCCCAGGCCTCCTCAAGCTCTGTTCCTCCATCTGTCATCTCTCTACCACTACCTTTCTCTCTACTGTGTGTGTGTGTGTGTGTGTGTGTGTGTGTGTTTTTTTCCTGTATGTCTTTTCTTCCTTGCTTAAAAAAACACAAAAAAAAAACACAAAGCCACTCTCTCAGCCATACTTAATAAATCATGTTTAATAACTCAGACAAAAATCGCTCCTTAGGCTCAACAAAAGAAAGGCTTTGTACTTGAGCTGTTACAACCACTAGCCTCAAAACTATGACCTGACCCATGCTTTAGCTGCAGGCTGTTAATATCAAACGAGTTAGCAAGGCTAATGTAATAGATCTGCTGACTGTATGAGATACATTATAAGTGAGGAGGGTTTTCTAGGGAACACTCTGAAACCAAAGGCAGATACAAAAACACAGGAAATGTTCACCTTATCCAGGACTAAGGTCATAAGTATAAATGTCTCAAGCCATTAATGCGGGTCAGAAAACTCAATATCTCAGATTCATGTTACAGCATTGAGGTTTTGTTTTAGCCATTATGCCGACTGCCATAATCTTAAACACGGACTTTAGGGAGGGTAAAAATCAAAGCACTTTTTTCCCCCTGCAAAAACAGTTTTATAGTTATTAGGTTCAACTATGATTATAATTGATCAAATCTAATGTCTAACAATAATTATGTACCAGTAAACTGGTGACACCCAAGGCTTATTTATGCCTGTATGGGCCAAAAGCTAGCCTGTCCTCCTGGAGCACAATTCGGCAAAAAAGTCAATGTTGGCCATGATAGAAAGGCACTGGAACACCCAATCTATCGCAGCACACTGTGCACAGCGTGCATCATCAGGCAGAGAGCCCTGACCCAGCCACCAAATTTCCCAGATTCCAATCCAATTAAGCATCGAAGGGATGATCTGGATAAACAAGTCCAGCCCACTGCCAACATCCTGGTGCCAAATACCACAACATACCCCAGAGATCTATTTGAGTCATGCACCAAGGAACCAAGGGAAACCTACACAATACTGAACATAATGTTTGGCGTTGTAATGCCATGGCAGATCGGTGTAAGAAAACAATGTCAAACATTAATTTTCCACTGTAGTGTGGTTGCCAGGTTATACTCAGTTCCTTAATTTCCTGTACCGTACTGTAAAAGTAAAAAATCTTTAAACTTACTTTTTTCTTCTTTTGACAAAAAATGTAGTTTCAGCAAAACTATAATACATAACATATGCTGTAGAAATCAGTAGGGAAGATGGAGGTTGCATCACTGCACCTGAAGGCGAAGGAAGGACATGTGTGGGACAATGCACGCTCACACACACACACACACACACACACACACACACACACACACACATACAAACACACAGACACACACAAAGACACACACTTGTGTGCTTGTGGCTTTTGTCTCATAAGCTGATGGAAGCCTTCAATGTACACTGTGCATAAGAATTCTGTATAATGATCTTCATAAATAAAACTCCCTCCTTCTACTTCAACATTATCACTACCTAATGATAAGCCTGTATTCTCTAATCCATCTTCTCTGTCTTTCTCTCTCTCCTCTGCCATGTCACCTCGCTTATTTTTCCGGAGTGTTTGAGGAAAACGAGATGCGTGTTTGCTTGTCAAATAAAGCTCTGTGCCTCTCCAGCTCTGAAAGCTCATAGTTGGTTTTATTATAACATGACAACCACCACCAATTAACCCTAACGAGAGTCTTAGCAAGCTCTTGCTATTCATGGAGCGGGCCTATTAAGACTGTGGGCCATCCATACAAAGTTACATCTTGCTGTACATTCAAATTACTACAAAAAAAAAAAATAGATGTATAAATATAGCAAAAGCAATAGATGTCAGTTGGGGATGTGTGTGTGGCATATTGTATAACCCTTTTTTAAGGATACCATTGTAGTTTGTATTTCGAGTAAGTAGAAAATAATATATTAGGTGGAGACGAATTACGTTAACATTCGAGGGTGATAATGAAAGGAGGAAAAAAAGGATTTGTAAAATAGAAATGTGTGAACGTGCTACAGACGCCAGCAGAAATTGGTCAGTTATGACATATGAGGAAGTGCGAATTAACACTAGTTTTGGGAAGAGACCATGTAACATGCAGAAACAGCTTTAATAGTATGTTCACATTTGTCTGAATTATGCTAATAACAAGCTTTGGATATGCAAACTGCCTTTTGTTTCTGAAAGCTCTGAATTAATGATGTAGTAAGTTACGAAAACAAATGAAAAAATGTCAGATTAAGGGAATTTAATGGAGCTAAATATCGGGATTTCACTTCATGTGTCTATCAGATATTTTCGAACACTTTCTAGTAATAAAACACTTAATTAAGGTGCAGACGGGTGAGGGGTTACTTTATTCCCTAACATTTTCTAAAAATAAATGACATTCGATACTATTATGGTAAAAGGTTTAAGGTGACCTGACCATCACATTCATAGACTATGTGGTTCCTAACCCAAAACAGGTGCCAAGAACCTACTGTACTATAGATGTACACAATTGTATAGGATGTCATCGCACATGCACATGCAGAAATTCACTTTAATAGAGCCAAGTCATCCAGGTCAAACCCAGACCATATAGCACAGCCGTGCCGCTGTGAACAAAGAGAAGGTTCATACCGAAAAGGCTTTCAAGGTAGGCGTAGAAGAACTTGAGTATTTTGCACTTCAACCCCCTATTAACACCTTTGAGATGAACTGGAATGCTGACTGAAGCTCAGTCCTCCTCTTCTGACATCAGTGCCTGACCTCACTAATGCTCTTGTGGAAAGCCTTCCCGGCAAAAGTGAAGGTCAATATAACAGCAAAGACGGGATTTTTTTTTTTTAGAACGCACATATGGTTGTGGTCAGGTTTGAGAATTTGGGAATACAGTGTCCTTTATCTTTGAAAAAAAATAATAAAAGAACTTGTTTTTCTGTGCGTGTGAGTGGATTTGCATAGAACAGCCTCATTTCTGATTTTCTTATCAAAATTTCCACTACAGAGACACTGCATGAAAGCATTGTACACTCCTTATGAGAGGGTTCTTCAAGAGGTTCTTTGTGCATCCAGTATAGGGTCTCTCAGCTTCCATGGAAAATAGTGTTACTTTGGAATTTTCTAACAGAGAACCATCCAGTTGGTTTCTACATTGTGGTGTTTAAGGGCTCCCTACAGGGTATTCTGGTCAGGGTCGTTGTAAATCTGGAGGTGGGGGGGTTGGGTGTTGGATCAATTCAGTTATGTATCATGATTCTTTGGTTTGACAATTCATGTATTGACACGCTGACTTCAATATGTTTTTTAACAGGGTAAACTGTTGTGTTTCTCTATGATCCTACAGGTGGCGCTCTAAACTATTCGCACATCGGCATGTGTGTGGTACTGTAGGAGCTAAGTACTTGCTAAGTTTGTTTAGACTTGTAACAAAACCTAAAAAGAAAGATGAATAGAAATTAATAGGAATACAACAGGATGGAATAATATTTATAAGAGCCTTTACGCTGGGCTTCTGAGGGGGTCAACGATATAGGAGTCTGGGAGAATGCTTACTGTATAAGACACATGGGAGGTCAATCGCGTTTGGAGATAATTGGGAACTGAAAAGAAACTAAAGAAACTTCAGAACACAAAACAGAGGTCCTCCATGTCCTCAAAACCAAACTGGGCTCTGAAAACAAAAAAAAACTCTTCACTGTCGTCTCGGGGCGAGTCCGCCCTTAGAAAGGATTTATGTATGATTTAAATGTGCTTATTATACACAAACTGAGAGTGCACACTTAAGGGGTGGAGCTCTCTCTTTCTCGTCGGCGTCTTAAAAAGACTGAGGCTGGGTCTTTTGCTTTTGTCTTGAATTTGATGCGCTTTGTCTTTGGCCCTGATACATTTAATGACCACATGAAGTGTGCCGGTATCAAGGCTTTTAAATAAACACACCACCAGGTGCAGTGCATTCGCACTAATTGCACTGTCACCTGGCAACCGTGCGTCCAGAAGACTGCCTGGATGTTTTCTCGTGGCGCTGCCCCTTGCGAGGCCAGCGTCATTACATGAGATTTTTATAAAATCATGATACTTATAGAATTACAATACCAAATCAAATCGCCACCCATGGTATTGTGATAATATTGTATCAGCTGGTCCATGCGGATTCCTATCCTATCCCTACTGGGCATGATCTGTTAAAAATAGCATACCCATTCATCACAAAACATGGGGCACACATCATGCACACCATTTAAAGTACACAAAGTTTTAGATCCATAATTTTCCTACTTGTGATTGTTTTTGTGAACGCGATCAGGCTTTTTTCTTATGTGTTTGTTGTTTTCTGCAAAATCCTCATCTGTGTCATTTGCACCAGCTAGCCAGATGGAGGTGTAACAAGGTTCGGTTCCACTCTGCTGGATGAGAGACTAGCTCCAAGCTGCAGTATTGCGAGCAGCCCTGTTTATTTGGCGTGCTAGGCATCGGGTGCTGCTGCAGGTCCTGCTCCAGGTTTTCAGCCACTAATTGAAAACCTAGAGAATCCACCATTTAGAAGAAGATGAAAAAAAAATCATGTATGAGGAAGACATAATGTGAGATGGCCTGTTCCTACCAGTGAAGTGTCATTGCTGGGTTTAGCAAATAAAGAAGTGTTTCCTAAAACAAAAGAAATCTGGAAATCTGCGAATCTACCTGTACAAAAATACTGCTGGTCATTTCGTCTCATGATGTCCGTGATCACTATTCAAAACTCCTGTTTTTGTTTGGTTTGATTTCTCAATGGCCGTGCCTTGAGAACATACCCCTCCATCAGCACACGGCTGAAACCCAATTTATATGGGCACTGCACGCTGACTCCGTTGAGTAGACATTGTTCATATATTTTTCATCCGCTGAAGTAACCCTGGGCATTAAACATTTATGAAAGCATAAACACCCCTGTTGGTACACAAAGCAGAATTTTCTGAATTTCTATTATTTTAGTGTATAAACTCAGAAAACTCCCTCTTTCTCTCTCACACACACACATACACACACATACATACACTACAATACACACACATTTTAAAATAGTCAGAAAAGTGCTACAGGCATTCCGTACAGGCATGGCCCACTTCCCACTGATTTGGGCCATGTCTGATTAGCTCTGTGCAAAAGTTTGTGTTCCCAGTGGCACAGCCAAGTGGACTAATGCTCCCGAGATCAAGATGAGAGATCAACCTTGGAAGGCTTTATGACTCACTCACCTTAGGGTATATGTTCACTCTTGCTTTGTTAAAAGCATAAAAAAGTAGGAAGAAGTATGTCATCATATTCATGAATCAATCAGACTTTATTCATAAACCCATTTAACGTGATTTATGTAAATAAAAAAGTGCTAATTATTAATTATTAAGACTTACCTATCTTCGGTAACTCTTTTTCAAGGTTGCTTGAACTGCATTTTTTTTTCCTTTTCATGGGCGAGTTTATTTTCCTATCACCTGGAGTAGGACATGGATCTTTTACCTTTCATTGTCTTAGACAAATCCACTCTTAAAAGTGTTTTTCACCTAACAGTATTATACCTACCTTGTTGTCTGTAAGTTTAACCTTCTCGAACATTTACAGTGCTGTGCAAAGGTCTCGAGCCCCCTCACTTTTTCATATTTTGCTTCCAAAGAGACAGACTTTCTTGTATTTTTAATGTTGTCTTGAGAAATAGTTCTCCAGGCTTTCTGAAGGACTTCTTCAGCTCGAATTTTTCACAGGTTTTTGGCACTTATTTTCAGTCCATTCCTTATACAGTACCTGAGCAGTTTCAGAGGAATGTTTTTTGTTTGTTAAACTACACAGTGATGTACTGTATGCATCATTCAAGCATAAAATATCTATTTTAAGGCCTAACCCAGTGAGAAACAGGTGTAGATGATGACAGATGATCAGGCCGGTGATTCGTACACTGCTGGTGCTGAATGCTAAGTGGTAGGAACGGATGAGAGGGGAACTGAGGTTGCTGCTGAGGTTGTTACATAAACAATCATGCTGCGATTCTTTTCAAAGGTAATGTGCAGGTTACTTTTTAGGTTTACTTTACAACAGTGATTCCATTAGTGTGTCGCTCAGTCGAGTGTTGTTAGAAAGATTTCTTGTTTATTTTCCCGATAAAACAGTGTTTCCGTTGTGGAGTGGAGGAAGGGTAACTGTGTAAGACGAGAAGTCTAAAGTTATAACTGAAAACTTGCACTTTTCCATAGTAGTTCAAAGTGCTTGTTTAACCACTGCGAATGGTTTTATTTTTCTTACTTTACTTTACAGAGGTGTGCAGTTATTGCTTCATGGATTCACAAAATCAAATTGAGATTCTATGTTGGAGCACAAAATATTGTACCATTTAAGGGGACTTTTTAAGCAAGAATCACTTTGTATTCTCTTTTACACCTGCAGATGCATCTCTGCTGTGTGTTTACAACAAAATAACATGAGGAAAAACAAATTATTCTGTTTTCTGTTAGCTAGAGTCTAAACTAGCCAATTAGATTCCCCCCTAATGTGACCTCATATGAGAAGATATCCTTGTTATCTGAGGGGTTGCTGGGGCATTAGGACACACTTCATGGGAGCTCTGCGACCCATGATAACTTGTTAAAAAAAATAGTAAAATATGGGACCTTTAATGTGATGTTTGTTTTTATTCTGAGTTTTTCCTATGGTCTGACATTCCAGTCTGACTTATGATTAAGAAAAAAAAAAAGAATCTACAGCTCTTTAGGGGGTTTCTTCAAGTCAACCCGCTTGTGCTCGATCAAAGCAAAGATCACTAGCTCTGTGTGATGAATACCTATTTATTTTTTATTTTTTTGGTTCTGTGATGCCCAAAACCAGCTACAGCTAATGGCCCTCATCAGAAATACATACATGCATACACAGCAAGCACCAAAACAAATCCTGTTAGCAGGGGTGAGCGTGGCTCCATCCAAGAGTTCCCTCGGCTCTGATTTATCATTACCGTGGCTGTGTAATAAGCGAGTGTTAAGAGAGAAGGTGTGATTTTGACATGGCAATTGCAGGCCACTGGATTGGCCTTTAAAAGCACTCTTTGTGTCCTCGCATGGATCACAAATTGTGCTGTGATTGTTGTAATCAGACAGAGAGACTTCCTGGAGAACGAGCACTGACGGATGCCTATTACCTGCTCCGGTGTTGTGTTGTTTACACTTACACACTCTCCTGAAGTGCAACAATCCTCACAACCCACGCAGACGTACAATTAACCCCTGGGTCTGTGAAAGCACGAGTGATACAGGGGACGCCGGGAAACGAGTGAGGGCATTGGTGTGATGTTAGAGGGGGGTCTTAATCAGGGAAGGAACGGGCATGGAAATGAGTCAGCAATGTGAGAAAACAAAACACTCAGCAACAAGTCATAAATACATGATCGTGAGAAAAAGAACAAACCCTGTAGGTAGGCATACCTCGTCGTGTGTCATTATATTTAGGAATGTTAATGACCAGGATCGTATCACTGACGATAATATATAACGTCACACAAAGCCTTAGCTTCAGCCGTTACAAAGAAAAAATCATTATAAATTAGCCGTTGCCATAGAAACAATACCGTATTCGAACAAGATACTGGAATTTCCAGTATGCCAAAAAAATAAAAATAAATAATAAAAATAATAATAATAATAAAACCTGCTGTTGTTTGCTTCTGCTTATCTTTCCTTTGAGCTTATTTGATTTATTCAGTGTTTAATAGTGATGATATTTACTTTCTTTCATTCTTCCTTTCTTTTTTTTCTCCAAATAAACCTAATTAAACCTATATTGGCTCACATTCTACCATTCTCTGGGTGTGTGTATGTTACAAAAAGCAATTTTCTGCTCGGAGATGAACTTTGAAAAAAAAAATCTAAATCAATGGCATTAGAGAAATGTTATGAGTAGAAGATTACAGAACAAATTGGTTGAAACTTCTATAAACCGCACTGAATGAATTAGAGGAGACAGATCATAAATACTTACTCTATAGGAAAAAAAGAAAAACAATAGACATGAGACATAGACATATATTACAATAGTCAGGAAACATATATAATGATTTAATAACATATTGAACGGTGGATCATCTGTGTAAGCGGTGATTAGTGGCTGGTTATCTTCAACATAGGCCTCGTCTAATGAGCAGCTGCCGAGTGCAGAATCCAATTCGGTCTCAGAGATAAATGAGCATGGTCTCAAATGCAAAAGTCACAACCTCCTACAACACATACACACACATGCAAAAAAAAAAAAAAAAAAAAAAGAGATAGCTAGCCTGACCGGGACATCGACAACTACAAATCTAAATCAATGAATAAACATCCACTTGCTGCAGGAAGCCAAATGTGCTCTCTGATGCCTAGCAATCATATACGCACACACTTGGCCTTCTTGTCTGCACATCAATCAAAATGAAAGGCTGCCAGGTTTCATTCATGAGCGAGGCCCTCTTGACTAACGAGGCACCCCGGGGGTGGAAGAGGCGAGCACAGCACTCCGCTGCTAAGGAATCAAAAACCTACAGGAGGTGCTGCTCAGAGAAACGGACACAAAAAGCTTCCCGCGGTGCCTCGGATACACTCTCCATCCCCTTTCACCTCACTCATTGCCTTACATTCTACTCAGATTAAAAATGACAATTATTCTTACAATGTATTTACATTTCACAATGAAAAAATAACGTTTGGTCAATTTTATCCTCCACTTGTTTGTAAATTGCATTTCTATCGCATGTGTAGTGGCTTTCGTTTTTTTTATTACAGTAAATGAAAATGGAGATAGGTCTCCTGGGCATATTATACCAGTACACCAAGCCCATTTCTCTATTTTTATTTTTTTTTAAATAATAAAGTAATAAGAAGTCTGTTACCATCGCAATCCACTAGCTTCTGTTGCGAAATTACATGTGCAATCTCATAGCAGGTCTGACATAAAGTATGCTATAATTCAGATTTCTGCTGTCTATATTAAAATATATATTTTGGCTCATTGTAATAAAAGGGAAGAGATGGAATGATCTGATTATCTGGATTATTTGCTTCCCTCATCAATGTCTGAACAAATTTACTCAGAGTTTGCATAGCAGAGCTGTGTGATCGAATTGATTACACAATTTAATCAATCTTTTGTCAGTCGATTCAATTAGTTGGGTCAATGAGTCACTTTTGATTCAGAATCGATTTACTTTTTTAATCGTTTAGGTGAACTCACAAACATTAAATGTTCTAAAATAAATACTTTCACAAGATTAAAAAAAGGAAAAAGATTCCATCTTACGCAAATACTTGCATATTGCAAGGTATCTCTTTTTGTTTTGAGTTTATGGATAGTTGGTGCAATCTATGGATTGTTGCTGCACCTAATGTATGGGACTGAAACATGGAGTAGAATGTTTAACACAACATTTAATTGCTTAGTAGAAAATTTAAGCAGTTGGTTTTTTTTTTTCAATCTAATCAAATTGACAGTCTACATATGAATCAAAGGTTGCATACTCGGTATTAATGGTAAATTATATAGAGAGAGTGAACTAGATATCATCTATCATATCATATATATATATATATATTTATATATATCCTTTGGGGCATGACTCCACAAGACCTCTGGGGGTGTATTATGGTGTCTGGCACTAAGCAGCAGATCCTTTGGGTGGATTTGTTTGTCTGGCACATCCTCTGGGTGCTCGATCGGATTTTGATCTGGAGAATTTGGAGGTTGAATCAACGTCCTTGAACTAAGCCGAAAACAGAGCAAGTTGTGATGCACTGAGTGTTCTCAGTAGATACCTACTTTTTTATCAGCAGTTTGTGGAACATCAATCATTCTGTTAGATCTAACAGGATGGGCTAGACTTTAGTCCTGACATCATCTGGAAGTGGTGTTAGTGTTGCGGCTGATTGATGTCCTACAGTAGAATGTCTAAAGATAATATAACTCTAGCCTAATCAGGACTGTAACATTCACAGTATCATTTGGAAAGTAATCAACAGGGTGGTGTAATGCTCCTTAGTGCAAAGTAGAGATATGGTCAGTTACCCAAAGTTGATTATTTACTCATATTAATAGAATTTTTTTTATTTTTAATGAGTATATTTCAGACGGCACGGTGGCGTAGTGGTTAGTACGGTCGCCTTGCACCCCGTGCTTGGTGGGTTTCCTCCGGGCATTCCGGTTTCCTCCCACAGTCCAAAGACATGTAGATTAGGCTAATTCGCATTCCCAAATTGCCGTAGTGTGTGAGTGAGTGTGTGAGTGTGCGATGGACTGGCACCCTGTCCAGGTTATACCCCGCCCCGTGCCCCTGGATACAGGATAAAGCAGTATAGACGATGAGTGAGGTTTATGCCTGTTAATACTTGCTTTATTACCACTTTATTAACCACTTTGCCCCATCAACATCCTCTCATGAAGTTAATTAGACAAAAAAGTGCAGCTTGTCACGTCAGAGGGAAACCACAATGCCGCAAGATCTTCCATTGTCAGAAAACTTTTAAACTTTACCTCTGACTGTTCTGGGTGGTCTGACTACTTTTGAAAATGTTAAACTTCAACTACTTTGTTCATATATACTGTAAGATATCAAAGTGAATACATTTATATAAACGTGAAGCTGGAACAACTGTCAAAGCATCTGTTATAGGAAATAAGAACAGCTCCATCTAACCAGTCAGAATTGAGAATTCAGCGCGCTGGGAAAACTGCTTCTGATACAGGTATTGCTGCGGTAAACAGTTTTAACAGAGTTTATCCGAGTCAGTGGGGCATTCCTTATCCAGGAGTAAATATAACAACAAACAGGGTTAAAGCACAGGCCATGCAGGCCAAACAAAGCAGAGCCTTCTTGTTATAGCTGTTTTCCTTCCTGTTTTGTTCTTCTTTATTTTTATTCATTTCGTGCATGCTCTCTTTCACCCTCCTCTTTCCCTCGTTCCCTCACCCTGTGCTCTCCGTCTCTATCTGTGTGTCTGATAACATCTTCCTCGCCTCTGCTCTTGAAAAAGCTGCACCACTTACATGATCGCGCCTCTCGGTATGAAGAGTTTTCTGTGTGTGTGTGTGTGTAGGTGTGTGTGTGTGTGTGTGTGAATCGGTGTATTTACAGAGAGGTGTTTGCATGTGGTGAGGTCAGGAGAGAGCTTAATGACCGTTCTGCTGGCGTGTGTGTGGGGTCTCCTTGTTATCCCTGTCTGTCCACTCAATCAAATGCTGAGAGAAATGGAAATACATAGAGTGCGAAGGAAAGTGAGAGGTGGAAAAAGAGAGACAGCTGCTGCTACTGTCTGTGCTTGCTGAGGCTGACAGTTAAAGTTCTTGTTTGCTGTGTCTAGTAGAACTCTCCCTCTCTCTCTCTCTTTCTCTCTCTCTCTCTCTCTCTCTCTCTCTTATGCCTTTTTTTCTTCCCCGGTTCTTGACTGAGCTATGCATTGACACCTTTCTCCTCCCACTAGCAGCCCAGCAAAGCAACAGGTGACGTTTCATTTCCTTATGCCCGTGATTCCAGCGACACTTCGACGAGGCAATGCTTCAAATAAACTGAGATGTTTCATTTTTTTTTATTATAATTTTTTTCATTTTAATTTTATGCAAATTAGTCATTATGCTTTAAATTCATAAATTCACAAATGACTGGTTCTAATAAGTCCCTCAGCAGAGCGTGTCCAATGTCCCCACAACTCCCTAATTACACAACTTCAGCTCCTTAAATATTACGATGCCAGTTTAGTTCAGATGTCATTAGGCTTTGGGGAAAAAAACAAAAAAACAACAAAAAAAAACATGTAAAACAAATGTAACACCATATGCATACATTTAACAGGGGGCTGATTTCTTCTGGTTTATTAACAGCACCACATGCCTTTCTGTGACAGTAATTTGAAGATAGCATCCTTATTATTATTATTATGAAATATTATTATTAATATCACAACAGCAGCTCTGACAGCAGTGTTAGCGAATTCAAATTACAGGTTCATATAAATGCATTAATTCTAATATGGTATAAAGAACAACTTAAACAGGGATTTGTAAGCTGGATGTTGAGCCTACTGTAGGTGTATTAAATGATAATAATAATAATAATAATAATAATAATAATAATAGTGTGTGCAGTGTAAAACAGATTTTTATACATCTGAGCAGTTGAGGGTTAAGAGCCTTGCTTAAGAGCCAACAGGGGCAATTTGTCCATGATGGGGTTTGAACCTTGGACCGTCTAGACGGTAAGCCAATGCCTTAATGGCTATCCCACAACATTAAATGCCACTATTTCTGGATACAAAGTATGATGCATATTTCAATAATCAGTTTATCTGATTTTATCTTTTATCTTATACAGTATTTGACTTTATCTTTAACTCATTTGTAAACTTCCAAGTTTTACCATTAAGTGTCACGGATTTGTGTCGGATCACATTTCTCCACCGCATTACTGATTACTTATTGACTGTTTTCTTAAACAGGCCACTCTAAATGTTTTTACGATGTGTTCAGATTAAATGGGAAGAAATGGGAAGACAAAATGATGTCAGTTTTTGAACACCGTGCATTCAAGCTACAAAGAGTGAAAGTAAACATGGGCGTCTCCTTTTATTAGCAAGCGAACTGTGAGCACCGATGTATGTTTTCTAGCGATGCACCGGTCCATCAGCCGTACATCAGCAATGGCTGCTATTCGCCTTTTTGAATGAATAAGACGTTCATTCAGTGATGCCAGTGATCGATGTCGGATCGTTGCAGTCTGACATGGCAGCCAGTCGTCTACTCAGCTGCAATTATGGCAACGAGCCAATCAGTGGTGCTATAATACCTCCCATAAAAGAGTTGGCTTTTGCAAGTGTTGGAAAATATCGGCTCTGTGTGTGTTCATGATCTCGGATTTTAAAGATCAGCGACGTGCAGACTGCAAGACAAACGTTAATGAGAAGGAAGTACAAGCAGGAATTTTATACTTTGTTAATTACGTTTCATTTATGTTTCACATTTCCGTTGGGCTATGTACTGTAAGTACTGAAAATTCTTCTTATAGGAGTCTGTAGCTGAATACCCAGTAGGACTGCTTTTCAAACAGATAGTTTTTGCAAAACAATCTGTCTTGTGAGAGAAAGGTCATGTTAAAGGTTATTTCGTATTTTTCGCTTCCACAAAGCAGTAAACTTTAAAGGTATAGTTATAGTCTTGAGAAGCAAATATGCCTATATATTTATTGATGTAGAGCAAATACTTGTGTATACAGTACAATCCATTTAATAGTAAAGGTTTATTTTGCCACTGATGGTTTGACCCACAATTTGGTATCACCTCCTGAGCACTAGTTTGAGTTTCCTAGTTACAATGACTTTTTTTCCTGGACGAAGGTCAGAAATTCTGAGCTTTAGTCATATTCTGCATTATAGTGATATTCTGCATTCACAGTGGAGTTACAGTATAGGAATCCACAGAGACTTCTAATACATCCTTTTGTTGTGTATCCTACACTATATAGGTTTAAGCTCAGATAGAACCAGCAATCTAACAGGCACCTGGCTGTAAGAAGAAGGAATGAAATCAACAGCATCAACACCAAGGGAAAAAAAAAAAAAAAAACAAGTACTGTGTACACAAGGTGTGGCGAACTCTCCAAAGTGCAATGACTAACTGGCAAAGGTGTAAAGAACACCAAGTCTGTTTTATATATATAAAGTGCTGAGAAGTAAAGGGAGAGGAAGAGATTATTGAACTAATCTGTAGCTCAAGTACTCGCTGTATGAAAGCTGAAAATATAAAAAAAAATAAAATAAAATAAATAAATAAATAAAAGAAGAAGAAGAAAAGATGTTAGACAAGCGATACTCCCACACTGATCTTTAAAACAACAGTCCACGTCTTTTATTTTCACATGACTGTTTCATCTGGACGCTGTGAGAAGGCGTGTGTGAGAGAATTTACACTGCACAACACACACACACACACACACACACACACACACACACATGATGCAAGTGAGTAATTTGCACATCTGTGTGAAAATGGGAGATGGAAAAGCACTCAAATGAAAAACAATGAAAAGTACTGTTTGGTGTTACACACTTTCAGTTGTGACCCGCTCAATCGTTCCACTCCCCCGACACCTCTGTCATTCTGTCTCCCTTTGGAGAGGCCCGCTAACGGCTAACTAATCAGCTACATCTGACGTATTCATCACCGGACGCGCTCGCTCTCCTGTCACAGCTTTGATCGGCAGCGCAGATGAACATGATTAGAGCCTCCTCGTGCACACAGGCTTCCAACAGCAAGTACACAGCAGTCTGGGGTAAACGCAGCCTCAATAGAACTGCCCTGTTCTCTTCTTTTTCCCCAACTGATTACCACGTTCGATAGATGAGTAACACGTAATTACTTATTGACTCGCACCGGGAGCATTATTTATAATGTCGATGGCTAATTCCCCTGTGGCTGCTTCAAAAGCCCCTGTGTTTACGCAACGAAAGTCAGGAGGACAGGCAATAAATTCATATATATAGCACAATTACATGATCGCTTCTGTGAAAACGGACAAACAAACAAACAAGCATTAGCGTTAAATGGGGCACAAAAACTCGATTTGACTGTAAAAAAAATTTAGAAAAATTGAATGAATAAATACATAAATAGACTAACAATTAAACATCTAGAACAAAAGCAACCATTTGGATAAATCACAAGGCTTTAATTTCACAAACAGACAGACAGACAGACAGATAGACAGACAGAAGGAAAGAAATCAAGAAATCAATTAAAAAATCAAAGCTCTGATTTTGTAGCAATAAGAGATAACAGGACAAACAAACAAACAAACAAATACTATGGAACATTAAAGAGAATCACATGACACAAGAACTGCAAATGTGCCCTAATGTCATTATAAAAACTAGAAACAACTGGTTTAAAAAAGAAAGAAAAAAGAAAGAAAGATCAAAGAAAAAAAATATTTAAACAAGCATTTATCAAAAATATCTGTTTTTGTGGCAATGGCAATAAAAAATAACAGGACAAACCAACCAACCAACCAACGAACAAACAATAATAAAACCATTATGAAACATTAAAGAGAATTACATGACACAAGAACTTCAAATGTGCCCTAATGTCATTATAAAAACTTACTAGAAACAACTAGTTAACTAAGCAAATAAATTAATAAACCTATAACTATTAACTAATGATAAAATGGCATAATATTGCTTTGAATTAACTATAATGTCATTTTGAAAAATATTTATTTAGTCTTATTTACATATTTTGTTCCTTTTTTTTAGTTTGCATATTACAGTACCTGAAGGACTACTGTAAATCGTTACACACCAATCTGCCATGATAATATGACCACTGACAGGCGACCTGAACCACACTGTACACAGTAAACTGGTGACATAATATTGGGTGCCCAATGCTCACCCATTCCTGTGGGCACCAAAGGCAGGTCCAATCCCACAGAAAAGCCAATGTAGCCCAAACTGCCAAAAAAGACTTTTTTGGCAGAAAGGCCTCAGGACACCCAGTGCACCATAGCTCACCATGTACAGCGCCTAGCAGGCAAAGAGTTTAAAACTGCCACCCCAGCCTCCGTAATACCCAGATCCCAATCCGATTGAGCGCCCATGTGGTGCACCAGACGAACAAGTCTGATCCACGTCCTGACATTCCATGCCAGACAAAAAACATCCATGCCAGACACAACAGTGGCCCTGTGAAGACACATCCTGGCAGGAACCCTCAGTTCTGTATGTTTTGAATGATGAATGAATAAACAAAATAAATTAACGAATAAATAAAAGTCCTTGACAGGACTGAATAAATATTAAAAATCTTTGATTCCATTGCAGTGTCACTGGGAATCTACCTCACACGCAAATGTCTTCAATGATTCTTCAAGCTGCTTACTCTGTGTATCGTGCTGTAACAAAAGCAGACTAGCGAAGCTTGTTAGCTAAGACACAACGGCAATGGCCTTGCTTATTACTGTCACTCAGTTTTAAATCATGTTTAACATTTTACGCAAGGAACACGACCGCCTCATTATTTTCCACATTGTTCCGCATGCGGCTTATTAGCTGGGTTTATTACAGTTCGGAACAGCTTTTCTAATAACCACCACTCCCTTACAGCAAGTCATTTCATTTCGGAACGGTAAATCAGCTCTTGGCTAGTGCCTTCTTTTATCAAATTATAGAAATCAGAGGGCATGAATATCTTACCATGTCTGCACTAGGGCAAGATCACACACACACACACACACACACACATCTCCCAGAGTGACCATATTCTCTGTAGATCAATTCATTATGACTGATCTGTCCTCAACCAGAATATATAACGCAATATAAAGATGGGAAGATGTAAATAAATGCTGTACAAGCCAAAACACGTGCCATTTCCACTTTATTACTGAATATGAACGTTACGTTGCATACAGTCCCGAAATACTGGATTTTCATCGCATTGGATTTGTCATGCATTTTTAATGATGCAATCCACTGACACAAGTTTATGCATGCTGTGAATGCTCATGGTATCGACTCAGGGGGTGGGGAGGAAAAAAAATCATACATTTACTAGCAATCTCACTGGACACATTAAAACATGCT
The DNA here is from genome assembly GCA_028565275.1 of Leiocassis micropogon. Classification (NCBI taxonomy): domain Eukaryota; kingdom Metazoa; phylum Chordata; class Actinopteri; order Siluriformes; family Bagridae; genus Leiocassis; species Leiocassis micropogon. Next base: position 4,096,523 of record JAOVVA010000033.1, read on the forward strand.
TGCCCTGTCTCATTTTATTTGCTTGTCTAGAAGCGCAATTAATTATTGATTAATGTATTTTAACTAAACCAGGCAAAGACAATCTGAGTGAGTTGGAAGTCTTGGCTTCCAATCGAACTCTAGCTACGTTTGGTTCTAATGAGAAATTGATTCGACCCTGGACCGACTCAGCTGAATAGTCATACTGTAGTTTTCTTTAAATGTGAGCTTCTAGACCATAAGGTACAACCTAAGCCTAAGGACAGAGCTACAGTATAGAACTACAGAAGTACTAGAGATTTGAAGTAACGGATGATACTGTAAAAGAAAATATATTGTGGATGCATAGACAAAATGCATGCATTTTTTTTGTTTTAAGTTATTTTTGATAGCAGCATCTTGGGTAGTTCATATCCTGAACATAAAAAAAGAGAAAAAATTTCAATAAAACCTCTTTCAAAAGATCGTTTTTGGAGGCTCAGGTGCTTAAGAAATAATGTTTATTGCAAGACACTCATAAAGAAAGAGACATCAGCCACAGTATCGCTCAAGGTTTTATGTCTTTTATAGGAGGATGACAGACTGAAAGGTTTAGCTCTTTTTTAGCGTAACCCTCAAGATAAGACAATGTCTTCAGGAAAAACACTCCACCAGCAGCAAGGTCACTATGTCGCCAAACACTTTACAAGTCCTCCATACACTTATGTAGTCTTCTTCTAATCACATCATAAAACATTTTTGACAAATGAGCTCTGATGGTTCTTTTTTTGTGTGTACTTCCTTTCAACTTTCCAGGAAGAGGTCCAGCTGAATGGTGGAGAAGATGCAATTCTCTTCATTGATACTTAGGATGTACCACATGAATTCATAAGTCTAAGAAAATGTATTTAGTTTTAATGTAAAAAGCTTTATTACTGGATTTATTCTAAGTCTTGAGCCACCCATCATTTCTTCACATTAAATTAAATTAAATAATGTACGTTAAATTAAAAAAGTGTGTCAAGCTGCAAAGATACAGTTTAAAAATATGTTGATTATGTAAACACCTCAGCAGCAACCTCATTTCCCCTCTCGTCCGTTCCAAGTTCAGCATCAGCAGTATACGCATCACCGGACTGATCATCTGTCATCATCTGCACTTGTTTCTCACTGGTTCATGCCTCAAGGTACTTATTTTTTTTATGTTTGAATAATTCATAGATCACTGTGTAGATTCACAAACCAAAAAGGCATTCTTCTGAATCTGGTCAGGTTCAGGAACTGGACTGAAAATGAGAGCGAAGAACGTGCCAAAAATGAGAGCCGGAAAAGTCCTTCAGGAAGCGTGGAGAACTATTCGTCAAGACTACAGTAAAAGTCTGGGTCTTTGGAAGCAAAATATGAAGAAATGATTCACACCCCAGGACTTTTGCTCAGTACTGTAGTCCTGCAGAAAATAATTATATTGGCAGGAAAATTCCACTTCTGGTATGTTGCACTATGAGCTGTTGTTCTCCAAAAGGGGTGCAGAATTTTCTCTTTTTAAAAAATTGAGTAAATCTGTGAATCTTGTGAGACTTGTGATTAAATTCAATTCATGTTTTGAATTTGATTTGATTCAATAGCACTACAATTTATTCCAAAGTGTGTAATGAGAATTAAAACACTATGTAATTTATGTTGCTGGTTGTTTTTTTTTTTGTTGTTTTTTTTAGAAAGCGACAATCTTTTTTTTCCCCCACTGGTAAGCTTTTGCTCTGCACTCCAATGTGGTACAGTAGGTGGCAGTACCATGTACCAATGTATTTAAAAGAAGAAAAGCACTAATCTCGCAAAATGTTCGTTTTTCAAGCATTTTTCAAATACTTTGTGGAAGATGAAAGTAGATTGCATTTAAAGGAATGAAGGAATACCTGCAATGCCGATCCAGTGAATCCCATCAAGCAATAAAATATCAATTCAATTAATTTAATTTCACATTAATTAATTTATTCGCACTGCTCTAGGTTTGTGAAATAAATGAATCTTAACAGTTTATGGTTTATTGTTTATGAATTAGTTTTATCATTATTATCATTTTAAATGGGAAAAAATCTTGCTTAAAATTGTCTAAAAATAATTTAAATACAAAATAGTTTGTTAAATAAATAAATCTGTTTATAATTACTTTTGTTCAGGTTTGCTTTCTAGCTAACAGAATTTTTTTAAATATTTTAAAACCACCATATACTACATGTTGCACTCTTTTTATTAACAGCTGCTGTCCTCACAGATGTAGCTGTTTGGGCTTAATGGGCCTATATAATGAAAAATAACGGTCAGTGCTTTCTAGATGCAAAATAGTGTAAATAATGAGCGTCTGCTGCATTACTTAATACACAGTAATTAGTTTCCGCTATGTATGATAATAATACATTCAACTTAAGCTGAAACATGACTCAGCCCCTAGTGGTGGACTGCTAAATTTCCACAGTGACTGCCAACAGCTCAGTACTAACAGTGCTAACAGAGTCAGGATGCTCATACTGTATACAGCTGAGCCACTGAGAGAGAGCAGCTGCTGAATGCCTGAAGCTAAGGTCACATGAATACACTAACTACCTCCTCCATCCCCCAATTCCTTCTCTTTTCCACTTCATTGGTGGGCCTAACGCAGCTCACTCACTCCAGACACACACTTACACACAGGTGGCTAAGGCAACTCCGGTGCCAGCATGAACTCTGGCAGAAGTGGTGAAGCCTGCATTTACCCCAGCAGCTGGGTTCACCCACCACTCCGATTACTGAAATTAGCAGAAGTAATTAACAGATCCAGTAGCATACCGCACCAACAAAGGAGACCCATTTTTAGCCAGCCACCCAGCCCCAGGAATTTAAAGCAAGGTGCGCAGTCAGTCAGTTAGTCAGTCACATAATTTGTCATAGCCATGTGTTGTTAAAGTGCAGAACAATACAGTATGGATGGCCAGTGGACATCCAGAGCAAGGAATCTTTTCAATACAGACTCTGTTTAAATCTTCTATTCTGTTTTGTGCACTCCAGAAGTTACCTCTGTCCCCATGCACCTCCATGGTTAGGCTTTTGCATCTTGCTTGTGGTCCTGAGTGAATGGACTTTGCATCTTCTCCCTGTGCTTGGTGGGTTTCCCCTGGGTACTCTGGTTTCATCCCACAGTACAAAGACGTGCACTCTAGATTGATTGGCATTTTAAAATTTCTCATAGTGTGAGATAAGTGACATCTCATGGGATAAGTGTGTGTGCACTTATCCCATGAGATGTGTTGGCACCCCTTTCGGGGTCTACCCTACCTTGTACCCTACATTCCCTGGGATAGGCTCCAGGAGCTCTCTGCCCCTGCGAAGGATAAGTGGTATACATAATGTATAGGTGGATGGATCTATACAACCCCAAGCACACTGTACAAATAACCATAAAAAAAACATTATATAAGCTCCCTGTGGTATTTCACAGAGGTAATGACTACAGGTAGCCTAACAAAGTTTCTAGAGCCAATGAGGGAAAAACAGCCCCATAACATCACAGATCCTTCATCGTAGTTACCAGATAAAGACTGAGGACTTGGATATGGCCATTGCTTTCATTGCTAGCAGTCTTAGGAAAGATTTCACCAATTATCCACAAAAAAAAAAAAAAAAGGTCCACCAAATATATACAGTAAAACGTGATCCAAAATGTTTTATTTTTTTAGTTCACCCAATTCACAACGTGGCTTCACAGCAATGCAGAGGTAGAGCCTGAACAAGCTAAAGGCAGTAGTGTTAAAAGAACTCTATAAGAACATTTGATATAAAAAAAGTGCCAAAAGAACTCTATAAGGATAGTTGGAAAAATACAGCAGGATAGGAACAAAGATGCCGAAGATGAGCCCTAGACACTAGATAGGGGAACTGAAGGAGAAAGAGTGCAAGCAAGATTAGGAGAGGGATTCAGCTCAAACACAGTATAGATCCTGAGTTATGATCTTAGAAGCATTCGTAGATATGAAAAAAGAGAAAATATACGAAACCTTTTTCACATCAATAGAATGATGAATGAATATGAGATGAAGGAACATATAACTCAAGAGGTATATGAGGGTTCAAATATTGTGCAGGGATCGACCATCATGTTAATGTGTAGGTAATTACAAATCATAACGCAGCAGGCGTTTACAAGATGATAATCATTCACTTATCCAAAAAAAAAAAAAAAAAAAACCTTCTCAAGGGTGCTTTGGATTAACAAGGTCCTAAATAGAGTCGGAAGATTGTATTTCTGAAAAGAAATTCTGCAATTACTGTACGTGGTTATTCGTGGAGGACAAATTAAAGAACCCTTGATATGGAAGATGAAACTTTTTCACTGGATGTTTTTGTGCTTGTTCTTTCACTATAGACTGTATATGACTTTGGCAAACCTAAGTGATGTCACCAGTAGGTTTTCTTAAAACTTCAAAGATCTGGTAATCATCAACTTTGCAGGAACTGATTCCGCCTAAATCTTGGTTAATCCATAAATGGGCAAATGTGCAGAAAGTAAGGCCTGACTGTTGGTTGGAACATGGGTGCTTACCTTGGTTACCACAAGCTGGCTAGCTTAGCTTTAGCTAAAGCAAAAATGCTAAGGGGCTAAGCAAAAACCCTAGGGGATTGACTCACTTTTGGAGCCTAGTGGTCATTCAAAGAACTTCAACTTAAAGTTTTAAAGACTTTCCCATGACTGACTGTTTAAAAGTGCTGGAAATGTAATCACTCTATGTGAGTATCCTTTAAACCAGTTTCTGTGAATTAGCCATAGATATAATTGGATTATAATAACAATATTGATAAATGTGTCAATGTGTAAATAATCAACCAACACATTCTGACACAATCAAGAATTGCACTATTGTAAATGGACATTTATGGTCCTGCCTCCTATAATGGATCAAGTTGGGTTTTTTTTTTCTTTTTTTGCTTGTTCATGGCAGCCCTCTGGGCATCATATGGTAACATATGGTAACAATATGGATATACAGTAATAATAAAATAAACTGAGAAAAGCAGTGAAATGTTGAGGTCTGGGACAGTCACTGCCCCAATGTGCCCCTCTGCTCTCACCTTTGTTTCTTTATAACATGATTTCCCGCAGATAAACACTCCCGTTTTGGTTTTCCCTCATCGTGCCTCTCCGGACACCCATCTCTCATTAGACCCTGGGCAAATGACTTTTTAATGAACTCCAAATAATCTCCTCATGCGAAAGCCATTATACATGATGGAGATAATTTTAATTACCGAAAGCTTTGTCAGCAGGACGTAAGGTTTTCTATCAACTTCCACTGTATCTGCCTTGGATATTTTTTCTTTTCTTCTTTTTCTACCAATAAAGCACTTTTAGATCCACTGCACTGCTACACTAATGCTTTCTCCACCATCTTATTAGATCATCTGAGCTTGTGCGGTTATGGCGAATAACTGGGTTGAACAAACAGACCCAGGACGTTAGAGAAGACAGAAAAGCACTTTGCTTTCCTGATGAAAATTCAGTTTTGTGTCATTGGCGTTACTAGAGTTAAATGGAGAGGAAAAAATATTTTCAAGTGCAGTTAGCTTCGTAGATACAATATCTAGTGATGCAAAGAAGGGTGAGGAAATAAATGTGGTTGAATTCAAAAAAAAAAAAAAAAAAAGGTGTGTGTGAGAGTGTGTGTATGCATGCAGTGTAGTGTGTTTTTCTGCATGGCCAAACACTTGGAAAGCAGATGCGCTGTGTTGTATAGCACTCATCTCATTAAGATGTCATGTGAACAAGCTAAGTGCAAAATGTCTCTCTGTTTCCGTCTCCCTTTATCGCCCCCCTCCCTGCCTGTCGCTCTTTAGCTGTCAATGGTCCTTTACTGCCTGTCAGGAGCTTTTTGTCAAGCTATTACCAAACATATTGTGTTTTTTCGTGTAATTAGGCAGGAGGGATTTCATTAAAGCCGCAGGAGAGCAGGTTCCTGCACTTCTCCACTTGCACCAGCTGCACGAGATCTCCCACTAGGTCTCGGATTCTTCTCCTCCTCTCTTTTATTTCACTTTTTGTTTTGTAATTTAGTTTTAACGCTCCGATCATAAAACGCAGCAAAACGATGCAATCCTCAGAGGTCACTGTTCTCACGTTGACCTCCAAAATGCTAGACGGAACCGCCGGTTAAGATTTCCTACAGTTTTAGACGTACAGACTGTATATTCTTTCATGAATTAAGGAACACTTACCTTGGCTAAGCTTTTAACAAACCCCGTGAAGTTTTGGTGTTGCCTGGATTAACTACCGTTTAGTGTCACGAAGGTGTTGAAGACATCTGGGATTACTTGTTTAATGAAGGAGGCTGATCATTATCCAGAGATGACACAAATGAGGAAGCACATCAAGCACACAGACACCCCCCTCCAAAAAAAAAAAAAAAAACACTCACAATCTTGTGGTCCCAGGCCAAGCGACAGCTGGGTTTGGTACAAGTGGATAAGCAGCTAATGAGCCAAACACAGTGCTTGACAATTCACATCTGCTGTCAGTCTCCAGCCTGGGCCAGATCACACTACACACACTACTCCCAGTGAACACGGTTCTACCAATGACCAGTACATATGTGTGAGCTCAATCGTTATGGTCCACTGTTCTCCTTAGATCAAAATATTCCATTAAAGGTACAAGAGGCATTCTTTTGATTGTGCGGAATAACGGAAGACAGTTATGAGAGTAAAAACTTGCTTTATGTCTCTATATAATCCCCTGCTACACTAAAGCCCTTATCCCAGTCTTTCATCAGTGCTTGGATGCCATCATGGTGGAAAGTTTTCTCAGTATGCCAGAGACATGACCAGACTGCCTGCTTTACGTCAGAAATGCTGGCCTCCCAGGAACTCCTTTAATGCCCTAACATGTGGAAACGGCTTGGAGCAAGGTCAGGACTGTATAGGGATGTGGCTAAATTCCTGTAATGGGCAAGTAGTGATCATAAATGATCGTTTGTATACAGTAGTTCTCACTGACAGATGCGTCTCTTACACAAGCTCCCAACAAGTTATCTGTCACTTCTCAAGGATCAGACATACCACCCGCTGAACATCCTAGGAACGTCTGCATTGCGCTTCAAGCCACTTCACCCAGGATTAATTCATGGATGCACAGCCTTATTTAATATATCTGTACCATGCAAATCTATTACCGTGGCTAAGAGTCTCATCCTTGTAATACACTTGTCTTCTGTAAATGTCAAACTGTAAGAAATTTTATCACAAGTCCCAGTTTGACTTGAACACCTATAATAATAATAATAATAATAATAATAATAATAATAATATTGTCTGAGACACTGTCTGTGTTACACTGCAGAACTGTAATCCAGATATGTCGATGAGGAATCCATAGAATGCACCAATCGAACGCACAATAAATAAGGGACTTGAGTACCTGCTCGCTATGTCATCATTTTTTTCGAGGGAGTCTTTAGAACATTGGCACTGGCAACTCCCCATCAGCCCGAGTGTAATACTTTTCCACAACATGTGGGCGTTTCAAAAAATCCCTAGCACTTCCATCCAGGTTTCCTCACGGGTGAATTCAAAACTTTGCATAAAAAGAAAGTAGACAGCGCACTACTTACATCGCACCGGAGAAGAGCCCAGACTCCGGATATATACTCGTATCGCTAAAACTGTTAGTGAGTTGGAAAAGTTTTAAATCCCTAAACTACTCAATCGCACCTGCAACTATAGCGATGAAAATTGCCACTAGTGTGAAAATGCGACACATTAAACTATCTTAACTAACCTCACACATCAAAGCTGGCATGGAGACGTTATCAGTATTTTGAAAAGTGCAGGCAGGTTGAGGCACGAAGCTAGATTACAAGCTGTGTGTGCTGTTACATAAAAATAATCAATGATGAGGTCATGTTAGAGAAGAGGAGAGATGCATGGACAAGGCTGCGTTCCAATTGGCTAACAGTTCCCTGTGAAGTGGAATGCACAGTACAGTATATGCAGTCATGTTCAATAAGATTCCAAAGAGTAACCAAAGAGACTGCTCAGTGCAACGGGAACTATGGACAGTATAGAGAAATCAAACAGACAATGGTTCATCACCAGTTTGATTATGACACATTTTAATTAGCAATGCTAGCACTATGCAGGGCCATCCCCATGTTCCCAGGGACCTAGATTTATAAAGCACATACATGTAATGGGACCATGATAAAGGGTCCTATGTTCCCAGAGCCCCTGTGTTCAACAGTTCTATGCTCCTATTTTCCCAGGGCTCATGGTATCAAAGTCATATGTTCTCAGCGTCCTATGTCCCTATCAGTGGCGGCTGCTAGCTTTTGAAACAGGGGAAGCTCATATTAGGCCTTCATCATAAAATTCATTATGTTATAGC
>JAOVVA010000033.1:4141717-4162774 GCA_028565275.1 Leiocassis micropogon
TATACACAGTGCACACACTCTTACAGAGTGAGCCGTTCATTAGGGCAGCACTTTCCTCTCACAGGGTGGAGACGCCTTTATCACGAGCCTTGTCCACATTTCTCATGCCAAATCTTCCAGAAAAGCTTGGCTCCCCTTTCTCTTCTTTTTCCCCCTCATGTTTCTTGTCTCCCTCAGGGCCATTTCAAAGGCTCCATTTATACTCCCATTTTTGCCGCTCGTGCCTCGCTCTTTGAAGTGGGAGCATGGTGAGGAAAGCATGCTCTGCCCTTTTGCTTTTTTGGCATAAAAAAAAGTACAGAGCACAAGAGTCTCAGAGTGCAAACAGAGGAGGTACTGTATGGGGTAAGGTTATAGATAAGGACTGATTGGAAAAAAAATATTCATCTATATATCCTATAGCAAATTTGGAAATGCCAATCATGCTACACCACCACCTCCTGGGATAGGTTCCAGGCCCGGCGACCCTGTATGAGTAATACTTTCCAACAGGTTACTGTTACTCCTCTGAATTTCCATTAGAGCAGGTACAAACAACGAGCCTCACCATCCTCTTCTTTCTCTTTCTTCCTCGCTCTCTTGTAGGTAATAAAACAAAATCAACACCCTGAAACATTTCTATAGGACATGGGGGGGAAAAAATCTTCTCAGTTACAGACCACAAATCTTTTAATTAATTTATTTTTATTTTATTTAAAATTCAGATATCACCTCCAAAATATTTTTTTTAATAAATGTTTAACATATAAATGTATAAATGTTCAAAATGGTGCAGTTCCTCTATCATCCTACAGATGGTGGGTTCTAAGCTATACACACATTTGCAGTAAGCACAGCACGAATCGAATCAGCACCTACAGTACGTATCATGATAATATCATATCGGGTCGTCCCTGGTGATTCTCAACCATAAAACACGCAGACTGTTTTGACTGCAAAACCACAGACTGTGGAAACATCACAGTTAAATAAATGTCTCCTTAAAGAAAATGATCATATCAGTCTTTTTCAAAGCTACATATTATTTGTCATCATATACAGTATGTTTAACGTGCGCCATACAGATGCACCATACAAATTCTGACCAATCAGAACCAAGTATTCAATTTCACATCAATCAATCAATGCCTTTCTCTGGCTTTCCATTTGAAGTCAGATTTTGAGAGCCTTTCTTCTTCCCGCCCTTTCCTTAACGCTGTGAAGGGTATTCAAATCGTGTGGTCTGTCTGGGTAATCAGACAGTCACTAAAACAGACATGGACAGTACACCCTTCAAAGAATCGACCTCCTTAAAGACGTAACTAACGAATCCCTGGGCGATCTAGCAGGATTTCTTCGAATGAATACATACATACAAACACACGCAAATACTTACGTCTGAATACGGTTAACCGTGCGCTAAAGACAGTAATCGATTTCTAATTTCATGCAGCCTGCCTGAGACTATTGTGTGCGGAGAACAAAAAAAGGAGAGACAAAGACAGAAGGAGAGAGAGAGATGAAATAAGCATACTGAACATTATCGGCTATCATAAAGAAGAGCTGATGGAGAATTAAAAGCTTGATATGACTTAAGATGGGAGAATCGGATCAGGGTATAAATCCTTGTTATCTTATTGCACGTACTAAGGAGGTTAACGATGACAAATCATCCAGTGAGTCAGTGCTCAGAGAGAAGTAGCCAAGCTATGTGTTTTTTTTATTTTCTCTCTCTCTCTCGCTCTCTTTCTTTCCCTCTTTTGTGTGTAGGCTACATGTGGAACTGTGATTCACATTCAGTCACACAGTTAGAGAGAAAGCAAAGCTTTTAAGGGCCAGGAGAAAAGGTCCATTTAGCCACGACCATGCTTCTGCTTTTTTAAAACACATTTTTTGGTGTTAAGGCATGATTCCATTTGCGCTGAACCTTAATAGAACAGCAGACATAGAGTACTGTACAGGAGCTCTCTCCTTCACCGGGATGTGTGTGTGTGTGTGTGTGTGTGTGTGTGTGTTAGCATGTGTTACTGACCTATGACTTATCCTCTCCCAAATTGCACTACAAGCAGGATGTGTCCTTCTAACACATACAGACACATTTTTTTGGATGACCTCAAAGTTTTATCTGAGCAAAGATAATGGCCCAGTTTCTCTCTGTGTGTGTGTGATGGTGCTCCAACCAAAACACACACTCACACGCAATCACAAACATCCCAGAGTGAATTCTTTGAAAATTCATTCCAAATACTTTAAATTATTTAGGGATCGCATGCATTGGAATATTAACAAGCTACAGTTTTACTTGAAGCCCAGTGTTAAAGTATGCATTTGTTTCTTATAAACCACGGAAGGTGAAAAATGGCAAGTTTTTTTTTAAGCCCTAACGTTCTCTTTTAGGTCATCATGATGCCTTGGTAAGGAAGGAGCTATATAGATATGAGACGATTAAATGACTATAAACAACTTTCAATTACAAAAGGAATAGTTTGGCAATGTTAATCTGGCGATGTTACAAATGCTGGAACATTGTTGATATGAGGTTAGAATTAGAAAAAAAAAAGTATAATGACTTAATATCTTTAATAATTCACGGTTGAACGAATGATGCATCTTTAAAAATCCACGGTAACAGTTCAGAAAATTAAGTAACGGTGTCGTAGTGGTTAGCACTGTGGCCTCGCACCCCCCAGAGTCAGGGTTCGATTTCCACCTTGGGTCTTTGTGTGTAGAGTTTGCACATTCTCCCTATGCTTGGGTTTCCCCCTGGAGCTCCGGTTTCCTCCCACAGTCCAAAGACATTTCCAATCAGCAGGGAATTTGAGTGTGTATGCTCTGTGATGGATTGGCACCCTGTCCAGGGTGTACCCTGCCTCGTGCCCCGACTACCCTGGGATAGACACCAGGCTTCTTGCTTAAACAGAATAAGTGGTATAGAAAATGAGTGAGTCAAGTAATGCCACACCACATAAGAAAGTCACAACTGTGTCCATCCCAAATTTGGGAATATATCTAAACACTTTTAACCAAATAAGGGAGCAGGGATGTGATTGTTGTGTTGTGTAAGTGGTGCTTTAAATAAATGTGAAATTCTGTTGTTTTGAGGTTACATTTGCATGGTGTGGTGGGGTCATTCGTTCGGGGTGTTATCTTAACATCATTTTATCACAGTCATTCCTTCAACATTGAGGTTTGGGTAAGTGACTTCACAACCCAATTATAACCCAATTATAATGCTATTATATACATAAGGGTTCATCGAGCACATGAGGAACATTGGGTAATGTTCACTCCCCATCCCTTATGAGATATCCATCATGTTAGCGGCAGTTTCTTACAGGGTCTGGTGTTTAGCTGGATGCCCAATTGCTACAGTATGGGCCCAACACTGGTATCCCAGCAATGATGGGGCTCAAACCAGGGACCTTCTGATCACCAGTCCAACACCTGAACCACCAAGCTACCCTGCCCCCATTATTACATACATGTAACAGACATTATACATTATAATTATGTTTTCATAGCTAGAGGTAACAAGATTCATCCATTATCTGTGCTTATTCTAGGTACAGTAGGGACACAGGGGGGCTGGAGCATGTCCCAGGAAGCTCAAGGCACAAAGACACCCCATTAGACCTGTTGCTAACCCGTAACACGCAAACAATGAAAATAAACTCAATTATAAACTACACTCAATTTGGAATGTAAACCCCAATCAGCTTAAGGAGGATGTCTTTGGACAGTAGGAAGCGACAAACAAAACTTCGCCTACATAGACCGGAGGCGAGATCCGAACATCTAGGCTGAGACTGGTGCTAATTGTAAACATTTGTATTATTGTCAAATCATAACCAGTGACGATATGAAATAAATGTGATAAGCACAAATAAATAAATAAATAAATAATGCTTTGTATCAATACCCTAAAGGATTTCAAGCCAGAACCCTTTTAAGAACTTAAGAACCATTGAATATGTAAAAGAATCCATACAAAATTAAGCATAACAATGTTTATTTGTTGCAATGCTTTTCTTCCTGCGCATTCATCATTAGGGAGAAATTATAAACTCGTTTATTTAAGTAGTATTTAAAACTCAGAACATTTAGCTATTATTTGTTTTGCTGTTTTTTTTTAATAAATATTTATAGGGATAAGGATTGTGCAGTATAGAGTGAAGTATCCTTTTTTTCAGCACAAAATAGACAATATGATGAACTCAATTTTATTTAATTTTAAAGGTATACGAACGTGACTGAGCAAAAATAAATGAAAAATGTGTCACATAGGCCAAGAAATAGCACAGATACACATGATGAGTGTTTTATGGTTGTTTTTGGTTCTTTCAATGACCAAAAACAAATACAATTATTATACAGTAATATGCTCATTTTGAGAGTTCTACATTTTTGCAACATCATTCTCATATCCTGGTAGCGGTAAAATTTCCGTTCTACCTGACATACCTGAAAACCCAACTGCACAATTTGATATCCGTTAACACACACCTGCGACGCTTCGATATAAGCATGTGTTCGTTTTTACTCATCATTGACCTATGCTGTGTTGCCGGCACAAATCTGTGCTGCTTGGATTTTAGGGTTTTTTGATAACCATTTAAGCCATTTTTGTTCACTACATACTGGCGTCTTAGAAGCCGTAGTGCCTGATGTGACCGTGGAAACACCATCGGTCATTTGAGATTGTGCCACTGGCAAATAAATGTCCAGATGAATAAATACAAAGATAAATAAAAAGACATGATCAAACTAAATTGTTATAAATAGCAACTCAAAGTACACCACCTGAGTTTTGAGTTCTCAAACATCCAAATTCGCTTTTTCCCCCACTTTGAATATGTAAACCCTATGAAAATCAGCTAAATTCGAATAGTAATCAGCCAATTACAGCCTTAAGCCAACCAGTGCTGTGAAACCAATCGGTGTGTTCTTTAAAAGAAGCAGTTCAGAAGCTGATCCTTGGAGTTCACAGGTTTGTACAGATAAAATGAATCTTTGATAAAAATCAAGACAGCTGTGCAAACACAAACCCAGTGTGGACAAGGGAGGTGCTCCATCCCAGATCCATCACTTCCTGTCAAACAGCCCATTCGGAATGAAATGAAGAGTCGGGAGAGGTGGCATGCAAAAAGACATTTCCCTGTGAAATACTGAACAACCCAGGATGTAGGGAAAGCAAAACACAAGTTGGGGGAAACGTCTGGCTCCGTGGTCTCCGGTAGCTGAGGGATGATGTCTTGCCGGGGTTATTAAAATGTACAGCGCTGATTGGGCGATGAGGAGGCTGATGAACCTGTTGGTCCTGTGCAACTCAGTCATGATTCATTCTAATGAATAATCAGGGAAGCTACTCACCTGCTAATTAAACATGAATATGCGGAGCAGGGTTATACAGTACGTGTGCGTGCACGCACATACACACACTCACATACACACACACACACACACCACAGGGAAAGGAAGAAGGGAGAGTAATTCTATGCTAAATATGTTTCTGAAAATTAATATACCAGTGAAATAAAGGGGTCAAAGTTAAAGATTGTAAAAATGATCAACGGTAGGACAACTTTTTTTTTTTTTAGGTTTAAGTGAAATCATACTGATGCAGAAAAACAGAGAAAGAGAGAGAGAGAGAGAGAGAGAGAGAGTGTGTAGTATGATCGAGAGAGACTAGGATTGTCCCTTGTTTCATTTCTTTCTAAATATGATAATGATACCGATAGTTTTCTATCTGATAACAGAGCTCTGTGTATCGATTGATAGCTTATACTGATCCGATGTTGTCTTCTAGGAACCAGGCCAATGTTTTTTGAGCCTTTGATGTCTTGTTGTGAGCCGCCAGAGATGTCCCTCGAACTTCTGTGCATGTTTCTGTCCCATCTGTATGGGCTTCAACTCACGCCAGTGTCAAGAACTGACCAGTTTGGTTATGAGACCAAACAACAAAAATGTACAGTGCTGTGCAAAAGTCTTAAGCCAAGCCTCATTTCTTCATATTAAATTATTAAGATTATATTATAGAAATTGGATTTTTTTTTATTGTGACAGGCTGCAAAGTGCCCAAAGATACAATTGCTTATTTATTTAAAAACCCCAGCAGCAACCTCATTTCCCCTCTCGTCTGTTCCAACCACTCAGCATTCGGCATCACCAGTATACTAATCACCGGCCTGATCGTCTGTCATCGTCTGTACCTGTTTCTCACTGGTTCATGCCTTATAAATTGTGGGTTTTTTTTTTTTTTACAATTGACTGGATCCTATGCCAAGCCATTTCGGGCATGAGGTAGGGCACATCTTGGACAGGACAGGACACACACACACATACACTCATTTACACACTCATTCACACACTATGGGCAGTTTTGAACAACAGTTAGCATTATCTGCATGTCTTTTGACTGTTTGGAGGAAACCGGAGTTCCAGGAGGAAACCCACCAGGCGCGGGGAGAACATGCTATGCCACTGTGCTGCCTTTTCTGCGGTAGATAATTTAAATCTGAAAAAGGAGATGAGTGAAATAAAAAAATATATATATTAATTAAGACATCATTCTGCACACCTGCATGTTTATCATGAGGTACTTTTTGTGAGAAAGCGCGTACACACACACACGCACACAAACAAACAAAAGCTGTAAATGTAACATTTCACACTTGGTGAAGAACTGAAAAATGAAGCCTTCACAGTTTTAACTGACATCAGACTTCACAAAATAAGCAAAGTATTACAATATTTAAACTGACATTGTCAACCAGGGTTGGAGGTATAAATCTCGCATCTGCTCCTATGTGTGTGTGTGTGTGTGTGTGTGTGTGTGTGTGTGTGTGTGTGTGTGGAGTTTGCCATTCTTCCTGTACTCTGATTTCCTCTTGCAGTCCAAAGTAGTTCATTGGCATTTCCAAATTGTGCATAGTGTGTGATTCGGTGTGAGTGTGTGTGTGTGCTTATATCCTGCAATGGCTTGGCATCCAATCCAGATAGCACCTTGCCTTATAGTTCCCTGGGCCCTCTGTGACCCTTCACAGGTTAAGTGGTATAGATAATGAAAGAATGAATTAATACATTGACATTGTTATTGTGTTTATAAACTGCTGTCATTCATATAGATGATAAGCATAAGTGCGCTTGTATCCAGGGTCAGCTGAATTCAAAGGACATCGCTAGTGCCTATGTGCAAGAGGGTAAGAATCACAAGATCGGGCCTCACACTAATCGTCTATACCACTTAATACTGTGTATACAGGGTCGTGGGGGCTTAGAGCCTGTCATAGGAGACTTGTGCCAATCCATACATACTGGGGCACACACACATACACACACTACGGGCAATTTGGGAACGTCAATTAACCTAATCTACAGGTCTTTAGACTATGAGAGGAAACCGGAGTACCCGGAGGAAACTCACCAAGCACAGGGGGAACATGTAAATTCCATGCACACATAGGCGAGAATCGAACCTGGACGGATATCGAACCCGGACCCTGGAGGTGCAAGGCTAACCCACCATGCCGCCTATCATCAGGACTAAAATATGTAAAAATCCAATCATGTGAATCCTAATAATGTCACTCAGTAAGGGTTCGGAGCATCACTCGGGAAAAGAAACACAGGAGCTCGTTTCCAATTCCGGAAAGTACAGAAAGGAGGAAAAACAGTTTCTGAGTGTCTCAGAAACTGACTAGTATGTGGAGAATTTAATCAGTGGTTTTAGCTGTAGAAGAAAGAAGGAAGATAAGGGGGGAAAAAAAACTACCACATACATCTTGTACAGTCGTTACTTTTGAGTGTCGCTCCGGGTCGGCCGTGATGTGGTCAATAAAGTTACTCCTCTATTCCACAGACACTTCACATAATCCTGGGAGAAGTATACTGTCTCCGATCAGGAGCTGTCGAGAGCCATTACCTTGCCTGCGATCTCATTTTCCTGTGTGCTTGCATGCACTTAGCTTTAGGACGATAAAGTCCCTGAAATGGATAGCGCTTTTTTTTCTTCCCCTGTCGATATCACCCCGACACTTCCTCTATGCTGAGACAAGCTCGACCTCTTCATTATTTCACACACACATGCACATGCCGAGACTGGGTTACTTTGTATCCGAGCACTGTCGTCGTGCTGAGCAGGAGATCCCTTATTGGAACATGATACTAAACACTACCTTACATACATTCTGTACTGCACATTTCCTTGATCTGTTAGACAAGGAATGAAAGCAGAGTTCAAGTGAATTCAGTTTTAGATAAAGGCTCCTAAAAGAACATGCTTTTTTGACACAAGTACTTCAAAGTCATGAAGGCTTCAGTGTTCATTTTTGGCCTTTGGAATAAATAGATTTTTTTAAAATATATTTATCAGTATACCGTTCCTACTTTTCTGTTTGTACTGTATCTGTCAGATGAAATTTAATCAGTTTCATTTATAGAATAATCTCTTGTACTCCTAGCAGAGGACCAGCTCAGTAAAATATGTATTTAGATGCTCTGAGTTCAGGGTTAGAGCATGGTGTTAAAGACAAGACACTATGTACGAAAATGCAGTCTGGTAGCAACCAGTCAGCCAGCAGAGCTCTTGCAGTCACGTGATTCAGAATGCAAGAGTTCGCCATTTGGTCTGGCAATCATAGCCGCCAAAGATAATACTGCCCCAAGCCAAATCATGATGAATCACTGGCTAAATTTACCCCCATGGATTTTACTGAACACGTGACGAGAGACAATATAATGTTTAATGTTAACAAACTACATTTGTTAGATTTCACAGATTTTTATCAGCTCCAGCTGTTCTTTATAACACTTTCGAGGAGAGTGGACTGACAGATTTACAGCATGGTGATATCTACAGCGGTCTCATCAGGTAGAACTGATTGTTAAAGTATCATTTAGTACAAGATCGGGCCTCGTTCATTCTCACTAATCGTCTATACCACTTAATCCTGTATACAGGGTCGCGGGGGCCTAGAGCCTATCCCAGGAGACTTAGGGCACGAGGTGGGGTAAAACCTGGACTGGGTGCCAATCCATACATATTGAGGCACACACACATACACACACTATAGGCAATTTGGGAACGCCATTTACCCTAATCTGAAACTTTGAAACGTTATTTAAGCAGAATATCAGTGTAGTTCACATTCTATTACTAAACACGTCCGTTTAGTGCCTATTTTTGTTCCCCATCTTGTGATCCACCTGCCTATCTGCTATCTCACACCGCTGTTTTTAGCCATTTACCGCTGTTTTGAAAGAGTGTGATTTAAAATATGCTGGGAAACAATTTATCTAATTTAGGATTTAAGGAAACTAAATAAAAAATGTCAGTGATGCTAATGAAACATAACAAAGACCCTGGCCCAATTTAAGCCCTACAACTACTCAAGACACAGACAGACAGACAGACAGACAGACAGATAGTAGATCAAAACTTTATTTATCTCAAAAGAAATTCCAGAAAAGACACACACAGACAGAACTATTCAATGGGCTGCCACTCACATCGCCGCTCGGAAGAAGGATGGCAAGGAAACATTAAATAATTTCAATGACAATTAAAAAATAAAAAAATTATTTGCAAACGTAACGTAAATACATTATCTACAGTATATAGAATATTGGGTACATTTATTAATTCATTCATTTATTCATGGAGCCTATCAAAGGATACTTTGTGCACAAGATAGGGTACACACTGGACACAGTGCCAATCACAGGGCACACGCAGATATGCACTATGCCAATTAGCCTAAACTGCATGTCTTTTGACTTTTGGAGGAAACCTGCATCCCCAGAGGCAACCCACCAAGTACTGGAAGGACATGCAAACTCCACGCAGCCTGACCCTGAGGCGGGGATCAAACCCATGACCCTGCAGGTTCATTTTTGACAAGTACTAGCCTCGTCTACCCGCTGTATAGCTGATGACCATAAATCTCTTTTCTTTTTGTCAGTGGGTAACTGATAAAATTGACTTTGACCTCGTATGTTATGGCATCCTTCACATGCAACACCCAAAGCACCATAAAATCATAGACAGACTGCTAGTAAAATATACCATCTGGTTTGGTTTTACATTGGGTATGGCGTCACCCTCAAAAACTCTATATGATGAACACCACTGAATGTACAGTCTGAGCTACTGTAGGAACAAATCAGCACCAGCCTCAACTCCATACCTTTCTAGAGCAGTGTTCCTAAACCAACAAATAAATAACAATCCGCTTTAAGGCATTTGTTTACATAATATAAGACAATGGATACCAAAATTCTATATAATATTCGATCTT
Source organism: Leiocassis micropogon (assembly GCA_028565275.1). Taxonomy (NCBI): domain Eukaryota; kingdom Metazoa; phylum Chordata; class Actinopteri; order Siluriformes; family Bagridae; genus Leiocassis; species Leiocassis micropogon. The sequence goes on from JAOVVA010000033.1 coordinate 4,151,992, forward strand.
TATTCTATATAATAATAATTCTTATTTCTAAGCATTGTTTCCCTGAAAGGAAGGTTAAGTCCCGCTAGGCCATTTATACCAACCACTTCTCACTATGCGTTACATGGTAAGAACATACTGTATGGTAGACCGGGACCAAACACAAACCTTTTTTGCAGACTATGCCCTTATACACACTTCCAGTAAAATGTTTTGGGGGTTTTAAAGAAATTCCTCTGGTACTGCAAGACATTAACGCAACTGCCAGGTAAATCAAATAACAATGATTGTCAATTCTATACCAGTAAACTGGTGACAGGATTATAGGCACCCAAGACTCACCCATGCCCACCAAACCAGTTCCAACAGACAAGCCGATGAGGCACAAATTGTGGGGCTAAAGTGTGGGATTTATACAGTACATTATACACGAGAACTTGAACAAGGAACGCTATCATTCCATTTGCCATACTCTGTAGAGGGTGTTTGATTGGTACCAGTTTCCTCCTACAACAGAAGGGTGATGCAAAGAAGCTCCAACCTATGTAAGAACTATTGAAAAAGCAGTCTGCTGGTATTCTATCTGTCATGGACAAGCCTGAGTCACGTGATCTCAACTCTTTTGAGCTTTGACCGTATGGTTTTTAAAGGGCCAACAGGTAAGAGGTGCTTTGGGAAGGATGGGTTAATAATACCTCCAACAAATTCACTGCTAGAATACAAAAGGTCTGCAAGATTATAATTGTTCCAAAGAGAGAATTCTTTGACAAAGGCAACATTTGAAGGCTAAGCTTTTTATTACAAGTGAAAGTCATTATTTCTAACCTTGTCAATGCCTTGACTTCATTTTCTTTTCAGTTTACAGCTCATTTAACGAATACAGTATGGGTTGAAGAAAGAAATGAAAATGAAAAAAAAGTAAAACTTTTGACTATTAGTGTATATCTATGTTCTTGTTGTTGTTTTTTTTTTCAAGCAAAACCATTATTGCCGTGCAGGAAGTGATGTCGGATCAAAGAGCGTATTGAGATGCTATCTGCACTCGGTGGTCTTTTATCCACAATTCACATGCTTCCCAATGGGGAATGAGAATTTTCTGAAAGTTGGACTTTAAATAGGGCCAGCAAATAAGAGATGAAAATGAACGTAAAAAAAAAATGCTTCTTTCTTCCTTCTCTTGCTGTATTTGAAAGCATTACACTGCTCCCGTTCATCCATCTGGACCATTTTATACCTGGTACCTTAGAAGTGTAAATGGTATTTGCAACTCTCTAAATTGGGTTCAATTAAAACACTATAGCATTTCTTCAAGAAAAACCATTAACCACTGGGTTTCACTTGAACTTGCATCTCCTTTCCACACACACTGTGGAATTGAGCACCTCCTCAATGCCCTACCAGCATCTGAATTAGGTTTTAACACCAAAAATAATACATTTAGCAGCATTATCACTTATTGATAGTTTATTCATGCACTTGGTTAATGATCCTACTCCAAGGTGTTGAACTTTCAACAATGATTACTTCCACTTGGCATCCAACATGGGGAATGGAATTCAGGTGCACCAGATGGGGTAGTTTACTTCACCGTTGTCATAAGCTGTGTTTTCTTCCATACATACTGTTCACCATTTAATAGACCTTACTCCCTGCTTCCTGTTTAGGGAATGTCAGTTAAGGGAGTATGCCTATGGTGGGGAATCTTACTTAACATGGCCAAATGGCATGCAGTCTACTTCAGCGGGAACTACTAGGCGATCGGAATGCAGCTGGTGTTGGCATCGTCATTATGACATCTCTTTACTATGAACTCAAGAAGAATCTCACCTCTACGCAATGACACTATGTGACCTGTAAGCATCCATTACTTTAGTTGATTTGTCGATTACTTTATAATCTCTGTTATAGCTGGGTAGTGCTCGGTACCGCTCTAAATAGCACCACGAAGGAGCAAGAGACATCTGGGAAAATGTTCCGAAAAAGCATGATTAATTAAAAGCAGCAAATCTCCAACCCAAAATAAAACCCAACACAAAGAGGGCGCCAGAATTAAATAGGACACAATCCAAACTTGCTCCAGGTGCTCACGGCTTCTGATTTGCTTGTGGACTGGATACGACTCTGGCATTATGACTGAGGACGGGACATGAACATGTTGACAATTTCCCCAGGTCCCTTTCCTCTCCAGCTAATGAGGCCGAAGTGCTGTGTCAAAAATAAATAAATAAATGAATAAATTGTTGTGCGAGTCTCAGCTCAGATCGTTAAAGCTAGAGACTGAACTCCTCTATAGACTTACACACTCGGGAGGATAGAGGCAAAAAGACAGCTGTAAATAAATTTGTTTTTTTCTCCATGCTTAATCCCACTTTATGTTCAATGCTCTTGGGCTGTACTGCCGTGCATTTGGAGGGCTTCTAGAAGTGCAGAAGCACTCAACTCCATTACTTTCAGCAGTTAGAAGAGTTGAGGGATGAAAGCAAAGCTAGCCCTGTTGTTTTTCGCCAGGACATGAACTTCTGTGCATTTTTCAAACTTTTTTACACTTTATTTCGAAGCATAGTCTCAGATTTGTTTTGTAAACTGAAGTAAATGTATAGCTAAAGCGAAGTAAAAAAAATCCTATTCAAAACAAGGTGATGCATGTATTATGCATGTATTATGAATCAAGGCCAGGATTTTTTTTTTTTTTAAAGCTAATAAAATATTCAGCAGAATGTGTCATACCCCCTGGTAAATCTTTTAAGCAGTTTGAGGTTGGTTGACATGCTAAAGTTTTCTTGATATAGTTTAGTTCTTGATCTAGTCACTGAGAATGACCTATTATACAGTACGTCACCAAAAAAAAAAGTCCTTGGCATAAATAATAAATCTGAAATTATATTTGAAATCATACCAAAAACTTTTTAAGAAGTAAACTAGGACAGCTGACATGTGAACTGCATTCATGTCCCATGGATAATTCACGTTCAAGTTGCCTCCTAGCCAAGCAGCTATCTAACAAATAATCACAGTAATAAATAATTAATGATAATAAGAGAGAGAAATAGAAAGAGAGAGACAGAGAGAGAGAGAGAGAGAGAGAAAGAGAAACAATGTATATTTTCTCTCATTTCACAATCCATTTACAAATAATTTGCAAGGACCAAAAAGTGTCCCGCCAGTGACCTTGATAAAAGCAATTAGTAAGTTTTGAATATTTAATGTGTCTCATAAAAGCAGTCAGTTTGGATCAACTTTTGGTTAGATGGATAATTATGGTCCAAAATAAAAGCCAGTTAGACAGTAATGTCACTAACCCCTTATCAGCTATATGTTTCAGCAGACTTGGCATTCAACACAAATTTAATAGCTATTGGCACACTTTGTAATAATGAGCTAAAAGAGTAATACATGTAAAAATGATCATTTGAAGAAATGCCATGTTTTCTGAAGACCTCTTATTTCAAAATTTACACCAATCCTTTGGTGATGTTTAATGGACAGCATGGTTGGAATAGGGGGTGCCTTTGCGTCTTCACAACTCCAGGGCTCCACGTTTGATCCTGATCTCAGGTTACTGTCTGTGTGAAGTTTTGCTTGGTCTCTGCATGAGTTTCCTTGTCTGGTTTCCTTCCAAAAACATGCTGATGGGTAAATCAGCTGTGTCTAATTGGCCCTAGGTGTAATTACACTGATCAGCCATAACTTAAAAACTATGAACATTAAAACCAAATAGGTTTAGATTACCCTTGTGCCATTGGAACAGCTCTGGCCTTGCAGGGCAAGCCTTCATGTGACCTCTAGGGGTGTTCTGCAGTGTCTGGCACCAGGATGTTAACAGCAGTTCCCTTGGGTGCTGAAGGTTGCAAGGTGGGGCCTCCGTGGATTGCTCTTGTTTGACTGGTGAATCCAACAGATGCTTAATCGGATTGGGATCTGGGAAATGTAAAGGCCAGGTCAACCTTGAACATTTTGCCTGCTGTGATGCACTGGGTGTTCTGATATATTTTATTTTATGACCTTGTCTTGGGTGCCTTTGGGTGTCTTGGGTGCATCAAAATTCAATGTTATTTACTTTACATACATGTTGGCGTAGTGATTAGCACTGTGTGAACACACCTCCAGGGTTGAAAGCTCGATTCCTGAATAGGGTCACTGTGCATTGAGTTTGCATGTTCTCCCACGGGCTTGGTGGGTTTCCTCAGAGTACTCCAGTTTCCTCCCACAGTCCAAAGACATACAGATTAGGTTTATTGGCGGCCCCAAATTGCCGTAGCATGTGTGTGTGTGTGCACTCTGCAATGGATTGGCACAAATTCTCCTGGAATAGGCTTCATGGTTGCTTATGGTTTAAATCTACCAACTTGATTTGGATATGTTTCCAGATGTTTATAATGAAAATATCATGCACTCTTGGTAGATTTACCCAGGTTTTAGAAAAAGCATAGTGGAATTCAAAATGCGTTCAGGCTTCACAAGAGCTGGACTACTAATTCCAAAACAGCCCCAAAGCATCTGCTATCCACTGAGATGTTTTAAAAATGGGTTTGTCTTTTTTCCTAGTAAACAGACCCACTTTTCCACCAAACATACCAGTTGTAGCTTGGGTGATTCTTTGGGAAGACACTTTGGGATTGTTCTCCCGATGGCTAGCTTTTGCAAACAAGTAAACAAGCTGTCACTGGTGAGTTTAGCCCACCCAGAGGAAGATCAGGGCACATGGAAAACACCTTGTGAGTCACTTAGTTACGGAAAGCTCTGGAGCCCTGACCTATACAGACTGTCAAACTGGGCCTCAGGAGGCAAGTCTGAGAAACAAGAGTGGAAAAAAAAAGTCTGGAGTGAACATTTGTCATGTTGTATGAGAAACCTAAGCTACACGGGGACATTTACTTTGGAATCAAGAAGATCAAAAATGGGAGTAACATGTTATTGTTTTGGGAAAAAAAAGTGGGACATGGAGCTAGCAAGAACAAGAGTGCCTGGGGGTGTTTCAGAGTTGGGGTTGTGTTGCTGTCGGTGTTCTTGTTGATTTCCTTCCTGCAATTACAAATAATTTGTCCAAACTTCATTGGAAAACTGCTTCTTGCTCCCTAAAAGAGGCCTCCACGCTAACCTTGAAGCCCTCAATCCTCGATCCTGCAATTGTGTGTGGTGTTGGCAGGAAACGAGGCAGTTGGAACGGGTCGGTGACCTTACACGCGGTCACACGCACGCTCTGGGTGGATATATGTAGCAGATTGGATTCATCAAGCTACTGTCTCAAAGCATTTTTCTGCCTCGGACTTCTCATTCTGCTTGACCCAACAGCGTACTTATGCCCTTCACCTTGTTAGGTTTTAAGAAACTGCTATTAAAAAAAAAAAAAAAGAGTTTTGTTCTTTATAGAGATTAATAGTACAGACCTTGTTGTGTATTCCGGGGTCCTTGGATAAAATGGATCCTGACTGCACTGCTGTTTGGACAATGGATAATTAATGCATGGCTTATGGAGTTTCTACTTCATCAATCTTGTACTGTCTTACAGTGTATTAACAACAAACAAAGCCTCATGACTAGCACTTTATTAGGATCATTCATCATTTCGGATCCCTTTTAAAATGTTACATTTATTCATTTATCTTTAGAGAGCACGTTATCCTGGTAAGGGTCACAGTGGATCCTTTCCTCGTTTAAGGAAGGCTGGGTGCAAGGACAGAATACACACTGGATCATCTCAGTGCACGCCGGATCATCACAGTGTACCATGCACACGCACACACTAAAGCTACACAGATTTAAGCCTTTTTTTGCTGATCATTTTTTTATTCAAAATCAACTGACACTTGTTAAGTCATTTTTACAAACAAAATATAATGCGCAAACATTAAATCATCTAAACTGACAAATTCTTTAGAAATACAAGCGGCATTCAAGTCAAACCAGGACTTTTGATTGTCCAGAATTACAGAACACAGTTATCAACCCTTTATTTCTCTATATACAGAACACACTGTTGCACTAATTGTAGCATTTTACAAGGGTTTGGATACAATCATGGTAGAAAGTTTTCTCAGTACGCCAGAGCCTTGATAGGTCTGCCTGCTTCACCCCTGAACCGCTGGCCTGCCAGGAATTCCTTTAATTATCCAAACATATGGAAATGTCTTGGAGTGAAGTCAGGACTGTACATCGGATATGGCAATAACTCCCAGATAAGTTCCTGTAATGTGCAAGGCGATAAGTTAGCCGATTTTCAAGATCCGGGCATTCCACTCGCTAAATGTTCACAGGAATGACTGCGGTGGGCTCTGAGACATATAATTCACAAACATGGCGTTTTTTGAAACGTTTGCACCAATTTCATCACAAATCCTGGATTGACTCGAATATTCCTCGTACAGTATATACAACTTTTTCAAGAACTACTGTGCAATCCGCTTGCACATTCGGCAAATCCTAGCATTTTGCAAGTTTTGAGTTTATAGCTGGTGTGCGTGTGTTACTGCCACCTATTCGAATGGAGTGTGGAGTTGATGATTGCCATGAAAAATAAAACATCACTTTGTCACAATTAACAGAACAAGACACACAGCATTTCAATGCTTATCAGATCCTTTCAAACTTTAAAACCTGAAAGAAATATAGCTGCTCAAAACAAATCAAACGGTAAACGTTGATATTATTGAATTGAATTGAGTGATACTGTACCTAGAGGTAATCAATTTGGAAAAGTGAAAGAAAACTGGTAAACCTGGTGGAAAACCCAAATGTCCACACACACAACAACACAAGCTTGTCATGATCAAAATGGTAACCCTAGGTCTGAAAAGCCTTAAACATTACATTAACATTTAACCTTAGGAATGGCACTCAACTAATGGTGAAAGAGGGTCTTTCTGTTCAACGGAACTAAAGTCTTATAGACTCCAAGGACTAGAGTGCTACTGCCACAACGCTTTGTTGAGTACTACAGTATAAGTGGTGCTGGTGTGCAGGATGTAGACTTTCCTGAAGTGGCTTTGGAGGTAGGGCACTTCAATAATAGAACGGTATTGTGTGGATGTGTGGATTACTGCAGCCCTAAAGTGAGTGCTGCAGATTGAAGGGATTAGGGGATTGGCATCAAGCGTGGGAGATTAAGGGCAGATGGTGGTGATTTGGCTGTGATTATCTTGCTGCTCCGTCATTGATCTCCTGTCATCCTGGTTCATTTTCCCTAGACGACCAGCTCGTCTATGACACTTAATCGAGCCTCGTTCCGGCAAAGTACATCGCGAAGTCGCTCTCGCGCTCCATACACTCTCCAATCTCCATACATATTATGTATTTTTTCCACACTTCTTTATAGATCATTGAACTCTAGTGGAATTAAGCTATCATTCTTAATGGAGGGTCAAGCATCCATGTGTTTTTGAAATGAAGTCAAGTGGTTACAGGTTCTCTTGAATTCAAAAAGAACTCAGGGGACTGTACTCGTTCTTTGAGCTGGTTATTTTTCTAAATAACGTTCCGTGTTCCACCGGGGATTACGTCGCATACTACTCAAAAAAAAATATCCAAGCTTTCTACTTTATTGTCTTTAAATCCCTGGTTGTGGCTTTAAAGAGTAAAGGACATTAACTTTCACTTATCTGCATCCACTTGTTCAGGATATTGCCCCCTGAAACCAGGTCATGAAGGGATCTCCTGTTAAAACGTCCCAGTCTTGCTTTTATATACTGTAGGCTCCGCTAATCTGAGTGCTACATTTAAAATCTGAGGTTAACCCGTAAAGTAGGGGACACACTTGTGCACATGGACACACACGTAGTAATCCGCTGGACAGTGCAGAACTCAAGCAACACAACAGATGGCTAATGGATGGTGTGTACAACCACCATGGCCCTAAAGCCCTGCGCTCCGCATGAAGCTCTACACAAATCGTAATCAGTCAAGAACATAAGTGGGCTTCAGTAATCAAAGGCGGCTCGATGCTGTTTGAAAGACACAAGCATAGCAGTTTCTCTGATGTTCACAATCAAATTAATTTTTGCTCTGTTTGTGACAATCAAGACGGAAAAAAAAAGAAGAAGAAATTCTAACACTTAGAAAAGATGAAGGGACAGCCGGGATGTTTGATAAATAAGACAAGAGGACAAGAAAATTGATTTCCCCCTCTATTTCTTTTGACAAATAATAAGACTCAGTGAAGGAACTGCATGAACATTTTAGCGATGACCTAAAAACCGTCCAGATTGGGCAGAGCGTCACAACTTTGATTGATGGCTATGCTATCACCATGACACGATGACAGGCATCTGCATATAACGGGTAAACATATCTCGGGCTGCGGGATAGAGAATGTGTATGTGTGCGCACGCGAGCCATCGCCAGTTTGCGATTAACCGAGGTCAGAACAGCAGACTGACAGGGATGAGGGTTTGCTGTAGGATGGTAATAAATCTTGAATGATCTGACACCTGTGTAACAGCAGAGCGAAGACGATGAAGCGCATCGAGACGGCATGAGTCGGTAAAGGTACGGCGCTGCCTGCTAGTGTTGCTCTGACTGATAGGAACAAGTCTATGCCAGTCGATCTCGAAATGATCAATCCAGATACCTTTATTGAGCTGGACATGCAGTGCCAGATCCCGACACGGTTTTATTTCGAAGGCTTTTAAGATTGTCCTGGGAGCTGTAATGCTTATGCAGAATGTCATTTCAACACACAAGAACGAACAGTTGTCGGAGAATAATGGTTTGTACAGTAATCCTGTATTCCGATGTCACCAACAGGGAACAGAGTCCTCTGGTTCCTCAAAAGAGTTGACCTGCATCTGTATAACTGCATCTGTGCTAAACTAAATGCAATATACTGTATGAGTGGTATTCAATTTAAAACGGGACTTGTGATGACATTTCTTGTGAATGAAGGCATAAAATCAATCTTCCTTTAAAAAAAGGCTTCAAGTCCAGTACAATGATGAGATTCGTTGATTGCATTTTGAATGATGCAAACATTTTAAAGAAGGCCAGACGTCCGTGAATGACGATCCAGGTCTTGGTGACTCGGAGCCCAATGCAGTCGTTCAGAGAGTGGAGCATCTGATCCATTAAAAATCGACAGATAATTTGTCACCAAATTGTGAAATAAACGCATCTGTGTGTGGGAACTGTATGCACAATCATACAAAGAAGGAAGTTATTGCCACATCCAGTGTACAGTCCTGACCTCGCTCAAAGCTCAAAGCCTCCCCATGTTTTGGGCATTAATAATAATAAAAATAGTAATAATAATAAATTATTGTTCAATTATTTGTCCCATGTACAGTACCTTACAGCACAATAAAATATTTTTTTTTCTCATAATCCAGTTAGGAAGTATGGGTCAGAGCGCAAGGTCAGCCACCTGTAGCAGATAGGGTTCAAGGCCTTGCTCAAGGGCTCAACACTGGCAACTTACCATTGCTAGGGCTCGAACCCTGACATTTCAATCAGTAACCCTATAACGGAGTTCCTGGGAGGCCAGCATTTCAGACATGAAGTCTGTCGCAGTCTGATCATGGCTTTGATGTCCTGAGAAAACTTTCTACCTTGATTGTATCCAAGCACTAGGATGAAACACTGGGATAAATGCATTAGTGTAGCAGGGGATTATATAGAGAAATAAAGGGAGTTTTTATTTTTTTATTTTTTATTTATTTATTTTTATTATTATTTCCGAACTGTGCTCTGTTATTCTGCACAATCAAAAGTCCTGGTTTGACTTGAACGACCCTTGCTGTTTACTGTGCATCATGATAATAATTCCAACACTAACATACTGTAAACAGCAACAGTCTTGATTGTACCTAATTCCTTCATGCTACAGCCCCAACTCTAATAACACTGCTGACAACACAAGTAATCTATGGGTTCATTGAGTTGTTCTGTTCAATGATCCGCTACCCTCCTCCTCCAGAATTCCCATTAGCGTCATGGGGTGCCACATGAGCACAATCAATAAAGATGCCTTGAACCAGCTAACGAGTTTCTGTTCTGAACACTTAGCATCGGTCTTAATTGCAAGACCAAGCATTCTGTATGGCGACATTTGAAGGGAAGATTTTATTCCTGCATATCCTCAGGCAATGCTAGAAGAAATAAACAGATGCCTAAATTAAATGTGAAGGAGACTACTTAGATATCCACTGGAATTTTTGTCCTTCGATCACATTTAATGTTGGAGTTCATTTCTCATTGCAATGCTATGAGAAATCCTGGAACAGCGTTATAGCACCTGGTACGCCTCCATCAACGAAATATCAAAAAGCAGGTTGGAAGAATGCATTAATTCAATCATTGCTTTATTCTGGTCAGGATAACTGATTTGGGTTGTGAAAGTGTCATATGGTGTAGGATCGGATCATCGGATACTCCGGTTTTTCTCTTTGCTTTTGTATGGAAAGCAGAACAACTCCAAAATACGACAAAAGTGTGCACTAATCAGTACAATTGTGCAGCACACCACACAGGAACTACTGGATTGTTTGTAAGGCAGAACAAAAAAATTGTGCATAAAAAAATGGTGAAGCTAACTTTAACCTTGTGAAGGAATTATCAAGAGATGGAAGTGCTCAAGACAACGACTGTACTCTAAATCAATAACACTCCTGCCTTGAAAGTCTGCTTTCATGCCTACAAGGTTGTCAAAACCGTGGAGAAAATGTAATTCTAGCAACCCTTTGTCATGTACAGCTTTCGTACGAATGTGGGCAGACCTTAAATCTTTGCAATTACTGTTAATACTGTGAAGGCTATTGATAAAAAGGCCTCATACTGTCATGTCAGCAGTTTGAATTTTGCATCAAATTTAGTATAT
>JAOVVA010000033.1:4169392-4196693 GCA_028565275.1 Leiocassis micropogon
TTTTACAACGTGAACGGGGGATGGATAATAGTAGCTGATCATTAGATCTTAAAGACCTAGAAGCTACATAGGGTGTGGGCATCTTCAGGCTTTGTTACTGTTTCACAAGATGAAAGCTCGGTTGTTTTCCAGCCTTCAAACAGAAGAGGCATAGGGGCCGTGAAAGTCACTTTTTGTGCCAGATACTTTAATCCCAGTCTGTAGCATTAGGACTGCATGGACAAGCAGAATACAGAGAAGACGAGAGGTGAAAGACCAGGTTCTTTATAAGGCAATGCCATGGAAGGAGGTCATCAAACACTCAGAGCCTCATTAGCTGCTGCCCTTATGTTTTCGCTGTTAAACGAAGCATGTTTTCTTTTAGTGCTCCTGAACCCAGGAACAAATTACAGGCCACGGTATTGACAGAGAAGGAGAGGCTGAACGGCAGTGTCAATACCATTGAACAGAATGACATACAGTAACAAGAATAAACGAATCAGCCTTGGTGCATAGAGGACGTAAGAAAAACAGTCTTCTGGAAAAGAAGCTCCTTTTTTTGAAAGCTTAAATAATTCACAGCGTTGACATCCGTAGACTCTGTAACATCATTGCGAGTTCAAGACCCCCGGTTCGAGGGGTGCTGACAACTCGGAAGCTCTCGTGGCTTATGAAACTGTGATTAAAATCGAGCGAGCCTGCTGCATTTTTAAAGAGCAACCGCGTTAGCGCCAGCTCCGCTCGTAGAACGTGCAGCTCCATGCCAGCCCTTACTGTCAGCGGCATCAGCATCAGCAGGACATGCAAACCTGAGCGCTTCAGCATGCTGCAGCAGGCACAAAATATCAACACGAATTACTGTTCCTTTCCCAACCCCTGCCGCAAAGCCTAGCTTGCAGAAGTCATAACATAAAAGACAGCCGGTGTGCCATGAAAAGGCATTTTGAGCCACAGGCTAAAGCTGTTACGTGTCAGATACGGAAACAATATGTGGTAATAAAATTAGCATACAAAGAATGAGTGGCGTAATCTCATTCCCATTTGCGGGCACACACACATTTTCAGACATGCAGACATCAATGGCGGGGATTACCTTAGCGGTTTTCAGATAACCTTAATTTGTCTCAGCAATCCTGTTGCCGTTTCCCGAGCTTCAGGTTTAGATAACTCTGTTTACTTTTTTTGTGCGAGTTGATGTACCTAACCAGACCACAATTAGATAGCATAGCCTTCGAAAAAGAAAAAGAAAATCTCTCTGAGGGTTTGAGGAAGAACTGTAGCTGTTAGCTTGCTTAAGTACCTCAAACAGATTTTTTTTTTCATCCTTTCCTGCTAAATTCCCAGATACGCTTTCTTTTCTTCAAAGGATTTCGGTTTTCTGTCTGACTCAGCTTTTTCACATCATTGTTCTCCCGATGCTCCCAAAGAACACAAAAGCTTACAGACTTGTTTTCTTCAAACCACATTTACAGATCGTGCGCTGCTGAATAGAGAACTCCAATGAGGTCAATCTATAAGAAGTTGGAGTTGCTTTTGCAGTGTTGTGAACCAGGATGTGCTGTTTGCTACGGGAGTTGATACAATGTCATTAAAAAAAAAAAAAATAATAAAAAGACGGATTAACCCATAAGAGCCCGGACCCAAGGGAAATTATGAGGGATGTAACACAGGCTACCTAGACCACATGAAACACATTTTGAAAGACGTCACATGGCATTTTCCCTGACAATTTAAGGGTTAAAAGCCCTATGTGACATACACAATAAGGACAAAAGTATTCGCACCTATTAATTATTAAATTCTGGTGTTTCAATCAGGCCCCTTATCCCCAGTGAACTGAAATCTCAATGCTTCAGCATACCAAAACACAATGCTATGCTTTCAACTTTTGAGGCAACAGTTTGGGGAAGGCCCTCTACTATTCCAACATGACTGTGCCCCAGTGCACAAAGCAAGGACTATAAAGACATGGTTTGATGAGTTCGGTGTGGAAAAACTTGACTGGCCCTAACATAGAGCCCTGACCTCAACCCCATTGAGCACCATGAACTATAACGGAGATTGTGAGCCAGGCCTTCTCGTCCAACATCAGCGCCTGACCTTATAAACGATCTACAAAACAAACGGGCACGAATTCTCACAGAAACACTCCAAAATCTTTTGGGCAGCCTTCCAAGAAGAATCGTAGCTGGTAGAGCTGCAAAAGAGGGACCAACAAGGATAAAGCTGAATAAGCAACTTTCCAGAATATTTAAAGGATTTGTGACACCTGTGTCACCGCGGGTACTTATGAGCTGCGGGGCAAGTTTACAGCAGCTTGTTGGTGAGTGGATGCAGAAAGACGCTGCTGTACTTTCGGCTTCATTAAACACATCCTGCTAAAATAAACAGGTTTTACTACCAGACGAAAAAAAAAAGAAAAAGAAAAGTCAGGAGAAGATGATGGTAAAGTGTGCGGCGTATAGAAACAGCAATCTGCTTTAAACAAATAAAGAAAAGCAGGTTGACTCTTAACAAAACAGATGTTTTTAATTATAATCCCTATAATGGCCACCTTGTAACATGTCTCTTCTGCGTTTGATACAGCGGCTATCAAGCGTGCAGTTGAACGTGGCAGTGTCGACTGAAACAACTATATATTTTGGCTAAGGAGTGTTGTTAGTACTCTGTCTTTCATGATAATGGTACCTTATTCAGCTTCTAACAAGTAAATGCAAAATACTGACAACTCAAGAGTTTTTAATCATCACATCGTTAATAAGAAAGAAGAGCAATTAGTGGATTATTGTACACAACGGTGTCTCGAAATCAATTTTAACTTTTTTTTTTCCACAAAATTTCTCAATATAATATCTCAAACTCGTGCACCCCAAAGTAGAGACACAATCATCAGTTCAGGATTTGCCGTAGCAGAAGCTCCCATCTGATTCCACATCTTCTTCTCCTCTGCAATAAAAGTGCTTTCTTCCTGCACTCAGAGCCTATCACCGTCTCCCTTTCTGCCACGAGCCCATATCTTTTATATGGCTACAGTCCACTCTACTGCCATTACACAGCCCTTCATGGTAACATTATCACTTAAGATAAGGCTCTAATAAACTGCACTCCTTTTTAGGAGGGGCCACTCTGCTCTTAATCCAATCTTCAAGTCAGGCTTTATGATCAGTGTTTTACGAGACCCCTCCTGAGCCACTTACCCCGCCCTGTTCTATATCCAGTAATGCGCACGCAGGGCTATAGGAGCAGAGTTAACCCTTTCACAGAGGATCTGATTCAATTTGGCTTAAGCAGAGGCTCCTGTGTAGCAGAGCACGTCCGAGCCGCTGGGAACTGGGACGAGGCCAAAGCCTAGGAGCGACGTGCCAGCGGCTCCGGCGCGATGTGCTGATTTGCTCTAATGTCCCCCGAGGACCGAGCAATGACCGATGTCTATTCGCCTGGGACGATAGCCAGATCGAACGCCCCTGCCAGAGCGCTTGAAAGGATAGCAAATCATTTAACCGCTCCCGATAGCACATTAGGATTTTTTTTTTTTTTTTGCTGCCACACTGGCATGAAGTACCACCACAGTATTAAATTGCACTTGAAGCCAAGCTCTGGGAATGCAAGAAAGTAAATACAGTTATACAGGCAGATCAGGTATACAGAGCAAGACAGGTAGACAGATTGAATATTGAGTATTACAAATGGCGCTCAAACGAAAATCGAAACTGAACACTGACAGTTTTCGAACTGCATGAAGCCAATTCTTTTTGCATATTGCACATTTCCTGATGCCGAAAATACTCCGGCGGGCTCTGAGAGAAAATGTTAGCCAACACTGTGATTGAAGCTGTAGCAGCCCAGGTCTGTAAAATCACACAGAAAAGGACGTGTAGGTGTGCAAGAACTGGAGCCCTTCATCTCCCACCATGCATCCTGCTATTAACTCTCATAAAAATAGACGCGTTTGTTTCCATGGTCAAGCCACACATATTAGCACTTTATTTTACATTATTTATTTATTTCACCTCAAAGTGCATAATATACAATAATTTGTGAGAAAGAAAAAAAATCAGCTTTTGTGTCACATGCTTGCCACATTGCTACGACTAATCCTTCTCTTAATGACACCAGACCTGCTATTTCGTAAAACTGATCCTGTTGAAGAAGCATGGCAAATTTGCTGTAAGGCAGATTAAAGTGTTGTGCAATTTATTGAAAATGTATATTTTATGGAATTTTGACTTATAATAGAGAACAATAAGGGGGTATAATTATAAAATAAAAAGCAGCAGTATTGCAAGGATAGACTCCTGCTGTGATCCAACTCAATACTTTGAAAAAAAAAAAGTATGCAATTTTGTCTGTATAAAACTAAAAGCACTAACATAAAATATATAAACTGAGGTTTAATACTGTTATCCGGCTGCACGATTTGATCATCGTTCGTGATTATTTGTGAGTCATATAACGATTGCGTATTGATAATTATTTAGCATCTAAAATCATTTTAAAAAACAAACACTTAAATTATTGACAATCTCTACATAAACTCCCAACTATGCGTATATTACCTGGCGATTCATTGTGCAGCACCAAATACTGAAACCAATTGTAGAATATGTTTATGATATGATAAACATAAAAAAGTGAAATTCTCCAAAGAATTTGTCCTGGTACAAATGCTTGCCCAAAGCCATTTCTGCATTTAAGTAAAAAATTTCAGCATTTTTAATATTTTACTAGTACGATTTGTGTGTAACATTAGTTTGCTAAATACAAACGCTAGCTTTAAATATATTGTTCATACTTGACATCAAAATTTTACTACAAAACCAATATTTTTTTATATTATTATAATTTCGGAATACAGTAAGTCCCCCACATACGAATGATTTCTGTTGTGGAAGCTCGTTCCTAAGTCCAACCAACATTATCTAGGTACTAGGATACTAACTTAATGGACTACACACAGTATATTACAGTACAGTGGTTTTTACAATGGTGCCAGTGGTTGAATGATTTATGTTAAAAGAACGAGCAACCATTATTGCATGCCGCTTCTTAGCAGTACCGACTTTATCACTGCTGCTTTTACGCTTGCTTCTGGACATCCTTGGCCTGTACTGCGCTTGCAGAGGGGGCAAGCTGCATGCGCGTGACAATGTACACCGAACATGTGATCTAGCTTCCGCGACCGAACCTGAGCGAATGCATGTTCATATCTCCGAAAGTTTGTAACTCGAATGTTCATAGGAATGGAAGTCCTCTACAGTACTACAAAAATATATTATGCAAAAAAAAAAAAAAAACAGGCCTGAAATCCATTTCAACTACGATTAATTTTTTATTTAGCAATCAGTTTGATTTGATTCCTTCATTAACATGAACATGCAGCAATTAGTTCTTAGCATTTATTGCTTCATACTTAGTAACCGGCTGATTATATATAATAAGCGTATTTGTGAGGGGGGATTTTAAAAAAGAAAAAAAAAGTAATCGAATGAGTGATGTAGCTGAGACTGAGGGAATAACATTCAGAGGGAATTTACACACCATGCTGACAGTGCTGCCATTGCTGACAGTGCCGAGGATTTTTCCAATGTTTTTCAGGGTTTCAGTCACATGTCACTTCAGGTTTAAATCCGGATACAGATACTGTAGATACTAATGTTTATAGCTCCAAAGTGATCCAGATAGTCACACAGCATTACGGCTCAGGTTCCCACAACTGGATATGAACCCGAGCGAGACATGTTCATTAATAAACAATACCTGTTTCTCCATTTAATGGCAAAGAGATTAATTCAGAGCAACTGTTGTTATAAAAATGCATGGGGGTGGGGGTGATAATCCAGGATAATCCAGGTGCTCTTCAATGAGACGTCAAGGACCGTCAGGGAATCGAGACCGTTTTTTCCCGCAAACCGCGCATCATCTGACACGAGTTTCACTGTCTGGTGTCAAACGCTGCTTCGCTTCCTTCAACAGACGCCGAAATGAAACTGCCAAAACCTGGCACTTAGCCAGAAATTAGAGCAGCCGAGAAACAGCGAGGATATACGTATAGCTGACTCTGTCTGTCAAGTAATCCCACCTTCCTTTGGCTAATTAGCTGAGCTGGCCTAGCAGAGAACCAGGGCCTTGCTTGGGTTTGGATTATTTAACATATAGGCTAACACTACTACATGCATTAGCTCGGTTGCTAACAAACTGACAATGAAGGAAACTTGTCGGATGTTTTAGAGCTACTCTACAGAGAGCTCAGGATGAAGTGAAATTACAATGAAAAATTGAGACTACATTCATAGAGTATGTTACTCCTCTTTTATGTTATTAGTGTGCTAATAGTTATCCGACGTGTTAGAGTTAAATTTCAAATATGTTTAGCAAGAGTTTATGCTAAAATTAGTGATAATGATTGTAGTTCATTTAAAACACAATTCCATCCATCCATGAACGTTTGTAGTGCAACAAGGGAATGGGTGACCATTATTTATTCCCATTTTACATCAAACAATAGTTGGACCTTATTCACACACTAAAGACAATTTGGGAACGCCAATTAGCCTAACCTGCATGTCTTTGGACTGTGGGAGGAAACCGGAATACCTGGAGGAGAACATACAAACTCCATGCACATAGACCCGTGGCGAGAATCGAACCCGGAACCTGGAGGTGCAAGGCGACATGCTAACCACTAAGCCACCATGCCACCAAAAAAACAAAAACTAAAACACTAATTGATGTTGCAAGAATACTGTCTAAAGCCAGTTTCACCTATAAACATGTCTTTATCCTGTACAAAGCAATTTATCCATAATTCAACCTCTACCCTTTCAAGTCAGTATGAAAATGAACCGGGTGAAGGAATGTAGTGAGAGTGTGAGAGGCAAGGAAAGAAATCGAGAGAGAACAAAAGTAAGGTGTAATTTTCTGGTGTCTCAGAAACTTTCAGTAAAACGTTCACTGGTCCTTATCAGATTGGCAACCCAATTCCTCAACCTCTCACAGTCCTGACGCATGAAATATGTCTCAGCGATCCTGTCAGCCCATTTACTGGCGCTTTACAGAGGACACACAACATTATAGTCAGCTTGCCATGCAGCTGTGGGAGATTTACGCCCTGCAATAATGTCCCGACTGCTCAGAGTACAATATCCGAACTGATTATTTTGCAGGTTTCTTTTTTTTTTTCTCTTTCTTCTTTATGCTAGGAGCTCTGCTGAGAAAATTGCTATCAGACTACGGCGCTTTACCTCGAATTCACACTAGACATCATACACAAGTGGCACATGTGCATAGCATAAGCATATTATTAGAATCATTCCAGCTGAGCCATACCTCTTCGGAGACATTTCTGTTCTGTAAGCGGAAAAGTGAAGCAGCGCGGGATTTCATTTTTATCAAAAACATGGAGGGTTTGGACAGATGAAGCTGGGGCAGCTGTAATTACAACACAGCTCAAATTAAAATGTGATGTGATTTGAAATATATTGGCATAGGTTTGTTCATTCTGGTTATTTGTGATGGTGTAATGAGTGTCGTTACCACTAGAGCCTTGAATCATTGGGAGGAAATTGCTGAGCAGTAGCACTAAAGTTTCATGTGTGATTTATTTCAGCAATATTACTTAACATACACACTCTCCACACTCCAGTCCAGTAGATATCAACATTTGCACCAACTGTCCTTAAACTCAATGAAAAAAAAAACCACGATACTCTCTTAAAACGCGAGTATCTTCCAAAAGTTTTGGATTGTTTTCCAAAAACCGTGCTATATTTTTTAAGGAAATCTTCACTTTCAGACACTTTCTTCCTGTTCTATTCTTCAATGTTCTATTCATTTATAATCTTTCTGCAGAGATTCTGTTGTGCAATTTGCCTACCATGTTTAGCCAGCTATCTGTCCTGCAAAAACTAAAATAAATAAGAGATTCTTCCTCTAAATTCTTGCACATAAGGCCACAGCTTGGAAGCCATTAATCCTTGTCTTAATTTGTCCCCAAATCCCGGCCGTGTCCTGAGATGGCCATCGTTCTCGCCGTATCAGTCTGTCACCACCTCACCGCTTTATCTCCTTCCGTTCTGGAAGAAGCAGAAGGAAGTAAACAAGGTTGCTCCAGGTGACCCCATGACCACCACAGCATCTGGCTGAATTACTTAAATTTGCGCCTAACAGACGTGTAATCCGGGATAATGGGCATCAATCCGGATAAAGCCTGCAATCCTGCCCATCTCGACCGGATTCCACATGAACAGGCTTGAAATGATGCATTATCGTGCAGAATATACGGTAATCCAGTACAATTTACGGAGAGGGAATTGGATTACGGATTATCGTGTGACGTATTCATATAAATGTTTAAAAAGAAAAAAAAAAAGTCACAAATAATTATTTACTAAGTTACGTCAACAAGCCGTCGTAGGAAGAAATCGCACCGTGCCGTTCAAGAAAGACTGACAATATTGAGACGTTTGAAGCTTCCGCTTTTCCGATGTGTACACAATACGACTGAGTGACATTTTAATTACCAAGCTGTTGTGGACTATTCAGTCTGCAGCTAAGCAGTCAGAAGGTTCACGAATGGAAAGAAAAAGGAGGAACAGAATGAATAGAAGCCTGAGTAAAAGAAAGCGGGCTGAAGTGAGAATGAGAGCGGGCTCAAAAGAAAGAGAATTAGCACCAAATTACGGGAGTTGTTTCAAGGGAGCGGAAACACGTCTATACATGAAGAAGCAGTTCCCCTTACTGCAAATGTGTCATTAGGATTTTTTTCAGCAGTTTAAACCAGGAGAGTGTGTTCATCCAATGGATACTTATTTTTGTACAATCCTATAATATTCATATCCTTCATTTGAAAAGGACAATGAGAAACATGCTGGAAGGGGGAAAAAAATCACGACGATCCACTCGACTACCTGGTGAGGGATTTAGCCTTTGCTTCATCTCTATCCGAAGAGAGAGGTGCAGCAGCGCTTTAGTCTGTCCATGTCTCTCACCTCATCATCTGTATGTCCTGCTCAAACAGATCATCTTCCAAAGATCATGGTAATACCACCGTCAAAGGCATTCACGCATCATTGATTGTTAACTACCCAGGTCGTAACTCTGCCTCGTGCATCTGCGCCACACATCCGTTTGCGCCACATTCTGTGTTTGCTGTCTCCTGTGTTGGAATTCTCTTTAATATGTTTTCTTCTTTATCTTTTCTATTTGAGATACTTGATGTTTTTTCCCCCTCTTATTAAATGCCATTAAAATTGTGCTGGCAATAACAGTGTCTTCCTGATGTCTGATGTCTTGCAAAAATAATAAGAAAACAGAACCAACCACCAAATTATCACAACAATCCATAGAAACATTACAGATACTTTATGCTCAAGTCAAACCAGGACTTTTAAACGCTGTCCTCCCAGGAACTCCTTTACTGGCCCTAACATGTGGAAATGGCTTGGAGTGAGGTCAGGACTGCACGAGAGATGTGGCGAGTTCCTGTAATGTACAAAGGGTGTTACTGAATGATTGTGTGTACAGTTCACACAGACAGATGCGTCTCTTCTGCAAGTTGGTGACAAATTGTATGTAGATTTTCATAGATCAGGCGTTCCAATTGAATGCTCACGGGAACGACTGCAGTGGTGCTCCGAGCCACCACGGCCGAGATCGCCTTTCAAGGGTGTATGGACTTCTGTAAAATGTTTCCACCATTCAAATGCTTTACTGTGCTTGAAGTCCTTTTAAATGTCGATCGGTTAAAAAGGAAATTCATTCATTAGTCCCGGTTTGAATTGAACGCCTCTTGTATTTAGTTTACTTATGATGGGAATGGTGGCTTGAGCAGTGTGTTGCTGTTCCACTGTGTCAGACAAAAAGATAACGTTGTAAATCTACACTGATGGAGCAGAGAAAGAGAGAAAGAGAAAAACACACACACAAACACACGCACACACACCTAATGTTCTGCTTTATATTCTGTTATATGCTCAGTGCTTTAGGAGTTCATCACTGGTGATTTTCCTGTTTTTGAATGTATGCATATTTGTATCTTTTTATTTATTTCAGTTGTTATTTTTCTGATGTGTATCGCAGCTTCAGCAATACAAATGTTAATATTTGCCATTGCAATAAAGCAATATTTGAATTTGAATAAAACATAAAAAAAAATAGAAAGAGCCAAAGCATAAGAGAGTGGACAGGAGTGAGAGAAAGAGAGAGAGAGAGATAGGAGGGGTAGACAGAGAGAATGAGACAAACAGTTAGAGAGACACGGAGAACAAAAAATATGAAAGCGAAGGGAGGGGAAAAAGATGAGACAGTTGAAGAACAGGACAGAGAGAATGAGTGAGAGTGATAGAAAGAATGAAACACATTAGAGACAGAGAACAATGAGAGTGTGAGGATAGAGAAAAAGAAAGCTAGACAAAGAGACTTTATGGCAGGGAAAAAGAAATGCAATAGAGGGAGAATATGAGAGACAAAGAAAGAATTAGAGAGAGAGAGAGAGAGAGAGAGAGAGAGATGATAGATGTGTGCAGTAGCGCCCCTGGTGGAGAGACAGCTTACACTTGCGAGTTCAGTATATCTGCTTTGAAAGGATGCAGAGCGAGAAAAGCAAAGTGTGTGTGTGTATGAGTGAGAGAGAGAGAGAGAGAGAGAGAGAGAGAGTAACCTCGACATCTAGCCCGTGAAATGAGAAACATGATTACGTAAGAAGAGAGGAATAAAAGGTAGAGAAAGGCAGGAATGAAGGGAATGCTTTGCAAATTTAAAAGAGAAGGATGAATCAGACACACTAGAAAAGTGAGAGACCTTGGACAGACGGCTTGCCTGTGGTACTTCAGCAATCCGGCGAGCTTCTGGCCCGCTGCTCACCATCAGTCACTCCTCGCCACCAGGTGTGTGTGTGTGTGTGTGTGTGTGTGTGTGTGTGTGCCATATCACATCTGAGCACTTGATGAAAAACTCAACACTTTTCTTCACTTTCACAGTAGCTACCAGACTCTCTCTCTCTCTCTCTCACACACACACACACACACACACTATTTGTCTTACTATCCGTCTGAAGACTTTCCACCTGACCCTAACCTTAGCCTCAGAAAACAACAGAGAACATTTTGCTACTCTTCACAAAGCTGCCATTTTTCAAACGACCCCATGAGCTCAACCTGTCAGAAGCACGTTCCTCCCCTAACAAGGGCATTTAGTCCCCATCGGGATATAAAAACACGCCAACACCCATGGACTTACATAATCCTGTCATTATTCTCACTCTTTTCCTCCTTTTCTTCCTGCTGATGCTGATTACCTCCCTAAATGAAAGCAATAATTCGTGAAACACTGCTCAGCACCGAGGAGCGTACCCTCTTGGGGAATCGCGGCCATTCAGATGCGGGTCATTAAGAGTGTTGTGTTTACCTGCGCGCTCTAACACAAAGACACATGGATGCATGGCAAAGCAGAGCTCGCTCTCTTTTATTAAGCTTCATCAATCATAAAATCAGAGGGAAAAGCCAATGTCAGGAGATGACTACAAATCAACATTTAAAAAAAAAAAAAAAAAAAGGGTGAAAACATTGTTCGATATGAACTGTCATTTTTCGTGGTTCCTTTGCGCTCTGGTCCTTACGATTAATCATGACTTCAGCTGACTAGAGAGATTCATCTTGAAAGATTCGGCCCTTTTGAGGCAATTCATCAATATGAAGTGTCGCTAGTAATCAATCCCAAGCACACTAACAACAACAGAGCATCCTAAACTCCGGGTTCTCATGTCAGGTTACCCCTGAAAGCAAAAAATATATAAAAAACCCCTAATCAAACTTCGAGCTCTTCTCACTGATCACCTTCACATAAATAAATCCACCCGAGCAACCCCTGACGAACAAACCTGTTGCGTTTTAGACATGCACACAGTAAAAAAAGAACGAAATAATATACAGTATACTCAAACTTCTAGCTCGACTCATCACCACCTTACTCTACCCCTCTAAAAACAGATCACACCAAGCCCGGAAAAATTAATCTGGCAGTCTGTCAAGACTAAGCAGGAGCAAAAGTACACAGCTTTAAAAATCATCAATCACGAGCAAACTTCAAGCCGCTCTCATAACCTCGAACCAGCAAGAATTTAAGAGACGAATTAATGAATTCCCTCGAATCATAAACCTATCCGGATCCCTAGAGTAGCGCTGAGCAAAAGTGCGAAAGTGCATCGTTTGAAAATCAATAAAGAATCAGGAGAAGAAGTTCATCATGAGTTCTTCTCATCGCGCAGATGCCCTCTCGGAATAAACAAACAAGCCTGAATAAACATCCGAAAATTAACCGCCGATCATAAACCTGGCAGCGTTAAGTGCTGAGATTCTAGATGTGGAAAAGTACACAGTCTGAGAAAAAGAAAAAAAGGAAAAAAGAAATGCAAACAAACTTCTCAAAGCTCCTCTCATCGTTATCTACAGTACAGCACATATACAACTTTCCGATAATTAAACACATTATCACCAAACATATCAATATACTAGACGTCCAAAGACATGATCATTCTTAGACAAAACTAATAAACAAACCAATGAGTGCATTTTCCCAAAATGATCTCCCTTCCCACACGCATCAAAAAAATAAGTATACTTTTATATACAGTAAAATATGAATAGCTTCATTCATAATCATTCATAATTATTCCTCGGCACCAGACTCCGGTCTGATACAAACAAACAGATCGACAATTTGTAGCGCCATCTCTGTAATTAATTACTGCTGTACCAGTGAGTCTATGCAAAAGGTACTGGCTAAGAAACCATGAAGCGAGGAAATCATTAAATTCACGCCAGGGTGCCTGTTGGGCTCGGTCTGTTGCATGCCATGTAAAAAAACGCAGCTTCTCAGATCCAAGCAGAAGGCACAGACGGCGTAAAGAGAAGGATGGTGCGAGATTGGAAAGTCACATGTCTCTGTCTGGAGCTGTCACAACTTTATTTGGATGTCTTTGGATTTCTGGCTTCCGACATCACAGAGACGTTGACCTGCTTTAGGGGGAGATCCTGTTTTGCCTTGTCAGAAGACACTTAGATTGTTGTGCATTTTATGATGAATTAAATGTAAGGACACTAGGACATCCCTGACCTTGCAGTCAGCTCTGGTCAGTGACGTCCCCCCCGCCCCCAAATCCCCCCAGGGAATTGCTCTGAGACTGAAGGGGAGGTACACCCGATGGTTAAAGGAGGACAGCACGGGCGTCCTCCGGCTGAGGTCCGGTGTGGGGACGGAACAGTGTGCATGTTCAGGACCATCAGTCGTGATGTGTGTTTGTGTAAGTGAGTAACTTTCTTATAGATAAGCACATGCACAAACAAAGCAAAATAAAAACATTTTATTTTATTGGATACAGCAGCCAGTGTGAGAAAGGGCCATGCACATGAGAATAAAACCAAGCCAAAAATAAAATAATAATAAAATGTTTTTTTTTTTTTTTTTTAAGACAGCCATTTAATATTTAATCCGAGCTGGAATCTGGGATAAAAATAAAGAGTGTGTGATTTTTTTTTTGTGTGCATATGTGTAAAGAGAACAATCCTGAGAGCACAATGTATGGTCATTAAGAGTAAACTTATGTGTGCGTGTATGTGTGCGTGCGAGCGAATAAAACAGAGCGTGTAAAAACAGCCGCAAATCCGTTACGAGCAAGTCGTTTCAGCGCGCGCGCTCCCAGGCAGATGCGCGCGGGACAGCGCGGGGAATAAAACCCGAGCCGGTGCGCTTACCGTGAACCGTGAGCCAGAACTGCAGCACAAGCAGCACCATCATCAGCATCATCATCATCATCATCATCATCACAGGCAGGTGTCGATGCCGTCTATGGCTCTGGGATGCAAGGAACTTCTCGCGTCTTGTGGCACGCGCGCTCCGTGCCGAATCCTCTGGAGGAAGAAATGACTTTCTGTCTTCTTCTTCTTCTGATGCTTATTTCTAGTGAGCGCTCGTATGAGTGAGTGCGTGTGAGTGTTTAGAAGTGTGTGTGTGTGTGCGTGCGTATAGAAGTGTGTGCGCGCGCGCACTGTCTGACTCTCCTGTTGATGTGCGCCCGGTATGTGTCTGCGCTCGCGCTCAGCGCGCACCTCTCTCTCTCGCGCTCTCTCTCTCTCTCTCTCTCTCGCGATTCTGTGGAGAAAGACGGGGGCGTGGTTTGACTCTGAAGCCCCTCCTCTGGGCGGAGTCAATGTGTGTTGCGATGAAAGGCTGGGACAGTCCGAGCTAGTCTTTTCGGACTGCAGCTGCCAAGTGTGTGTGTGTGTGTGTGTGTGTGTGTGTGTGAGAGAGAGAGAGAGAGAGAGAGAAAAGAAGGAACCAACTATCCAGTCAGCCTGACTGAAGCAAGAATGTAAAAAAATGCTATAGCTATGGAAATATTGGCATATTAGGCACTAGGTGGGGTACACCCTCGACACAGTGCACAGTCCATCGCAGGGCACAAGCACACACACAAACACCAATTTGCCTAATCTGTATGTCTTGGACTGGAGGAACGAGGTGAACCCTGAGGAAACCCATCAAGCACAGGGATGACATGCAAACTCCACACACACACAGACCTGAGGCGGGAATCGAACCCTCGACCCTAAAGGTCCCGTGCCACTACACCACAAAAATAATCATTAAATTATCACTTGCAAATAAAATTGGGATGTTTGTTTACTTGTTTGCTTGTAGCACAGTGGATTAGTGGTTAGTGCCTCCAGTTCTTAAGTTTCGATTCCCACCTCGTAACTGTGTGAACAGAGTTTGCATGTTATCCCCATGCTTGATGCGTTTCCTCCAGGTGCTCCGTTTTCCTCCCACAGTCCAAAGACAGATTAGGCTAATTGTGAAACTTTCACAAATTGCCCATATCGTAGTGTGCGAATGAGCCTGTGAGTGTGTGTGTGGATTGTCACCTCATCATGGGTGCAACCCTAAAATTAAAATTTCAAATGTTTTCTTTTTTTTTATTACTCAGATTTACATGCATTTATTGCAGCTAATTTTAGGGAGGTTACCATCCTATGTTTTTCTTTTTCTTTTTTCTTTTTGTCACATGCATTGTCAGCATGTACATTGTGAAAAAGACAAAAAAAATTAAACCTAAAAAATTACCAAAAATTACAAAAAATTTAACCCATGGATTATGAATAACATATTAACCTGCAGTAACCTCCAAAGTGCTGAACAACAGACAGACGGAATTAACTAATACAGTGTACATTAGCCTCAGTTAATTGTACTGAATGTGATTCAGAATGAACTTCAGCTCTATTCATCCAGTCTGGATTACTGTAACACATTGTTTGGAGCAGACATTGTTCTCTTGACTGCTGCTTGTCTACTGTCAAGTAAAAAAAAAAAAAAAAAGAAGAAGAAAAAACACGTGGGGGTGGGGAGGTGGGGTTGGGGGAATCATATTACCCTTGGTATAGATTTCATTCATTGCCTTTCATTTCACGTTAGGATCCAGTTATTGTTCGGTGATAAAGCCCTTAACAGACTGGCTGGTTCCTACATCGTAGATATGATTGCTACATTGCTTTTTGACCCTTAAGATTCTCTATCCAGTTACTCCTGATTGTTTCTCCAGCATTAAATAAAACAGAAAAATGACTATGCTTTTGCAGTAGATGTGACCTCAGAACATTCTCCATCTAAAAAACAAACAAACAAAAAAAAAGAACAGCATATGTTGAAGCAAAAACTTTTGAGAACTGTGTTTTGTGTGTGTTTTATTTGGTACTTTCTTACTTACACTTAGTTTAGTTTTTGCTAACTTCTCTAACTGTGGACATTTAATTACTTCTTTACTTATTACTTACTTACTTACACTTGCTTCTTTAAAAACGTGTATTTACCTATATATGTACTACCGTCGACTCATTTAGACTTACTCATTTGCTTACACTCTTTTGCTTAAGTACGCTTACATACTTGAACTTACTTACTGACTGACTTATTTACACTTACTTAAATATTTGCTTACACGTATTTACTTACTTATTTACTTACTTACATGCTTACTTACATTGACTTAAATCGACTTATTTACTTAATCTTTAACTTTTTTACTCCCATACTTACTTACTGATGTAAGTATACCAACATGCATACTGCTATAACCTAGGTTCACGAAAAATAAGAGGCATTCACATGGCAAGGGAAAATTTAGCATGTTATTTCACCTCGAGTTGGCACTGTTAAACAAAACAATAAATATAAGGAACAAAACTGCCCTAAAAACAAAACCATACAATCAATACAATATTGCTGCCGTGAACCATAAGGATTAATCAGTCACACTTCTTCTTCTTCTTTTTCTTTTTAATCTACTTCTTTTATTTTTGCTTGTGGCCAGATCGGCTCCCAGATCCAGGTGAAGCCGCTGGTGGATAATAACGTGGATCCTCTTAGAACTTCTTATATAGACAACTCCAAACACCAAAACAAGACTAGTCACTCCGTCACTCCGTCATATCGTCTGTCAATTCAGAAAGTTCGTTTATCCTACTTATCTAAGGCAACATGTGGTTTTACGGGAGGTAACATGAGGGAGCGGCTGCATTTGTTTGCATTTTGAGTTTCAAAAGAGCAAGTTTAAGCAAACTTTCACCAAAACCATTGAATAGTCTGACAAACAAAGCAGATAGTAAGGTGTGGCACTAAGAGAAAGCAGAAAGCCAGCTGGGCTTCACCACAGCCACACCTTAGTAGTGTGAGAATGTGAGCATGGGCAGACCTGATATATAGATATACTGTACACTACCAGTCAAAAGTTTGGACACACTTTTTAATTTCATGGTCTTTCCTGATTTTTATTTCTTTCTACACTGTACAACTACAGTATGCTGAAGACATCCATAATATGCAATAATCCCCTTTGAACAGTTGATATTGAGATGTATCTGCTTCTTATGCTCTGTAAAACCTTCATAACGGCTCTAATCTGATGTGCTGTCTGTTAATCGGTGATTTCTGTATAAATAAGGTTCTCCTCCTTAGCAGAGGTACGTTTTGGTCTTGCTATTCTGGGATGGTCTTCATGAGAGCCAGTTTGATCATAATGTTGCAAATGTCTTGAGCCACTCATTTCTTTAGTAAATTAAATTATGTAGATTAAATGGAAAAAAAATAATAGAACAGCATGAATGGAAATAAATGGAACATAAATGTTTTACTGCGGCAGGCTGCAAAGTGCCTAAAAATAATATTTAAAAGTTGTTTGTTTATGTAACAACCACAGCAGCAACCTCATTTCCCCTCTCATCTATTCCAACCACTCAGCATTCAGCATCACCAGTATACTCATCACCGGCCTGATCGTCTGTCATCATCTGCACTTGTTTCTCACTGTTTCATGCCTTAAGTTAGATGTTTTTTTTATGCTTGAATGATTTATATTTACAGGCTGTATAGAAGATTAATGCATTAATGAAAGATTCCTCTGAAACTGCTCAGGTACAGGGACTGAACTGAAATTGAGAGCCTAAAAAACATACGACGAAATTCTGGCTTTTTGGAAACAAGGCAAGATCTGAAGAAATGAGGAATACGAGATCAGTCTAAAAAAGATTAAAAACTCTAATAAATAGAAAGAAAGACGTTTTCTTTTCAGTAGACATTCCAGTCCATCACATAGTAACCTCTTATGTGGAAGTTGTTAATATCTGCAATGCATGGCTTGCTAACAAGCAGCGTTTCACACATTAAATATTTCATGAAGATTTTTCTTTTATCCTGTATCCACATTTCTTTATTACAAAGCAGGCTACCATGGAGGAAGCCATGCAAAACATAACAAGCTTTTTTTTTTTTTTTTTTTTTTTTTTTTTGGGGTTTTCTCAGGTTCGGAATATATTGCATATTTATTATGCCAAATCCTAAATCCATGTGTGCGTAGGGAAATCATGTTTACAGCCTTCTGGAAATCTCTGAAATCAGGTGAGTGCGCTTTCTTGTTCCTGCCATCGGATTTCTTCTCCATTTCTCTATTTCATTAAAGCCGTGCTGCTATGTGGAAGCACACAGAGTCCTGGCAGGAACTGCGCTGCTCAGCGAAGGAAAGGGAAAACTTTATTTCAAAAGCTCCAATACAATCTTAAGCCTCCAGATCTTGTTAACTCTGGCAATCAATTGCTTTCATTGGAGCAGATTTTCAAAACAAGAAAAAGCCGGCCGATTACTCTGTCTAACTCTGTGAGCAACTGATGCGGATCAATACTTCATGAGAGAACTTACTTTTTTTTTTTTTGCTTGATTTAGCTGCATTATATTTGCAATATTCACACGACGTCGACCATGCAAATGTTCAAACAATGTGGTAATAAGGGTCAGAAATACTTTGTTTTCCAAGCAAGCAGTTGTTTTAAATCTTTATAAGTAATACTTTTAATCGTCAGCATTCTTCAAATTTTAGGGTTTTATGAGTTTAATTACATGCTGTTATAGGAAAATAATTAACATGATGTTACGGTGATCTTGTATTGCAGGTTATATAGTAGTCTCAAGCCTTTTTACTGCCTGCTTTTATTTTATTGTAGTCTTTTTATTTTAAGTGTCTTGTGGACATTATAATCTATAATATGCCACATTTTTTTTTAACCTTTACATTTAACATCATTGTTTATTCATCATTTTTCTTATGCGGTACAAGTTCAGGTTAGGCAAAGGTAGAATGTTTAATTTTTCTAACAACTGCATCTGAATGAAAGCATTATTTCTAACCATTATTTGTCCTTGCTCATTTTAATGGATATGTTGCACAATGTAATAGATTCTACATTCAGCATACAGTATGTCTACATGATTTATGACAAAATAAAAATACAAAAAAATGGAAAGTATGACAATGTGATAAAATGTATTTATTTATTTAGCAGTCAGGGACCTTGTTACATTTGGCATACACTGCCCAGCCAAAACAAAGTCGTGGTTTCAGAAGGGTTAGGTTATTGGTCTGCATTAAGCCATGAAAAGAACTAAGGAGATTTGCAAAGATCTATGAACTATCCAACCAGAGTCGAAGGGTTCGATTTCGTCCCCGTAATTGTTGGGTTTCCTTCTGGTACTCCTGGGTTTACTCCTCCCACAGTCCAACGACATGCAGGTTAGGTTAACTGGTGTTCTCAAATTGATCATTATGTGTACGTGCCCTGTATACTCTGTCTAGGGTGTATCCTGCCTCGTGTCCTAAGAGGGCACTCACACATACATACACACACTCACTCACATTATGGGCAATTGTCTTTGGACTGTAGGAGTAAACTGGAGCACCCGGTGGAAACCCACCAATCACCGGGAGAACATGCAAACTAGTGTACAAGTACACAGATCTGAGATGGGAATCGAACCCGGACCCTAGAGGTGCAAGGCGACAGTGCTGACACATTAGGTTCCATTTGACAGTAATTATATCTTAATAGTTTTTAGTTATTGAGGGTTTTAATTAAGGACATTCAAATGAAATGAAAGGAAAATTGCATAATAAGTATAAGAATCCAATAATAACTTTAATAACTTGGATGATTGAGAATTTCATCACTCTAACTAAATTAAAAATCGTCAACCCCCTACGTATGCTTCACTTCTTAGACCTGATCTCGAGAACCAGTGTTTTCAAAAGTTAACACTTAATATTTAAAGACAGAAGGTTGAGTCTTATGCCTTAGTGTCTGGGTTATGTCTGGCTCCATCAGTTGAGTCGATAAAATACTTTTTGTTTAAGGCTGCTGATTTCTAGACACTTAACATGCTTACAAATAGCTGGACAAAGCTTGATCTATTAGACCCAGCCTATGCTGTGGTAATGTTATGATCAACTTGGGAGCTCTTAACCAAATGCACACAATTTCCTGTTCGACTTCTCGTCTTGTTTTTCCTCCGAACACGCCCTATGTGTCTGATTTGCTTGGAAAAAAAGCCTGATGTCTCAGTGACTGTATGGATCTCCATACACTAGAATAAATACTGGAATCCATTTTCCGTCCTGCTGTTCTGCAACCTGTTTTGAACCTGTTTAAATTTGAATATTCTAAATAAATGTACTATATCAGCACTCCGTACCTACACGTGCTGATGTAAGAGGTGGCAAGAACACATTAAGGCTGTTTGCACATATGAGTTTAGTCTGTTTGAATCCAACGCTGATGAGCATCCAAGTGAATTTGGGTTGCGGCTTTTATTCTTTAGAGCCGAGCTGCTATGAACAGCCCTACACAGCACTCAGGTAAAGGTTGTTTAATTACGGTCGAGCGGGAAACCAAACCGAATTGTGAGACGACCCCAAAGTATCAATTTAATTCCGATTTAGACTCATGAAATGCACTAATAGGTGTGAAAGCACTCTAAATTACACCTGTGACACAAATAATCCATACCTTTGAATGTATAATCAATAATGAATATTATACAGATTGTTGTGGCTGTTCCGTAGCCTTTCCTGACCTTTTAATGATTGGCTTTGGTTACACAATCATTTCCTATTGACCTCTAACACATGATATACTGTATGTGGCCAGTTTATATGTGACACCCACACTAGATTAACTAGAAAATGCAAATTATTACACAACAAAATGAGAAAATAATGTGCCGAGTGTAGTAGATTAGGTCTTCACTCCAAAGCGTTACATGATTAAGGACTCATTTACACTGCTAATGATCAGAAGACTTGAAATGATCTCTGGCTATCACACAAGGTTTAGCCATTTGACTAAGTGGTGAGAATTGTTTTTATTTTGTTTTTTTTTTCTTCCCAGAACTGTCTATCTTCATTTATATGCAGAAAGAAAGCATGCATATTTAATGTGCTCAAAAGATAGACTAACATTAGTTTGAACAATTGATGGAAATAATAAGCAACAACAGTTTTGTTGTACATCATAAAAGAACTGCATTTAGTTAATGTCGAAGGCTCCAATTCCTGGTGCCTTTAATGATCGTGGATACAGAACCCTGATTATTTTACTCCAAACTCTTATAGATGAGTCAAACAAGATAATCATCCTTGGCTGCCTACAGGCTATGGGAAGTGTGTGTGGTTCTTGGTTGGTAATCAGCCATACTAGCTTCCCCCAGGGTTGATGTAGTCCACTAGGCTTGTGATTTGTGAGAATTTACAGTATGCAAAAAAAAAAAGAAATACCACCCAATATGGCATGCTGTTGTAGGAACACAATCAACAATGGTGTGGTGTGCTGAGGACCAGAACATGTACCAAGTTCAAGACTTTCCCAAACTGGTGACGTTAGAGCTTTGGACTGGGGAAAGAAACCATATTTCCTGAAGAAAAAAACTCAACAATTACGGGGAGAACGTGCAAGCTCCACACGCACAGACCAGAAATTCAAACTCCCAACCTTGGAAAAGCCATCGTGCTGGTTCAGTATCGATGATATCATTAATATTCCAAATGAAAAGAATTAGCAGAAATAAAATGACCAGCAATCCATCATATTAGAGGTTTGCTAGCTAGCAATCTGATAACTAGCTAAGTTAAATGTTTACTTAGTTAGTAAGTCACAACTATTTAATACCAGTAGCTAAGAACATGTAACAAATTTGAGCGTTGTGGGAAGTAAATTAAATAGCTTATCTAGTTAACTGGCTAGTTCACATTATATCTGGCATAACTGGCTCCTGGATTGTAATAATAATTTAGATAATATTCAGTTATTTCTTGTAATTGTACCTTCTGACTGCTGATAACAAAGGAATAAACCCAGCTGCAATTAAAGTATCTTGTCCATTTTAGAAACAGATGTTTTATTTAAAAAAATTAATAAATAAAAAATACCAAATTGACCTTCAGTTCATCTCAGTAACACGGACATCTGCTACTCTCAAAACGAATTCTACACCACAGGTTAAAAAATAACAAGTTGAAATTGTTATAACTGAATTGGTGAATGTGTAATTAATAAATCTGCATGATTTATAATATCAGACATATTGTATCTCTTAATGTAATTAATTTATGCATCATTATGTGTCAAATGATTAAAATGACCCAACATCATATGGTTGAGTTTATTGGCTTCTTATGTGCTGAAAACAAAAATAAGTTCTTTTTTAATCAGTCCATAAAAAAAAAATAAAAAAAATCATTGAATTCCACACACACACACACGCACACACACACACACACACACACACACACACAGTCCCCAGGTACACCTCAGAGTGCATGCCAGACCCTGCACTTAATGATGCACTGACACTATAATTCTGTGAAAATTCCATCATTCTATTGCTAAATTAATGCCATTATCTCATCGTAAGCAATAATCAACCATAAATCCTGCGTTATCCGCCATGCGGGAACAGTAACCTCGAGAGTTTATGTTCCGAGCCATTCTCATTCACTTTGGGATTTCTGCTCATTAACAAATAGGCCAATAAATGTGTCATGGAAAAATACATAAACGCTAAAGGAGCGTTATTAAATACGAAAGGGCTGAAAGTGAGGAATTGATTTCAGCATTAGGGCATTCTCAGCAGCCCTGTGTACATTCTTCGGGCAGCCGGCGGAGCGCTCTCTCTCTCTCGACTGGCCGAGCAAAGCTATAAATCTTATTTATGCAGCACTTTCTCATGCTTTCATCTCAAGGTGCCGTGCAACACATACATCTCACACTCCGCCCAGGACTAATTTAATTAATTGCACAGTGCCACAAAGTGACCTTTGAAACACTGACGTTTAAAAATTACCTGGAACAAATTGAGCATGAGAACAGAAAAAAAAAGAGGGGATGACAGAAAAGAGAAAAGCCAGAGAACAA
Source organism: Leiocassis micropogon (assembly GCA_028565275.1). Lineage (NCBI taxonomy): Eukaryota > Metazoa > Chordata > Actinopteri > Siluriformes > Bagridae > Leiocassis > Leiocassis micropogon. The sequence goes on from JAOVVA010000033.1 coordinate 4,192,156, forward strand.
AATGCAAAGGTGAGAAGGGGCGTTCAAGCCGCTGAAGTGTCTGCAGTACATTTGAAATATTGTGCTTTGGTACGAGTGCGGGGCGAGGCGAGACCGCCACACTGAGACATAGAGAGGTATTTAAAGATGATTGACAGCACAGTTGCAGCTTGACTCAAATGGAAAGTGACACATCTGTTGATTTGGCTCCAGCCTACATCATATCCGCTATGGCCTGAACCATGCTGGAAGTGAAAGTCACGCTAGTTGAGTGCGTGTCTAAGTCTGTATTTCAAATCTTGATGGATTCTAGGAAGAGCGAGCTATAAGCAAGCACACATTATTATTCTATGCAGGTCTTTATATCTTTGCACTGTTTACACGTTGACTTCCAAAGACAAAGTCTGTTTTATTTCTCTTTAGCACAAACCAGAACCCACAAAAGGTGAACATAATTAAACTGTCACTTGGTTAGAAGTTGTGGATGGTCCCTAAAGATAACTTAAAAAAAAGAAAAGAAAAAAGTTTACATTGGCTTTTTTGGTTTAAAAACTAAATCTAGCTGGCCTCTCCTTTCACTTAACATTATAGTTAATTAACAAGTACTTTTGTTACTGTTTTTGTTTTCTATAGTTTTATAGAAAAATGGACATAAAAAAGAATTCTCCTTAGATACTGTAAATATTCATTCATCTTCTATACCGCTTACCCTGTGTACAGGGTCACAGGGGGCCTGGAGCCTGACCTTGGAGACTTAGGGCATGAGGTGGGGTACACCCTGAACAAGGTGACAATCCATTGGCAGACTACAAACAACACACACTACAAACAATTTGGGAACACCAATTAACCTAATCTGAATGTCTTGGACTGTGGGAGGAAACTGTAGTACCTGGAGGAGACCCACCAAGTACAGGGAGAACAAACAGACAGGAGGTGGGAATGGAACCCAACGCTGGTGGTGGTACTAACCACTATGCCACCACAGCACCCTTAAATACATATGTAGAAGAAAAAAAAATCCCAAAACACTGAGGAACTCTTACACACCAAGTTCTTTTAAACTGTTCTTACAAATGAAGCCATAGTTTTCGACCCAGTGACAAATCAGACTAAATGTATCTAACCAACCAAACGCAGATAATTAAATTATGCCATCATGTTCTTGGTTTCTAATCAGTTATAGACAGGAATGAATTCTTATAATCAATCATAATGCGAAAGGCCGGATTGCTTAACCTCACACTGAGGCTTGCTGTTTTTCAGTTGTTTTAGATTTTAATTATAGTGTAATTTATTTTACAATAAAATAAACATAAACAAAGAGTTATGGTGTAGCGACTTATGGACTTGTCTTACATTTACCTGGTTATACTCTCTCCTATGTCAGAGGAGGAAAAAAAAGTTTACATTTTTTCTATAAATTTTCTTTCTATGTTTGAAAGAGACTTAGTAGATGACTGACAGTAGTTCTTATTTTAACATAGCTTTATTAAAAAAAAATAGCATTTAAGAGCATTGGCGTAATTAGTCCTTTAAACTTAACTTTGTGGATTTAAGTTCAACTCAAATATTTATAGGTTACACAAAGTTTCCTGTTTCTAAAATTCTGTTTCCTAAAGGTTTCCGATTGTATATTGTGTGTGTGTGTGTGTGTGTGTGTGTGTGTCAGTGGCATTCAGATTTTTAATTCAGCGACTTAACCATACACCCACGGACCAACTCCCAGGACCTCTTTTGATCTCACAGACACCTGTGATTTAGTAGTATGGAGAGTAGGAGATCCTGCCCAACAAGACAGAAAGGCCAAATTTCCTTCTTTTCTCTTGTGCAACCTGCAGTCCTGATCCAAAGACACTTTGCTCACACGTTCAGCATACGTAGTACTGCTTGCATTTTCAGTGTACAGCTGTCAAAGAATAGCGATGCACAATCTCACTATCTGATCAGCGAGAATAGAGAAGAGAGGGTTATGTTTTCAGTCAGGCTGCTCACAAGGTTTCAGCTTCATGTCTTTTCAGTGAGTTTTCCCTGGCCACTTGGCTAAAGGATTTTAGTTCGCTTTAAATAATTACATAAGCATTAAGGTTTTTCTTTTTAATCCTTTTTTTCCCTTTTTACTTACATTATAAGTAAATGATTTGATGTTGTGAGATGTACGGTATTTGTACAGTGTCCTTGGTTACCTTGAAAGGCACCTATAAATAAAATGCTATTATTATTATTATTATTATTATTATTATAATTATTATTATTATAATTATTATTATTATTAATAATAATAATAATAATAATAATAATAATAATAATAATATTACTATTATTATTATTATTATTATTATCATTATTATTATTTTTATGAAATGTAATTACATCTGTTTGGTGAATAAATAAATGAATAAATAAACAAACAAATAAATAAATAAACTCTCAGTGGTGATTCACCTCATGCTAAAACTGTAGGTTTAGTGTAATATTAAAAAAAAAAAGAAAGAGAAAAAAGAAAGAAAAAAGATCAGCTGTCTTACTTCCCTTTGCTCCCTTGAATTTAAATTAGGTCAATTAGAGTTCTTTGCATTTCATAATCAAATCAGATGTGCCTCGCTATTTTGCGCTACATTTCCTTTCGAGCATGGAGCCAGTATAGACAAGAAAAAATAGGTCCCATGTTACACATAGGTCACATAGGTTACATTTCCTTATCCTAAGACGGTCGTACGCAAACTCCTATCTGACTCAGCAGGCTGCGCTAGAGAAAAAGCATGAAACAAAGGTCAAAGTCTTTTGCATAAGTTAAATTTGTTATCAATGCCTTTTGAAGTCCTTTGGGATTACTGATTGCTATTTTTGCTTCAGACAATTATCGCATCCTGTACCGCAGTACTATTGGATTCTCTGTCCTGATAGGTTATAAGATTAAGTTGATTAATTTTAAGCAGATCAACACTTGTTCTATAAATGTAGATTTATACGAATAGGCTTTTTCCAGCTTATAACGGTATAAATGTTGAAAGCTCCACATGATCAAATTTTAAAATGTGTTTAAGTTGTTGAAGATGTTGACGTTGTTAAAGAGACGTTTGCTTAGCATGTTTGGAAGGAGCCTCTACTGTCATCAGTCAGAATTTCTGGTTCCTCTGTAATATGGAAATAATTAGTTTTTTTTGGATGTTCCACAACATTAAAGGTGCAGTTGGCATGATTTGTCAAAATTTGTCAAGATTAGGTCTCGGACGGATAAGTGGGTGAATTTACATAAGATTTGAATGACATTTATTTCACTCCTCGAGCCTAACCAAAAAACACAAAGCTCCCCTTCGAGGACCTACAGTTGTTCAGCTAGAGTTAGCATTAGCAATGGTTGACATGTCTGATTATTACTTTCAGGCATGCTCGGACATGACGAACGAGGACCGTTAACGAGCACAACATAGTCAACATTTGAGAAGGGTCAAATTATTGGCTTGTGAAAAGCAAAGAAAAGAACTAAGGACATTTGAAATTAGTGGAATTGGGTTGGGACCTGTCCTTTACATTAAAACCTGGAAAGATAAAACTGAACCATAGGATTGAATCTTAAACAATCCCCTGTAGAAACCAGAGTTTACATAGCATACTTTACTTGTGTGTGGAAAGTAAGAGCTTCCTGTGATGGATTAGCACCCGTCCAGGGAGAGGAAAGGGACCCCACCTTGTACCCTCAGTCTCCTGTGATAAACTCCAGGCCCCCATGACCCTGTATACAGGATACAGCGGTGTAGGTAAGATGCTGAGTAAGTGAGTAACAGCATTTCCACACAAACAATGTGACATAAACTTACAGGATTGGGATTAAACAGTTTACAAATACCACTTTTTAGTGAGACTTGTTGGGGGAAAAAAGTTTTCATTTGCTAGGGTGCATAAAGATAGAACTTTGGAGAAATGGAAAAAGTCATGCGATCTGATAAATTCAAACTGTCCCTATTCCAGAGCGATGTGCTCATCAGGGTAAAAAGAGAAGCAATGAAACAATGCACTTACAAAACTTTGTTATGATCCTTGCTTCAGTTTTATCAGGTCTAGGCAAATGTTATGTGGCAAAAAATGAATGACTAGAGTATAAAACCGTATGCTGTCATCGAAGCTAAGTGGTTAAAGGAAATCTTGGAATGTGCCACTTTGTTTGAGATAAAAGGTAAAAATACGCTGTTAGGGCAAAAAAGGGCAAGAAATTACTTATTATTCTGTACACCACCTTCAAAGGTCAAAGCTCTTCATTGCATTAGTTGTCCTTCATTTAGAAGAAGAGGCTAATTGTGAAGTGCATTGTTTCTTGTATCTTCATTAATATGTATTAAAGAAACTCCTGTGAACCAAATCCTGGTAGAAGAGTTGCTAATCTGTGTTTTTTTAATGATTAGATGAGTCTGTCATTGTAATGCAACTTGTGTCAATTGGTACAGTAGGTATACAGACAGACAGAAACATGAATGTTAGATATAGATAGATAGATGGATGGATGGATGGATGGATGGATAGATAGATAGATAGATAGATAGATAGATAGATAGATAGAT
>JAOVVA010000033.1:4201724-4225363 GCA_028565275.1 Leiocassis micropogon
ACATTTGGATCATAATAAAAAAGTATGCATAATATACATTTTCAGAAAGTGTCCCACTTTACCACTATTCACCCTACTCCATGACTAAATGCAAATACTCCATGACAGTAAGTGTATATACTCCATGACTGTGAGCATTTATACACTCTGACTGAATATATATACTCCATGACTGTGAGCATTTATACTCCCTGACTGAATATATATACTCCATGACTGTGAGCATTTATACTCCCTGACTGAGTGCATATACTCCATGACTATAATTGTATATACTCCATGACTGTGAGTATATATTCTCCGTGACTGTGAGTGTATATACTCTGGCTGTAATAATTTATAAACCATGACTGTGAGCATTTATACTCCATGACTATGACTGTATATACTCCATGACTATGACTGTATATACTTCATGACTGTGAGTGTATATGTTCCTGACTGTAAGCATTTATACTCCTTGATTGTGAGTGTATATACGCCTTGACTGTGATGCCATCATTGTGACAGAATTGTGTTGCTCTGTGAAGGGATCAAATAAGCAAGTGAGTAGATAAAGTATTCATCTCCTCATCTCCTGTGTACAGGCTGGCATATGAAGCTGTAGCGGTTTTAATTGTCCCCCTTCCTTAGTAGTTACAAAGCAACTACTTAAAATATATTGAAAAGCACTCTGTTTACAGCGAGAATGCCAAAGGTACTCTCACTCTCTCTCTCTCTCTCTCTCTCTTACACACACACACACACACACACACACACACACACACACACACACACACACACACACACACACACTATAAACACTGTAGGATAATTATAGCTTGTTGTTTTTTACACTGAAAATGTCTTTATGATGTCATTTCCTTTGTGTACAGAGTACCACACGTTCCCATTTCTAAACATAAAGCGACATTTAAACACCCCCAGTTCTTTCTCTGTGGTTGCCAGCATACTCTAGTTGCCGAGTCTTGTTATTATCACTGACTTTGGGCTTGTTTAGTTGAAAAATGTTTACAATTTTCTAAAGTTATAGATAGTAATTTTAACCCATTTTTTTTGTTTCGAAGTTCATTTCAGTTGTATCATCATCATCACCATCATCATAGTGATAGCATTGGAATAACAGTAGTCGTTGTACCCATGTCTCAGTGTGGGTGCGACATTTATCTTATCTGCCTCCCTTTATACAGCCTGATTTTTTTTCCTTCTGCATTGTGTTGTCACAGCAACTAAACATTGTGCTCAAGCCAGGATTTCGAGAGTACAGATGGGGGGATAAAGCTAATGGGGTTATAAGTGGCTGTTATGCTAAATGATTAGGTGGGAGAGCAAACCTCCAATTGAAGCATTTCCATACAGTAGATGACTTTAAACAACCTACAGGGACTAGATAGATATATCTATGTATTAATGTTTTAAAAGTGTGGTCATGTTTAACAAGGGAGAAATAAAACTCTTGGGAAACAGAAAAGTAAACAGTGATGAGTTGGTGTGATGTGTCCTGGTGAGAAGCAGAGTTTCAGCAGCATTTATCATGCACTGTTGGAATGTTTTGGCTTGAGAAGTAATGTCCAAATGATTGTCCATGTGCACAACATGAAACCATTTGATGTGAAGTGGAAACTCATTACTGCACATCTTTTTTTTTTTTTTTTTTTTACTGTCCGCAATCAGTGACAGATTTTTGCCTCTACACCAGTCTGCACATTGCACCACATCCTCAGTGTATGCTGATGAGGCTCAGCACTGGAGTGTGATCAGTAAAGTTCATAATGTGATTTGAGCTATGCTTTGAAGCACACTTACTCTTGAGTCAGCAGCATGAACATCAATGGCCTGAGCATGCAGCCCTGAGGGAAGCTTGGCCTCAGTCTGGTGGTCTCACTCATCCTGAATGACTGAGGTCTTCCAATCAGGAAATCTCTGACCCAGTTATGAAAGGATATGTTCAGGTCCAGCAGGTTCTGTTGAATGCTTTTAAAATGTGAACTAAAGTAATTGCAAAACATTTATAGAATAGTTTTTTTTTTCCAACCAGTTAGAAGCATACTGTATACTAAGGGATGTCAGACAGGTCCATTTTTGAATCTGATCAAAAGGTGAATATGAAAGTTTTAAAAGTTAATCTCTTTCTATTGTATTCTATTGTATTCATGTGTATAGTAATGTTGGATAGCAGAACCTCAAAATATAAATGCCCTCCGTTACACAGTTTCATCTGAAGATTCGAAATTTTGCATATTGCAAGAAATTTTCATCGGCATATGAAGCATTTTTGTCATACGAGCAAACGAACCGAACTGAACGCCAGCTAAATTGCACGTATTGTTCAAAACTTGTTTGCGTCAGTGGAAAGACAAGCAAAGTGAGTTTACAAATTTTATTTTTGTTTTTTTTTGCATTTTGTAAAAGATTTTTCTGAGGTCATAGCACAATGGTTTCCAAGATAGCAAGGATGGTAGCAAGAAGAAAAGGGAGCCACTTTCAGTGGAAATTAATGAAGAAATCATTGTTAAAAAAGCAGTTGTTGCCATTAAGAATTATAAATTAAGGTTAAGTGAAGTTTAATTTTTATTCATTTTACTTCATTTTACTACATTTACATGTCTTTTCTAAATGTTTTATAGTGTTGGAAATTGGTAATATTGGTAATATTTTTGGATGTCTGAAGAAATAATGCAAATTATCTGCATTTGCATTATTTCTTATGGGAAAATTCATATCGCAATATGAATTTTCCACTTAAGAACCTGCCTACAGAATTAATAGATTTTGCATGTTGAGGTTCCACTGTATACCTGCTACCTGATGCTCGAAGACCTGGTTCATCCATCTTTATTATGGAGCAGGCCCTTCAGCCACTTTATGTAAAGTTTGCGATTTCCGGCTAGTTGATACAATTTTTCACAAACAAGGACATGGGCATCCTTATGGTCGTTTAAAGTCATATATTATGTGGTAACATGCACTCACAAAGGAGCTCCCACTAACATCCTGGTGCCAACACTACAGCACTCTCCCAGAGGTCCCATGGAGCCACCACCTAAGGGGCTAGAACAAAAGCCAGGGAAGTGCAAAAGCTAGGTGGTTTTGACGTTAACGGTTAAGTTATGAGTATCAGTATGCAATCATTAATAAATCAAAGCCTAAATATTAATGGAAAGTTGCAATAAGTGAAAACAGGAGCTTTTTGCCACAAGGACATTCCACAACATTAAATCTAAGGATAAATGGATTAAAAGTTTTATAAGGAATCCATAATTAATTAATTAAATAAATAAGACTTGTATTCCTTGGAAAACTAGTGTGGTATACTAAAAGGAATAAAAGATGTTATGTATTGTTATTGGGAAATCGCCAGCTACAAGGTAGCACAGGGTACAACTTTGTGTTTGGCTGCATCCTCAGGGGTCTGTCCTACACTCCAATGCGATGTTAAAGATCGTACAAAATCAACGGGATGTTAGTCGGTACGAATTTGATACGGTGCCTTGCAGTGCAGGAGAAATCCGATAATGTATTTACCAAATAAAAAAGAAAATGTTGTAAAATAAGTTAGTCAAAGGTGGATTGCAGTGGTTTGTAGACTTTTTAGGAGTTCATTCATAGCAGGGCAGGTGGTCCTTCAGGACCAGACGTGAGAACCACTGCTCTATTAGATACTGCACCATCTTTAGTCATTTTTAGCAAGTGTGTGGCCGGTTCATGGCATTCGTAGTTTCAGGTAATCAAAACACCATATCCAGGACACTGTTAACAGGTAAGAAATCATAGCAGTTCTTGACAGTCTGAATAATTCTTGGTAAATTATGAGGTGTAGCCGGTATTGTCAATCTGCTTGACAGTTCAATATTCAGACAGTAACGTTATACAGTAGCTGCCTCTAACAGAATTTAACTGAAGAAAGAAAAAAGGCCAGAACACAATTAAACAAGAAGAATCAACATCAGGAGATACTCCAAGAGATACATAAAGCCAGTCTGTCAAAACTGCACACTAGACATCCTTTAATCTCCCCAGACAAGGAGCAGGTGAGTTAATTTCTGCTTATTAATAATTGATGTGAGTTCAGGGATTCCCTTCAGGGAGAATGAATGGTGTGAAATGTAAATTCAAAAGGATTCAATCGATTCATTTCAAAAGTGAGAATGTGACAAAAGTTAAAAAGGAGGTTAGGGAATTAAGAAATGTGAATTTCGGTGAGATTTCTCTGAATTATTAGCAACTGTCCATTTATAATGCATGGTTCAGCAAACTATTCCTTTTGATCAGTATACACTAATCAGTCAAAACATTACACTTTTTTTTTACAATTTTAACATTAATTAGAACATTAAGCTCAGTATTGGGTCTCCCTGTGCCAACAGGGCAGCTGTGGACCGCATGACTCCACAAGACCTCTTTGAATGTGCTGGTGTTTTGGCACCAGGATGTTGGCTGTGGGTGCTCTGGGTTGTGAAGTGGAGACATGGATTGGACTGGTTTCTCCTGCACATCCTATGGGTGATCAATTTGGTTGGGATCTGAGGATGCCAGGTCAGCCCTCTTGGGCTCTTTGTGTAGTGCTGTGGTGCACTGGGTGTTCCGGTGTCTATCATCATAGCCATGGGTGGCCATAATGATGATAAACTTATGTTTATTTTAATTTTATCAATCAGAACTCTATACATGGACATAGTTCCCATGATAGTAATACGGGCTTAGTCCCTTGTACCTCCAAGGAGTCGACTTTCAATTTCACACTCACCTAAACACAAACTTGTCTGTTTCCTGTTTTCTCTTTTTTATGTAAACCACTCAAACTACTTTTCTTCATTGTGAGGTTTCGCATTTGTTTGTCATTTCACCTTTGTACATTTGTCTTTTATTTCATGACAAATCAACAAACCATGAAAGAGGTAAGGTAGCAATGAAGGCTATGTTTTTAGTTATGAACATTACAGTATAGCCAATTAAATGTCTGAGTGACATAAAGGCTAGTTTTGACCTCCTCGCCAGCTAGTATTGCTTTGGATCCACTAAATCAATACTTTGGTTTCCTGCTTATTTTCTAGCACTATTCAAGTCCACAAAGTAGATGTTCCAATAAATGCCACCAGTAATCAATGCCACAGGTGTTCAACCACAGATAGTCCACTTGTAATGCAATCAATCAAGAAGAACTCTGGTTTTGATTGGCAATGTAGTCCTTTCTTCTTCAGTTAATTGGATTCTTTTCCCCAAAAGACCACCCTTTAAAATAGCAGTAGACATCTTACATTTACATTTAGGCATTTGGCAGACACTCTTATCCAGAGCAAAACTTACAAAGACTTCATTCCTTGATTCGATAGCTCTTCTTCTATCCACATTTAGCCAACTCAATCTTCAACAATTTGATCCAATTAGGGATTTTATTCAGCCTTGAGGGTAAATTAGGAACCTGAACAGATGGGTAATCTGCAAAAGGTGCAGTTCTTTTTTTCAGCGTGTCACCAGTGCCACCATTGTCTGGCATTTGTCTCCTATTACACAGACTGTTAGACAGATTAACCAATCAGCACAATCACAGCAAAAAGGACTAAAGTGAAAGCAATTCTTTTGGGTAATCACTGTCTAATCTCTCATTCACAGCTCCAAGATCACTACTGCAGGAAATTTTAGATAATGTGCTTTCAGTCATGAATGTTGTTTAGGACTTTTGATTGTGCAGAATAAAAGAACACAGTTAAGAGTACGAAAATCTTTTTCTTTTTCTATATATAATTCCCTGCTGCACTAATGCACTTATCCCAGCGTTTCACTAGGTAGAAGGTTTTCTCAGGCAGAGCTATGATCAAACTGCCTGCTTTATGTCGGAAACACTGGCCTCCCAGTAACTCCTTTAATGGCCCAACTGGCCAATGGCTTGGAGCGAGGTCGGGACTGTACAGATGTGCCAATAACTCCCAGCCTAACTCCAAGAGTTCCCATGCAAGTGGTGTTGGTGAATGATGAATGGTGAATGATTGTGTGTACAGACAGATGTGTCTCTTTTGCAAGCAGAAGACACTTTATCTGTCAATTTTCATAGCATTCCACTTTGCTGAAGGTTCAAAACATTTGCACCATTCAAATGTTTTACTGAGGGTAAGAGTCTCTGTGCTTGAAGTCTTCTGGAAATGTCAGTCGGTTTTATTCGTTCAGTCATCAAAAATTTCATCACAAGTCCTTGTTTGACTTAAATTGCCCTCATATGTTATACACAGTCACAAGGATCTTTTGTAACTTGAATCTGGCAAATCAAAGATTCCTGGTTTCGTTTCTAGTTTTAACAAAAATGATGACACCCATTCAGGAGTGTGCAATGCAATGAATAAATGAACACTTTTGGAGTGACAAGGTGCTCTGCATGAAATGTGTATGAAGACAAACTTGCAGTTGACTTAATTAAACTTCAGGTTTGGTGCTAATTTGCTGCTCATTGGTAATCTAATATTGTTTTGTACAGATGAGACACAAATGTGGTAACACTTCTGTGAAGCCCATTTTCATAAACCAATATAACCATGCTATTATGTACTATGTTGGTAAGGATTCCTTCTAAACATTTTCTAAACTTGAATAATAACCTATAAAGCGCTAATGCAATGGAGATAATGTATCGATAACGTGAAGTGACATTGTATCTACAGAATTTGGTTCTTGAAATACAGTATGACCTAACATATACTGTACAGTATATGTGCTTGAAACAAAATATCAGCATGTTCTGCTGCTGTGTTGAATCAGTGTAGTCCGACTGTTCACTCCCTCATACATAAGGATAAAAAACTTCCTACTCAAGCCAGATCAAGCCATTTTTAGTAAGGCTAATCGGACAAAAAGGCTTCAATTTGCAAGGGAACATAGAATTTGGACTTTGGAGTAAGGGAAAAAGGTAATGTACTCTGATGAGTTCAGATTGACCCTCTTTCAGAGTGATGGATGCATCAAAGGAAGAGGGGAAGTGATGCATTGTGTCTGCTGTACAAGCCATATATAAAACAAGACATTATATTATACCAGTCTCAGTTTAATTACAATATAACCAACTGACACACACACACACACACACACACACACACACACACACACACACACACACACACACACACACACACACACACACACAACATTCTTGGAGTGTTGTTCCAAAATAACTGGGGACACACATCTATAGCACCCAGTAGCACAGAATCAATTTCCATAATACAATGGGGGAAAAAACGTACAAGAAATTTTAGGACCACATAATGTCTTATAACTTAGGCATAATGAGGACTTTACTTTTACTTTACGCCCTTTATTAAGCCCTTAATGATGACATTTTAAATGCTGATCATTAATGTTTAACAGCCAGTGTAACACAGCACATTGCATTATAATACACACTTAAAACCTATAAATGTTCCTGAAGAACTCATGATCTAAAAATAGGAACAATTTGGTTAGTTTATGAGTTTATGAGATTTTTGAGAATGTTACGAAAAAGTTTTCTAGGATAATAGGAAAATATATGAGCACATTTTTATTGCCTCAAAATACATCTGAGGCTTTGCTTGTCTCAATAGTGATGACATGAAGTCCATCAGAAAATGCTGAGAGTGAAAGGCCAGGGTGCTGTTCTGCCGTAAGGTACCAGTGACCTTTCCGTTTGGGGCCTAGACTAAACCTTTGATTGAAAGAAACATTATGACTTGGCTCGGAAACCACAACAGGGTTTGAACAATGTATAGCTCTACAAAGATTTTTTTTTAGTGCTTAGAAATGTAATTATTATATGTAAAAGATAACTTCAAATGGAAAATAGCAAGATAGATCAAATTGGCCCCCATTTGAAGATTTTCAGTGCTGTAATGTAAAAAATACAAAGAATTTGTAACTGTACTTAGGTCGAATTTTTACATATCTGTACTTTATTTTTAGTTCTGCCATCTTTCACTTTTACTCCACTGCTTTCCTAAATACTGTAAAATGTGTACTTTTACACTGATTAATTTTTCCCTAAGCATCTTCATTACCCTTTACAGCATCAATTTGAATTGATGACGTAATGTCTGTCTTTTGCCAACCATCAAGCAAGTAGTCATAACAATAAAGTCAACGGTGATGGATATCAGACGAAGACGGCGTTGACTACATTAATGAACTTGGTGAACTTCGTAGTCGTGACAAAGAATTACACAACTTTGGTCTTATTTGCAAGAAATGTTTTTGTGCGCTTGATTGAAAGATTCTTCCTAAAAGAATTTCTAAAAGTTTTTGCAATATTGGCATTCATTCAAAATTTTAAGTTTGTGAAAGGCTTGGGAATCCTAAAATATTATGCTACTGTATAAGGAATATATTCCTGATATATTATTACTATAAGGAAGCCATAATAGAGTTCAGCATCAAAATTTGAACTGCTCATTTTTTACTTTTACTTCCAGTACTTAAGTCTTTAATATCAGAAAGTTACTTGTGATACTTAAGTGAATGTATCTGATATTTACTGTACTTAAGTCTTTCACTAAAGGAATATTTTAAAATGGATTTTCTAAAAGTATTTATAAATAAAGTCATTTTCGAGTATGTATACACCACTATAGATATTAGTAGTGCCTTAATATTTAAAGGCATATTTTTCCTTTTTATTCTTTACATAGGAGCAAATTCATGAAGTACATTAAATAAAAAAAAAGTCATATTTATTTACCCTCTGCTCTTCAGATGCATTTGCGCTTATTGTTTGGATTAAACCTTTGTTGTTGTTTCCTTCTCTGTGTAAATCTCATTTCTTAGAGCAGAACCCCTACTGTTTGTTTGAAGGACAGGCAGGTGTGAACAATCCCATTACACTGATGTGAATGCACTTGTTGGCATTTCTAATGAAAAGTTTTAGTGTGAGAGTAATACAGTAGTACAGTCAAGAAGACCTTCACTTTTCCGTGTGCGTATGTTTCACGATATGAAGTGCTACAAAGCCTTGGCCCTAAGTAATACCACGTAACAGAAAAATGAATTTTCTTTTAAAAGGTCACTGGGGTTGAACAGTAATTTTTGGTTTTTGTGCATTCCTCTAGTTCAAGGCGAAATTTACAGGCTGTGTGCTCAGCTCTCTGTTCACACGTTGAGATTAAGCTGTACTCATGTAGCCAATTAATACTGCATCTAACATATTGTCAAGAGACATGTGCTCTGTAGTCTAAAATGATTTGCAGCCCATAAAAGAACAAGCTAAAATTATTGTGTAAAATAGACATTGTAGGCGGCACAGTGGATGTGCATGTGTGTGCACAAAAATGGTCAATGTCTGAAGAAGACACTTATTTATACCTAAGAAAAATCTCTGCTGCCCAAAAACAAGACATGGGTCTGTGTGTCTGCATGAGTTACATTAGTATTTTTTTTCCCCCCAAGTGTTCAAATGTTCATCTTTTTTTTCATCCTGTTCTTGCCTGACAACAGTGGAATCCAGTGTTGTCTTCTGCTTTTAGAGCCCATCCACTTCAGAGTTTCCCATATTGTACATTCAGAGATGCTTTTTTACTCACCATAGTTGTAAAAAGTGCTTATTTGACTTACCGTCGCCTTCTAGTCAGCTCAGACCAATGAGATGCCGTTTTCTAACTGCTCTCATAAACGAGACAAACATGCCTATCGAAATAGGCATAAAATAGGTTTTTCGATTCTGTTGTTTGATGGGAACATAAACTGAAGATCCTGACAATGCTGTCAATCCTGACAACGTTCTTTGCACATTTGTCACACTTAAATGATTAAGATCATGAAACACATTTTTATATTAAACAAAGATACCCAGAGTAAATGCAAAATCCAGTTTGTGAAAATAATTAAAAATAGCCCCCCCCCATGCTAAATTATGAATGCACTTGGATTTTTAAAACTTAAAAAAGATTCACTTGCCACACCCTGGCCTGATTACTGCCAGACTTGTTGAACCAAGAAATCAATTAAATAGATTCTGTCTGACAAAATAAAGCATGCTAAAATATCTTTAGACACCATCTAAACAAATTCAGACGAGAATTAGCATTTATCAGTCTGGAAAGGGTTACTGAAGGGGTATCCTTAAGTTATATTAAAATCTGTTTGATGGTCTAAATTATTTAAGTGTGTTAATTGTGCAAAAAAGGGGGCAAATACTTTTTCATGGCCCTCTACATCTGCATGATTTTATGCATTGCATCTTCACCAATGTTCAGGTGTATGTAATTGAAACAAGTAGTGAGTGTACGTCATAACAGAAACCAATTTGTGGACATTCCATGTATACATATATTAAATGCAACTTTGGATATAAAGTTATGAACAGTATTTGTTGTTAATACCCAAATAAGATTAGAAGTACTTGCCTAAAGATGTACTGCATGACAAGTAAAATTGCAAATTCAAATTTGTACTCAAGTTGTAGTACAAAAGTGCATGTACTCCACAAGAAAACTGATTTTTAAAAATATATATCTATCTACAGTAACGGTGTTACTGATAAATAGTATTTAAAAGTATTTTAAGCATGATGTTGATGTTGTTGATAACATGACTGCAAGTCTAGTAGAGATGGATAATGACACATTAATTAGCATCAGGGTAGCATTGTTAGCATCTTTGATTACTTTGGTAGCTTAGCTACTTTAGCTAGCTCCTACCATTGCTCCCCCGTATACTGCAAGTAGTCTATGCAAGTAAACATGGGCATACTGTCAGCATACATAATACAATATTGAATAAACAGATTATTGGCATGAATCACAAATTCTTAAGAATTTCCCAATATGTTAGCTAGATCTCTTTTACTATTACCTTTAAAAGTGCACCCGTTCAAGATGCTTTTAAAAATAGCCAAAAGAATTTGTTTGGGCAGGATCCATTGCCCAGGTAACTGTCAATCATTTTGGTGTGGTAACCAACATGTGCTTTCATACTGACCTGCCAATCACTTTTGCAAACTTGGATTGGTGGAATTGTTTTGTTTCTGTTCTTCCCACATGGGGTATCTTAGGTTGTGCTGTGTTCAGAGTAACAGTGAAAACACTTAGGTTTAGATTAGAAAATCAATGCACTTTTGTGTGATCGTCAACTGAAATGTTATGGGTTCCTATTTAAAATGTATGGAGTAAAAGTACAGGTTTTTTCATTTTAAAAATGCAGTGAGTAAAAGTAAAAAATATGGAAAATACTGAAGTACTAGTTGTTCTTTGTTACCTGCCACCTCTGACTGTTGGAAAATAGCTATTAAAATACTAAAAGCATTCCCTGCCATTTTTTTATTTCTTACACATCAGAATGTAATCATTAAATCATCAAATACACCGCCTGTGTTACATCTCACACACTGGGAAATGCAAGAACAAATTTTTTTTCTTCTCTCTATCAGTTGCTCAGTACTGATCATCCCTTTATATTCCTCAGCAAATAAGCCCTACATGTAGCAGCTCTTTGTTTGCAAATATATCAGTTACTTTCTAGCCGACACTAATCCCGGGAGTTTATGGCGACACGGCTGGATCAATGGGAGCTTTATTTGGGTCAAGGCCATGTGATGGAGAGACAGACCTGGGGATGCAGCACGTGGTCATGCTCTGGAGTGATTAATGGTCTGCAGGAATGCCCTGTCCTCTGAAAAAAACAACTCGTCTCCTTTTACCACTTTCAAAGACAGAATAAGCTACAAAACTGCCCTTATCTCACTCCTGTCCCAGTCTCCTGTTCTCACATGTCTTCTGCTAACACTGATGGTACACAGGACACCACTGATGTGATGGGCAAGCTGCAGGCTTGATTCTGGAGGAATTGTAAGGTCACAGCAGGCCAGTTGTGGATTTTAGAGTTTTATACGTACATAATACAGACGTAAAGTTTTTATTTTATATATAGAATATCTATAACAAAGAGATACTTCAATGAGTCTCTCCAATGAAGTCAATGTTTATACATCATCATAATTCGTAGTAACTTGATAATGATAAAACGTCCTGTGATAACCTGCAATTATGTTCCAACACAAACTTACCTTAGGCCATGTGTATAGTACACACCTGTACACACATTCAATACCTCATAATGCATGGTACACATTGTTACACCTACAGTATATATGAACATGCTTTGCAGTGTATAAGCATTTGTTTAAGAATTGTTAAAACATTATACTAAGAAGTGGTTATCGCATTTATAATCAAGCGTTGCAGTAGACAAATTGACAACAACACGTGTTATGAACATAATTATACTGCAAAATTGTTTTAACCACTCTGACGATTTGCTCATGATGGGAAAAAAATAAACCAAGGTTCAATGTGGAGAGACAAACGTGTATAAAAATCCAGTTGGCGTAACTAATGCATGATTGCAGGGTTCGTTGGACCAACCACATGTACATAGGTGGTCTCACGACAGCACTGCGTTTGTCTTTGGTTTTGCAATCCCAAACCCATGAACACATGTCAAAACAGAAATGACCCACTACCACCCAAATCCAGCGCCATCACGAATTAATGTTATCTAGCTGTGTGCTTAGCATATTAGGCTAATTGTTCAGCCATAAGTTAAATCTTAGCATAACAATGCTGCTGTCTCTCCAAGCAAGCCCCTATTAGTATACCATTTATGATGCATTATTAGAGTTGATAAAACATATTTTATGGCATCATTACCAATTTAGAACAAAAAAAGGCACAGTTATGATGATTTATGAATACAGACTTCATAGCCGGTGTTATGCAATATTCTTTAAAAAACTTTGCTCAAACAGAAACATGGGTTTATTTAGCAGACCCGCCGTTGCTATAGGTTTTATAATGACATCTTGGCGTTAATTACCTTTCTAAAAAAAAAAAAAAAAAGGAATTAAACGTCACCAACAAAGTTATATTACCGTCCCTAATCTCATCTGCACTGTGACAGCCCGTGCTTGAGGACAGTTCTACAGTTAAAGCTCCCCGTGGTTAGTAATCATTGACCTTCTCTCCGTTCTTAGAGGTGAGCCTGTCACATGGCGCTTATTCAAACTAATGATTCGCCTTCATCAGGGCCAGAAGAACGTAGAGAGATGCAGTAGGCCACAGAGTGACACTTCAATTAGCTTTACGTCCTTGCTGTAGCTAATAATCAGATTTGTACCAATGGGAGGAGACAAGGTCAATCATTAAGACACCCTTCAAAAGCTCTAAAGAACTCAGTGTAGGGTTGGGTTTAGGGCATGCCTGAGGAATTTTGTTTACATTTTATTGTGCTCTTTTGAGAATGAAAGACCATATAAGAAAATGCAATTTTATTGCATCATTCATCTCTCATTCTGTCTCTCTCTAATATACAGCAGCAAATAGTGACTCTCTCATTGTCTTTCTGTGCCCCCCCCCCCCCCCCCCCTCTCTGGCTTTGTGTATTCACTTGATTTCCATTCAATTGTTTGCATATTCTCAGCCCTTGTCACAAGTCACATGATAATGCCACCCTGATGTCTTTTCAATTTTTGAGCATACACTATGCCTTATTTATTTCTATTTTCTTTGCACCATTTGAGCTATATGGGAAATTGCTTTTTGGTAACAGCATTTTTACTTTTTAATAAGCTCAGAGTCTGTGTACTGAGCAGAAAGTGAATTCTTTTTTTTTTTTTTTTTTCTCCAGAGAAGTTGTCAAAGACCGTCAGTGTGGTGGCTGATAAAGAATCTGTGCAACTGGTACTCAGTGATATTGTTCAACAGGTTATGTCCGTCTGTTACCCTTGAATGGCAAGCTCTCTCTCTCTTTCTCTTTCCCTCTCTAAGGATTTCCATCATAAGGGACACTCTCAAAGTTTGTGGTCCATTACATTTCCCTTCCGAGCCAGAAGTTCAGCTGTATTACAATAATTGCAAAAAGGCCCTGATTTACATTTAAATTGAAAATCAGTGTCCTCCTAATAATAATGTGCTGTAATCCACCTTGAACTATTATTGGAGGAGGTTAAATTGTGAAATGTTACATGCCATGACTTCAGGACCCTTTACTTTGTCGGTCCTCTGAGATGCTGACGAAAGGTTCCAGATTTAACCAAGACATTTTATGAGGAAGTAAAAAGAGACAGCTAGAGCAAGCAGAATGTCCCTAATGTTAAGGGAGGATCATGCTCTGGCTGAGTTGTTTATGATAAAACATTCTTTAAGGTTGGGCAAAGAAACTATGGACAAATCTAGGAATGATAGATATGTAAAGGAGGGGGAAAAAATCACTTTGTGACATAGCGTTAGGGGGAAAAAATATGGCAGGGTGTGATGTGGTAGTTATTTTTGCTAACATATTCCTAAGTATTTTATTTCTCTTGCAGAAATTTAGCAATAAGTACATTTGTATTTAGTAAAGAATTATGTAGAGTTAATCCTTTTATACAAATATGTGGGCATCCCAACGTAACTAAATATTTTGTTATTATTGAAATGAAATTAATAAATGCACACTCTGCAGGAAACTATATAAAAATCTTGTTGGTTATTATTATTATTCCTATTATTATTATTATTATTATTATTATTATATAATTTACTGATTTTAAAATAAATGCATTAAAAAACAGTTATTTTTTGCAAAACTTGGACACATTCACTTGCCATGTCTCATAACTCAACCCATTAGGCCTTAACTGACTTGTTAAACAGGTCAAGAACTGTCATTAAGAATAACAATTTAACAGCGTCCTGGATTGTCTGACTCTTTAAACCTCAGCACTTAACAATTATGGGCTCCTCTTAGCAGCCAACTGGGAATCCAAAAAACGAAGCTATATGGCAGAGAAAGGTTATGTAAAAGTGCTTCCTGTTCACAATTTTCTGAATGTCTGAAATGTCATTAACGACAGGGGTTAACTTTGAAAGTCAAGGCAAGGTCTAAAAAACTAAGAAAAACTTTTTTAAAAGATTTGTAAATAGATTCTGACCACAAAGGCAAAGTACAAATCCCCCGTGCACCTGCATCAAGGTTTATCTCACACAGGAACAAACTGGTGATAGTGGTCCATTCTAGTCTGTAGCAGTGCTCGCACAAACATGACCTGCATGGAAAAGTCATCAGAACCTTACTTGCACTCTCATCACAAAAGTGGTTGCATGATGTAAAATGTATGCAAAGCAATATCTAGGTAAGCCAAGGGCATTATGGAAACACATCCTGTTGGACTGATGACGTGAATTGTAATATTTTGGCCGCAGCTACCAAAGGTATATTAAAATAAGAAAAAGGAGCAACATCACTCACTCACTCATTGCCTGTAACACTTTATCTTGTGTACAGGGCTAGGAGGGGGCCTGGAGCCTATCCCAGGAGACTTAGGGCCCGAGGTGGGACTTGAACCCGGACCCTGGAGGTGCAAGTTGTAACCATTAAGCCAACGTGCCACTTGGAGCAAAGTTTAATGTAAAAAAACAACAACAAATAAATAAAAAGAAAACACCTTTTCAACCGGACCTACTATGTGTTGGGATTGTGTAGCAGCACGTGGCACAAGAAGCACTTCATGCTGTATGTAGATGGAAAAAAAAGAATTTTATTGAATATCAATAAATCTGACTCAAAAAACAAACAAACAAACTAAAAAACCCACATCTAGCCAGAAAACACAAAAAATAGAAAGTATACAGTTATCTACTGTACCTTGAAGACATTCCCATAGTTAAAGACAGGTGGACTCTTACAAAGCACTGACACTGGAGACTTCTTTCAAAAAGTTGCACACTCTAAGAATTCATTTGACTGGCTTTAGCTTTGTTTATGGCATGCAATGTGGTGAGCAGTATGTGGTGTGAAAATGATTCTTCATGCTCTCAGAATTCTGTATTACTGTATGCCTGTGCCTTCAAGGAAAAAGAAGTGCTTTGAAGTGATAACCTGTTTATTCAGTAAATTCAGGTCGTCAGCTGACTTCATTTTATTGCCACATAAGGTTGCTGAGTCCAGACCTGAGCAATTGAAGCAACCCCAGATCATAACACTGCCTTCAGAGGCTTGTACAATGAGCACTATGCACTTCCCTTCTTACCTCGACACGCTCATCACTCGCTCAGGGTCAATCGGGGCGTCACCCATGGTGCCAGGGGGGTATATGTTTTGTTTTGTTATACAAAACAAACAGCCTTAGATTGTGTGCACATGCAAAAAAAGATGTGTGCTTGCTATCCAGCAGAAAAAGTTGCCCCACAGGCAAGCTGCAAAGATGGCCTGAATTGTCCTTTCTACTTTTCTTTTTTTTTTTTTTTTTTTTTATCTTATATTATCAAATTACTGCAGGATAAGCCATTTTTCGGACTTTAAGCCTGCTCCACTTTTCTTGGTAAATGCAATTTTAACTGCATTAAGAATAAGTGATGAGAAAGAATCCTTTTATAACACAGACATCTACTTTGCTTAAAAATGCTCTTAGCAATATTTTTACTGCAGACATGATGACATCAGGCTGACAGCGGCTTATTAAACAGCCATAAGGAACTAGACGTATCCATTTTTGCCTTAAAACATATATTCTATTTTGGCACCATATGATGGACAGTATAGAAGATCTGAGATTTATCATCTGAATTAGACTGAACTTTAGTGCTCTCCGATGTCCGGAGAAGCAGAGCAGGTGAGATGGGGAACACGTGGAAAGGGGAGCTGACTGATTCCCCAGTCTCCACAGATCCAGCCCTCTTGGTTTAATGAAAAAAGGTCACACCAAAGGCAACTTCCTCTATACCTGTTCTGCTCACCAGGGGCAATTACTGCCAATTTTCTCTCTCTCTTTTTATGTTCCCCCCTCCCTTTAGGTCAAATTGGTGTCATATTGTAAAGCCAGCTTTATTTCTGCTCAACTCTCAACAGTAGACCTATTTTTTTCTTTTCCGTAGGCTTTCACCGAACATTGCCCAGAGCTTTGCTTTCAATCTGCACTGCTAAACAATGTATTGTTTTCTTCTGAATTATTTAGTTTTTTAATATAACTGAAAGCAGTGTTTGGTGACTCCGACTTTTGCTTTCTGTGGACATTTCTCCTAAATCTAAGCGAGCTTCCAGGTACTTTAATCAATAATGGAAGAAAGCATCCATGTCAAAGACTGCAACTATACAAAGACTAGACATAACATCACTTGCAAGCTCAGTGCATCATGGGTAATATTATCAACATCTATGACCTTTTGAGGTAAAAAATCAGGGCCTGTTTGAAAGCTCAGTTCACAGATTCTAGGCTGGTGGAGTATCTCAATGACACTTTGAAAAAAAGAAATGATAAAATGAACAGTGGTAGAAATGTAAGCAGTGCCAGCGTGGAGTGTGAATTTTGGCTATGACGGTTCCTCAACCTCAGCTACATCACTTGCATTCGTAATTGGTCTCAACTAGACATATAAATTCAGCTCTCATTTTTGTTTTTACCTGCCAGAAATATCTTGTAACGAATTTAGTTGATGCTTTTTCCCAAATACACAAGGGGTGTTCAAGTCAAACCAGGACTCGTGATGAAATTTCTTTTGAATGAAAGTGTAAATATGAATCATATTTACAGAAGACCTCAAACACAGTATGGTGATGAGACTCTTAGACATGTGAATGGTGCAAACCTTTTAAAGGCCGCACACTCGTTCTAAAAAAACCCAGGAACAACAGGACATTGCACAACTTCATAGAACTTGGCTGGGAGTTATTGTCACATCCGCCTAATCACCTCGCTCCATGCCCTTTCCACATGTTTGGCCCATTAAAGGAGTTCTCGAGAGACCAGAATTTCAGAGGCAGTCATATAATTGCTTTGGAAAACTCTCTACTTTGATGGTATCCGAGCACTAATGAAACACAGAGATAAGTGCATTATTGCGCATTCTGTCATTCTGCACAATCAAAAGTCTCAGTTTGACTTGAACAGCAGTTGTACAAACAAGCCTAAACCACTGCATTCCTAACTCGACAGTTACTAAGGATGAATAAAAGAACATAACTTACTATATACACTTCCTAAAAAATGTGGGAAGTCATGGGACTTCATTGTTGTTTCCCAGTCCTGTTGCACACCTCTAGTCTCAACCAGATGCTGGGGAAATCTTTGACAAGTTTTTTATGATATTCTTTTTGTATTTTGTATTAATTTGGAGCGCATTATCTATTTTATTTGCCTCGCCACATTCCTTCCTTCATCAGACACTAGCTTTCACACTCAATTACTTGTGTGACAGAACCATGCATTATCCAGATTGGTTAATTCCGACTTTGACTATAGCATCTGGTGGATAAAAATGTACTGCTTTACAATAAGGATCCCTTTAAACATAGAGTGTTTTTATATATATAACATTTAGTACCCTGTATGTGGTTCTTTAGGAAGGTGGGAAGACTGCAATTACACAAGGTATGCCTTGTCACATTGTATTCCCATGTCATTTCATGTCAAATATAAAGTATAAAATATTGAGACATGGTTCAAGCAGCTCAGTACTTAAATCCCACTAGAGCCCAACTACAGGAGGTCTCTTATCAAAACCTATGTCCTCTCTTTGCTACATATATGTCCTGCAGCTGAACTGTGCTTGATAACGCCACCAGACGAGAGCCTTCTCCATCATGAATACACAATGAAAGATCAAATAGTTTTTTTCTTCACCTAGCTCTTTTGGGAATGTCTGAACATTGAATCTTGATGGATAAACAGCAGTGTGTCTGTGTGTTTATGTCTGTTCTGGCATGCACTTATTATCCTCAGGCACGTTTTCTGTTTTTGCCACGTGATTGTAGTGTACCTCCTGGTTCCAGTTATCAGCATGCATTGTTAGGCATAATGAATATAACATTTATAAGTCAATCCGCTTCATGATTGTAGAGCTCCTTTACTCCAGCATGTTATCCATTTATGTTTAGCTGCTTTTTCTTTTACAACAACTTTATTTTTTTTGTTTTTAGTTTTCTGGGAATATCCTGCAGTATTGTACAAATTGAAATGAATTTACTGTATAACGAATTTTATACACTATATATATATATATATATATCGACAAAAGTATTTGGACAAACCTGCAATGACATTGAATCCAAATATATACAGTATACTGTACTTCAATATGGGGTTGGCCCCCCCCTGTTGCAGCTACAGTATAACAGCTTCCACTTTTCTTGGAAGGCTGTCCACAAGATTTTGAAGTTTTTCTGTGTAAATTCATGCCCATTTATTCCGGAGAGCATTTATGAGGTCAGGCACTGATGTTGAATGAGAAGGCCTGGTCTTTGCAATCTCCATTCCAGTTCATCTCAAAAGGTCAGTCAATTTCTTCAATCAGATTCTTTAGTCAAGGGCTTTCCCCACACTGTTACCACACATTTGGAAGTCTAGCATTGTCCAAGATGTCTTGGTATGCTGAAGCGTTAAGGTTGCTCTTTACTGGGGATAAGGGGCCTAAATGAAACACCTGAATTCAATAATTAACAGGTTTGGATAAATACTTTTGTGCATATAGTGGGTCTTCTCTATTAGTGTAAAAAGTTGCATAAACCTATTTGTAACCCATTAAGGAAAGTAGAATACAGTGTCTGTAAGAATATAATTAACATTTGAGAGTTTGCTGTTATGGGAAACTAATCAGTGATGATGGAGGTTGTGACCTGATGCAAAGTAGAGTCACTGTTACAATCCTAAAGTTTTTAATACATATTATACAACATTTTTTTTTTAATAAATTAAAGAATGACATCATGCTTTTTCCATTTATAGTTATATTTAATCCATTCTTCCATCAATTTTTCTACATTGCTTATCATGTGCCCTGTAATCTGTACCAGTGGCACAAAGAGATAAATCCTGTATAGCGTGCCAACTCATTTCAGGGCACAAGCATACACTCACAATCATATTTATCAAAATCATACCTAACTTATGGATAAGTTAGAAACTGTCTATAATGCAGGTTTTTACACCGTGAGAGGAAACCAATGTACCCGGAGGAAACCCACCAAGCACAGGAAGAACATGTAAACTTTACAGCCAGAGACTAAGGACAAAATTCAAATCCCCATCACCTGAGGTTATATGGATTTGCTTAGCTTAGCACGGTGCAGCTTTTAGTTGTCTTGAAAATCCAAAAAAGAGGTTAATTCTCTTTACCAAATAAACTATGCCATAGCACAGTCTTACCACAGTCTTGTTTTCTCTTTAGCTTAAAGTTAAACAATGCAGCTTATCATCTTACTGAGAAACAGGGACCCACAAAGCACCCTCGGTCCTGAACACTTTTTCCTAAATTGCTAAATAAACAACTCCTACTGAAAATTTTCACCATATCAATCATTTTTTTTCTTCCATGTTCATGTAGACCCATACAACTCAGTGTGAATTGCAGCCAGAGCTGCTCTCACACTCATGCTGTTACAGAAAATTAATCCAACACCTTCTGACCAAATCAAGCACCATTGAGACTGCCTGGAGTTACCTGCAGAAAAAAAGCAACTAAGCCTACATCCATGTCTGCAATATGATTGTAGCAAGATCTCCTAGATATATGATAGCTAGAAATAATCTACCATCCGATATGCCTTTGAAAGTGATGCAGGTTTAAAAGGCAAAGCATGGCCATTCTGGTCAATGTGTTCCTTTCATCTATTGATTGTCTATTCAATCTTATCCTGTTTAATGCTTATCCTGGGTAGGGGTGTGGGAGCCGTTAGTCTATTGCAGGGTGCACAAGGTGGGATACATTCTGGATGGGGTGTTAATCCATTGTAGGGCACAAGCACAAACACACTCACACACCCATTTGTACACTTTGGAAAATGTGAATCATCCTACACTGCATGTATATGAACATGAGAAACCAGAGGAAACCGACAAAGTATGCAGAGGACATGCAAACTCCAAACACACAGACCCAAAGTGTAATAGTGAATCTGTTTTTACCATGTGCCAATGTTTTTTTTACCACCACCTTACTGCAATGTGCCGGTTTCCTGCCTCCAGCTAGCTACTGGAAATGTTTAGGACTGGTTAGATGTAAGGGCAGCACAGTGGCTTAGTGGTTAGTAGTGAAGTTTGGATCAACAAAATGAACAAATCTTTTTTTGAGTCATTTAGTTCATTTTGTTCTTTTGATCAAAAATAAAATAAAATGTTACATTTTTAATAAACAGACCCCCTACACATCTACATACACAATTTTGGCTATAGTTCCAGTAATGAAAATATTACACTGCAGCTAAGGACATATTATGATAAACAGAATGAGCAGCTCACCTCTCATATCTTCTGGTCCGAATCTTTTGTCACGTGGCTTTCATAGGCGCTATGCAGTGCATTACACAGGAAGCAGAATTGAACGGTTCTTCTTATGAGTCTTCTAGTCCAAGTCGTTTTTTTTTTTTAATCTATTGCACTGCATAGCGTCTATGGGAGTCACGTGCCAAAAGAACTAACTACAAAGGATTCAAACGACTCAAAGGTAACTACTCTTTTCTGTTTCCTGTACATCATCTGTTTGCAATGATTTGCGATGCTTTGCACATGCGCGCCCAGTATTGCCATAGAAAAGAAATGTAGGCATAATCCATAGGGCTCCTAACAAAGCATAGTGATATAATAAAAATACCACATCTGCTTATATTACCAAGATTTTACCCATAAATTAAATGGTCAAGACCAATGTTGAGATTCAAAAAGCAAACAAAAGACACAAAAATGATAGAAAGTTTGAAAAGATGAGGAAAAGAAAGAGAGAGAGAGAGAGAAAATGACCAGAAAACATGACAGCAATAAATGCTGATTAAATAATTTTATAGTGACATCATTCATTTATTCATCTTCACCCTTTATCCTATACAGGGTCATAGGAAGCCTGGAGCCTATCTCCGGAAACTTTAGGCACAAGGCAGGGTACATCCTTTACAGGGTGCCACTCCATAACCGGGTACACATCACACACTCACACACTGTGGGAAATTTGGGAACACCAGTTAGCCTAATCTGCATGTCTTTGGACTGTGGGAGGAAACCAGAACACCTGGAGGAAACCCACCATGCACGGGACAACATGCAAACTCCATGCACACAGGTGAGGTGTGAGGCCACAGTGCTTACTAATACGCCACCTTATTTCAAATGTTTCATGTTAGAATTCACTTTTCAAGCATATTCTTTATATATTTTATACTGTAGAGCGCTGCTTCAGACATATCACATCCATAATGTGAAAATGTCACATCCATTATTTAAAAACCATTTTCAAATCTACACTTTTTGTTCAAATCTTCTTTTGTGCTCATTAAAGTCTTTTTTTTTATGATATAAGTGTAATGCTTTCTGCGGTTTTTAAAATAATAATAAAAATAAAAGTTGGAGAAAACCTGTACTCTCGCCTAAAAGTTTAATAAACTAATAAAATGCTGGATATTTTATTATGCAAATAAATATCTGAAATGTGGAGATTTTGTTTGTTTTTAGCTGAAGAGATCACATTCAAAGTTATGCAAATTAATTCACTGATACTAAGTTCGTCCATGCTACGAGACTTTTTCTTTACCGATATGAGTCCAAATGTCACATCCATGACATCGGATCTGCCCTGTATTTAAAGCTTGTCAGTCAGCATCCATGTGCAGATCCTTGCTTTTGCTTTGTCCCTTTTAAATTTTGCTATGCATGCTGAGTTCTTGCTTGCTGTGTATGACCCACTGTATAACAGTGACCGTGTCGGTTTGGATTTGATTGTTTCATCTGTGTATATCATTAAAATACTGCGCTTTTAAAGTATATTGTAGACCATGATTAATAGGAAGTCAGAGCCATTTATGGTAATTTGTTTTGTCTTGGTTTTGGGTTAGAGAAAGAAAATTACTTTTTCTTTCCTTTTTTTGAGTTAAGTTAGTAAGCTTCGTGTACTTTTTGGATAATTAAGGGAACTTTGGTTTATTATTTTGGCCTTGTCAACTTCTGAAGACTTAACCACTTAAAAAAGGGAGAAAAAAAATGAATAAAATACAAAGCAAATGCAGTCTTGGTCTGGCTGCACCTTTATTTTCTTCTTTTTGGTGCAGCCTGACCTAGACTGTCGTGACAATATAAAAAAAAACATAATTTTTAAGGCATCTTTTCTTGACATTTCTTTAAACATGTGCTTAAGAGTTTTGCACAGTGCACTACTTTCTGTATTATCACAGTTTGAGTCATTTAACAGCAAGAGCTCTGAATTGGATAATCACTTCTCTTGTTTTCTTACCCAACATTACTTACCATCCAGTGATGTTTAATGTCCTATTAATGAGAAATTTAATGTATAAATTGTGGAAACAGCAATCATTAGATTCAAAGTTGGAGCATGCAGTGCAGCTATACAATGTTGTATCAGCTAGAAGTGCTTGACGTTGTTGAGATGTTGTTTTTTGTAACAGGCTAAATCTCACTGACATTACTATATATATTCGGTATTCTACTACACTGTGTTCCAAATTATTATGCAAATTGGATGTAAGTGTCATAAACATTAAATGTTTAATTTTTAAATTAAACTCATGGATGGTTTTGTGTCTCGGGGCTCTTTGGATTACTGAAATGAATGCAAGGATTGTGAAGGTGATATTAAGGAAGGGGTCCTATGTCAAGATGCAACATGCCCTGTTAGGATGTTTTTGATTAAAATAGCTTTTAATTTCAGTAAATA
>JAOVVA010000033.1:4225463-4239465 GCA_028565275.1 Leiocassis micropogon
TGTCATTTGCATTGACTAATTATGAAAATCAGAGAAAGATATCATTTGCGTAATAATTTGGAACGTAGTGTATATATTCAGTACATTACTATACAGTATGTTCGGTAATCAGATCACGAATCACAGATGAGAAATCGGAAAAGTAGATCGGACAAAGATTACGTTTTGTCTTAAAATGACTCCAGCGGAATTAAAATTCACAGGATTGTGCTTGTTTAAAAGTGCATTGAAGTCATTTTTGTGTCTTATCACATCAACATACACTGATCCACCATAAAATTACCATGCAAAGCCTTATGTCCAACATTGTGTACGGTCCTGTTGTGCTACCGGGAAAGCTCTGGTCCCTTGGTGTTTGGCTTTGTAGGGCCTCAGGCAGTGTTTTGTGGTGGTTCTCACCAGGATGTTGGCATCAGATCAATTGGGGGGCCGTGGGTAACAGGGTGGGGCCCCTGTGGATCTGACTTGCTTAACTGGTGGGTGCGCTAAATTTGGAGGCCGATTCGGTGTTCTTGGGCTTTTTAGCTGCTTGACGGCAGGCTGTGGTGCTCTGGGTGTTTCTTTATATCATGGTCAGCATTGACATTTTTGGCAATTTGTGCTCATTTGCTTTTCTGTCTGATCGGACCAGATGGGCTGGCCTTTGGTCACTGTGGGCATGGGTGAGCCTTGAATGCCCATGATCCTGTCACTAGTACATAGCTGATAAATGGTTATGTTATGTAATAATGGTGGTGGTGATTTTATTTTTAAATAACACATTTTTCTTTGATTCAGTCGCACTTATTGGCTGTTTTTTTATTATTATTATTCTGTTACTTTTTCTCTAAGTTCCTGAATGCTGCCTCACATCTGCAGGTGGGCCTGTCTTTGCCTTGAGCGTATTTCACAGTCATTAGTGAATCTGGGGAACATTTGTATGCTGTTGTGCTGAGGCAGGCAAATGAGAGCCACTGCTGCTACAAAGTCAAAGCAATGCGAATCGAAATGGCAGGAAGTGGAGAAAGGCCAGTTGGCAAACAAAAGGAATATGACATTTAAAGTGAACAAAATCTAGCCTCTGTTAAAGAACAAATGAAAAACAAATCAAGTGCTTACACGTTCAAGGGCACAGCGTGTTCCTTGCTCTGGCGTTCCGAGCTCGGCCTCCCCGCCTGATTGACTGAATAGATATGAAAAATCGCCTCTTGGGGAATATTTTGACATCACTCAATACATTGTTATGTTGCACGCAGCTGTGTTAATTGCAAGCACTTCACTTCACTTCAACCTGAACGTCTAAATATGTTTCGCTTGAGTCCTTGGTGTGAGAACCTTTGTCTGGAAAAGCCATTTCTGCAGAATTATGAATAGACAAGACTTTACCACTAATTGGGGTTTGCTTAGTCAATGACAGCAGGACTGAGAAAATGCCTGAGATGTGATCGGATCTCCAATACTCACTGACACAAACACTACCCATGCCCTTAAGAAAAGAAAAAAAAAAATCAATCAATACCATCATTACTGGAGCTGGCTGCCTTCTGCCTTGCTACACATACACACCAGTGGTTTTTCTGGCTTCTGCTGCTTAATGAAATTCATACAGTTAAGCCAGCAGACCTCTAAGGACTCGGCGCATTATCAATAGCGGTCCCTCGATCTAAAACCCTCACAAACAAGTTATTTGCAGTTACTGAAAATAAATATATATATATATATATATATATATATATATACTGCAATCTGATGAAAATGTGAGCCAGAGAGAGGTACAGTACATGCATCACAGCATCAAGTGTATAAACTAAACATAAAACATAAAAATGGGAAAGCAATGCAGTCCAAACAAATAGGAAATTAGATGGATATGTACAGTATGTTTCACCCTTGGGAATGAGAGATAACATAGATAAGATCAAAATACACAGCAGGATGTATTTGCTCATGGTAAGCCATTTGAGTTTGCTGAAAACTCCACTTGAGAAAGACTGCTCGAACTAAAACTTTAGACTTTCTTCTTGTTTCACATGCGCAGTTGGTTTCCTCCCACGGTCCAAAGACATGACAAGTCCCTGCACGAGAATTGGCACCCTGTCTAGGTGTACCCCACCTGTATAGGATAAATAGGTATAGAGAATGAATGACTGAAGTATATATATATTTTTTTCTATACAGGTAAGCGTCTAATTTGTAGTGTGATGTCATGATTGATCTCGCTGATATGAACTCTAGATGTTGTTGTTAGTCTTTCGGCTGCTCCCATCGAGGGCTCGCCACAACTTGGCACGGGTTTTATGCTGGATACCCTTCCTGATGCAACCCCTCCCGTTTTATCCAGGCTTGGGACTGGCACTGCATCCAGTGGCTGGGGTTTGTTCATTGGATGGGAATTTAATCCAGACCTTCCGCATGGTAGGCGAGAACCCTACCACTGAGCCACTAATACCCAGCTGATACTGTATGAACACTAAATGGCATGCCAAATTCAATTGAAGTACTACAAGCCAGATTGCCACGTTGTGGAGACGGAGCTTTGTGTACATGAACGGGAATGAGCGACGGACTCTGTGGAAAGTGGGTTTGTCAGATGATAACACATTTCATTTTTCAACGTTTTAAAGCCTGGTTGGGTTTTAAAACCATAAAAGGTCTAGAAAAATCCCAAAGACAACCAACAGAAATCCTGCCATGTTCCAATTTCCAACTAGATTGTGAAATAGCAATAAAGTCCTATAAAATTCCATTAAAATCCCACACTGAATGGAAGGCAATTCATCATGGGATTGCAATTGAATACCAATTGGGGTCCCATGCTAATTTTCCATAAGGGCTGCATGAAAATAGAGCTCTCTGTAGTCTACACTCTGTCAGTAAAGTTAGTCCTGGGGCCTGGAACCTGATTAGCAATTGAAAGCAGGGCCACTAAAAGAGCAGCAACATTTCAACTGCTAAACCTGAATACATGCTTTTAAAAGCTATAAATCTGCAGTCCTTTTCTGTATTATACACACTACTCTGCATCGAATAGTTTTGCATTTTCACACTCATATCCTTTCCTTTCCTGCATTGAACAAGTAAATGTTCGAAACAAATAAAAGGCAAAGAAAGGAACTGAAGTTGTTTGGTATTCAATAAAATGTTAATGCAAAGGTTCATTCAGAGTGCATGTGCGGGTCAGCAAATCTATACACACCAGATTCATATATACAGCAAAGCCTTTTCCACATTTCACTTCTGAATCCTTATTCACCTCCTAACTCCAGCTGTGTCAGAAATATTGCTTTTCTTGGGCAGTGTTCATGTGTAGTTCCTTTAGGAGATGAATAAGGGCTTTAATATGGAGGCTCACAGAAAAACAGAGCACATGTTGCATGGGTGGGGCATGAGAGAGACGAGCATCCTCCTCCATTCTCCGGTAAGACATGTGGTATAAAGCACTGTTATAAGATTACTGTGCATTGTGGATAAGTGGAGATGATGGAGAACTGCTATCATCTCGTAAACCCTTTCCTAGAGATGAGTGAGGAATTCAAGGATGATGAATGACGATGCAGGCGGAACTGAGATGAAGAAAAAGCACAGCGGCGTATTTAATAGTAAGTACAAGGGAAATCACTGTTGAGTAAGAAACACATTGTACCAGGTCATTTTTTTTAAGGGAAAAATCTTCAAATGCAGCATACCGTGATCGGTATTCCTGCGACAAATTGGAAATGAGCAAACTGCCCCATAATCATAAAGTGCGCAATAAAATATTAGATCAAAATCACAGTCTGTGTGGGATAACAAGGTGATTAATTACATTGACATTCATGGATGCTTTATAAACTTCTCAGCTGGACAGTACTGTGCAAATGTCTTGAGCCACCCATTATTTATCCATGTTCAATTAAATTCTGTAGATCAAAGTAAGAAAAGGAAACAAGTGTTTTAATGTAACAGGATTTAAAGTTTCTAAATCTTAAAAGTTTGGTTGTTTATGTATTGTAATACACCTCAGCAGCAGCCTCCTTTCCCCGCTCATCTGTTCCAATCACTCAGCATTAATCCTACTACTATACAGTATACTGATCTCCGTCCTGATCATTGAACAACTCATCGGTCACTGTGTGGTGTAAAAAGCAAACAAACAAACTAAAAAACATAACTTTGGAACTGCTTAGCAACTTGACTGAAAATGAAAATCAAAAGCTTGCCAAAAATAAGAGGCAAATAAGTCCTTCAGAAAGCTGGAATCGGCCCAGAACAATTGCTCCACTAAAGAAAAAACATATTTATTTATGTATCATTTCTGATGCATTAAGAAATGCTCAACGTTCTTGTATTCAGTGTGTACACTGATGACAATAATAGTTAGCCTTCAGTAGTTTCAAGTCTGTGTGCTTAGAGTTTAAATGTTTTCCCTGTGCTTGATTGGGTTCCTCCATGTGCTCCAGTTTCCTTCCAAAGTTCAAAGCGGTCTAGGCTGATCTGTGTTTCAAAACTAGCTAGGACCCCTGTGTCCCTACTGTATACAGGATACGTACAGTAGTATAGGTAATGGAAGGAAAGTCATTTTTGCACATGAATAGACTGTTTATTTTTGCCTTTGGAAAATATACATGAAAGAGAAAAAGAGATGGACATAAATATGTCAAGTCATGATTCATATTTTATTTTTCCTTGACAATTTCAATGATATCTTCCCGTCAGTCTCTGTTTATAATATACAGTATAATGTATAATAAACCTATCCTGACATTGCAGTTAATAGAAATGCAATATTCATTTACATTTGTAGAAAATGTGTTTGAAGTTTATGCAGCATCTTTAAAAAAAATGCAAATATATACTAATATGATTTATATTCCATTGCACATATTTGCGTGGCATTTTATTGCTTTAGTCTGTGAGTGATGTGTCTGACGTGAATGATGTAATCTCTCTCTCTCTCTCTCTCTCTCTTCATCTTTCCCCCTGAATGATAAATCTATTTTCAAATCAGTGTTTACCCTTAACCAGCCCAGGTACAATTAGTTCTCGTCTATTGCCCATATTTAAATGAATATTATCAGGGATAATTAGCTCTCTGAAAGGGCAATAACGAATGTGATTAATTGCTATTGTAATGATGGGTATCACATCAAACACTGACGTTCATTTTCATACTAATCCACTTCTTATCTCGTTATTAATATGGAGACTGGAATTAGGTTTTTTTTTTTGTCTTTTTCCTGATTAATAAACTTTTCCCTCAGTAGATTTTCACAAGTGATAGCGACGCCAACCTTACTAATTATTCAAATTCACTTTATCTACTATTATGATCGTGTACTTAATTTGGACTTGCGTTCACTTACACGGTTAAAGATATTACTTTTTGGCATGGGTTTTATATCCATGAAGGGGAACAAGAAAGGGAACAAAAGAAGGTCATTTTTTAAATCTTTAAGCTGTTATGGTGAATCAGTGACTGGTGTTGCTTCAGAATCTTGTATCTAGTTGATAAAACTGAAATAGCATGGCGTCTTCTACAGATTTAACATGTTGTGCATTCTAAGATGCTTTTCTGCTCACCATG
Organism: Leiocassis micropogon; assembly: GCA_028565275.1. NCBI lineage: Eukaryota > Metazoa > Chordata > Actinopteri > Siluriformes > Bagridae > Leiocassis > Leiocassis micropogon. The sequence continues at coordinate 4,231,006 of JAOVVA010000033.1, forward strand.
GTTATATAGAGTATTACTTAGATTTGCCATATCCTTTCTGTCAACTCAAGCCTGTCGTTCTCATCTGATATCCACAGAACTGCCACTGACAGTCTATGTCTTTTCTAACTGTACCTGATTTTTTTGGCATTTTTACTTATTCTTTTTAAGAGATTTGTCATATCTGTATCAGTAGCCACATATTGCTTTCTTTGTATCATAGTGGCAGAGGTATTTCAGTGGTTAAGGCATTGGTTTATGTTGCAGAAGAACCCAGGTTCACAAACCAACCCCTCTTCCAAGTTGCCCCTTTTGGGCCCTTGAGCAAGGCCCTGAACCCTTGACTGCTATAAAAATGTAAGTCGATCTGGAAAAGGGCTGTAAATGTCAATTTTTTTTTTGTGAGTAAAAGTTTCATGGCTAAACATTTGCCTCCTTTATTTAGATTTTTATTTATTTTTAATAGTCTTCATGTTACAGACTACACTGACATTTCACTTCTTACTTACAATATTTGACTTCATGCAAGCTAAAAAAAAAACATGAACCGTTTCTTCAAGCAGTGCAGTACAATTCCGAATAAAAAAACATATTGTGACCGCGGAACCCTATTATTTAATATGTTTTTGTTAATTTAGCCACTTATGCTACAGAAAGGCCGAGGTGGAAATTGAATCAAAGAGCGAGGGCGGAGTATCGAGCTGAGAGCGTGGGTGAAGTTAAAGCGTCGGGTTGAATTAAGAGCAGAAACGATGAGACGAGGTGGAAACGCACACCTGAGTCGCGCTGCTTCGTTCCACCACTCAATCCCACTCGGAGTCGAGCTGAAGAGCGCTAATGAATTTAGCCGGCGCTCGCCTCACCACCTCCTGACCTGTTAATGGACTTCCCCCGGGCTAGTCCATCAGGGCTCGCTCTTATTGTTCCTAAACTTCTGACTCTAAAACTAGGGAAAATATTCACTTACGGAGCCAATAAAAGCTCTTCGCAGCCTGAGAAAGAAAGGAAACCACATTGATGGTCAAAGGAAAGCTGCGAGGCAGCTCAATTAATATTAATAATAATAACACACACAAAAAAAAAAGGAAAACAACAACAAAAAAAATAAAACAATATTGCTGGGAACAATGCCCACCGTCTCCAGTGTTTTGAAACAATAAGGCCTTGTCATGCCGTTACGACAGGCTGCTTTGTGCTTTGTGACTAAAAAGTTTCTGATGGCCAAACACCCGCTCGTTGAGTTTTAATTAATTACACTGATGGGGTTTAGTTTATTATAATATCCTCTCCTGGGAGATGCTAGTAAAGGAGAGATTGTCTGCATGGATTAAACTGGTTCTTTTAATTTGAGTAAAAGTGATAGGGATATGAGATGCATGGACAAATACAAATGGTACAAATACAGGACGTGGCTCACTATTTTGCGGGGTAATCTTTTACTTACACAGTGAAATTATTTCTTTGCATATCTTAGTTTGCGGGCTGCGGTCACAGTGCAGGGTTGGCCATGATATGGTGCCCCTGGAGTGGACAGGGTTAAAGGCCTTGCTCAAGGGCCCAACTGTGGCAGCTTTGTGGAGCTGGGACTTGACCTGCCATGCTTTTTGATCAGTAACCCAGAGTCTCCACCTGCTGAGCTACAGTACCACTGCCCTGGGTAGTACTCGAGTATGAGTTTTAGGAAATATATTTCAGCAAAGTTGCACCCATGGGCAGGTACAAACAAAATACAACTGAAAGAAAAGGGGTTTAGACCACAGTCCCTTTAGCATGAAGTCAGAATACAGATAGAGATTCAATATTTTTGGAGCATTAAACTGAAAACATGATGAAACTAAAATGAAACACATATACACGACTAACACAACCACAACAATTAATCCCGTTAGTGAAAACATATTAGTGTGTCACAAAGGGTGTTAAAACATTTTAAATAGAATCTCTTGAGTCAACGTTTTACTCTTTTTAAAGAATCTTTCGAATCAATTCAGAGCAGCACAATGGCTATTATATCTGAACCATAAGCCATCAATCCAGTCAGTAGCCTACGGCAGGACATTAGTGCCATGAATATTGGCATCTCTCTCTCTTTCTTGCTTGCTCACTCTCTCTCTCCCCTTTCTCTCTCTATTTCTCTCTGATGCACATTTGTGTACTTGCGCACATTAAAACTAGCCATTATTACAGTGCCTATTACATTTTACAATATAAAAAGGAACAAAAATGGACAAAAAATGGTTTCATAAAAATCCATACATCAGTTTTACATGAATGAAGAAGTCATAAAACGTATAAATGCTTACTCTTACCCTCTGGTTTCCATACAAATCTGCTACAGCATAGCAGGCATGGGGCCATGCACTTGTACATGCACGCACACACATACACACAAACACACACACATACACAGAGAGAGAGAGGGATATTGTGTTCCACATTCTTATCAACTATCGACTAAACAATAAGAATGAGAATCTATTGTGACCCAAATTAAAGCAGCTCATTAGTATGATTCATTTACATACAAGTCTGTTTTTCTCACCAAATAAAGGTGAATGAGTTTATCCATCACTGGGATAGTTTTTTTTTTTTTACTGCGTCTTGTTGTTTGAAAAGTTTGTCTGTGTATGTATGTTTTTCCTAACCTACAGTATATTAATCATGAATGTAACCAACAAAAAAATCAACATAGGCAGACAAACTGTCCAAACATACACAAACAAGATTCCTCTGTTCAAGCACAATGAATTAAAAAGAATAATTAAAGGCACCAAGGATTTTTTTTCCCCTCTAAACATTCTTGTGTACTCTTTCTTGTATTGTTATAAAATAATAAAACAAAATGAAAAAATAAAACAGATTATCCGCAGTTCAGTTCGGGCAAATACATGAATCACTAAATGATTCTGAAGAAATATTTCAGATTTTGAATTCGCAGAGCTACGCGTGTCATGGTTAGCACTGTTACCTCGCACCTTCAGGATCCAAGATCGATTCCCACCTTGGGGTCACCTTGGGTTTTCATTTGGGTACTCTGGTTTCCTCCCACAGTCCAAATACAGTACAAGCTAATTTAGGATAATTCCCAAATTTCCTGTAGTGTGTGAATGATTGTTTGAGTGTGTGTATGTGTATGTGTGTGCCCTGCAATAGATTGATACCAGGTCCAGGGTGTACTGCATCTCGTGCCCTAAGTCCCCTGGTATAGACTCCAGGCCCCCCACAACCCTGTATACAGGTTAAAGATGAGATACAGATGATGAGTGAGTAAGTGAGTTGCAGAGATTTAAACACATCTCCTGCAGTATTTATGTGGAATAAGAGTGCACTGTGATATCGACAGTGAGATATTAAGCCATATTGATGCTTCACTTACTAACCATAAACCTAATTCACCTAATATAACACAAAACCTTTATTTAACTAAGCAAATTATTATAACTTTTTTTATCTGGTGAAAACTGAAAATAACCTTGGCAGATTTATGAATAATGTAAAAGGATAAGGGATTTGTATATTTTAATAATAACGTTCTAACAAATGTTCCCAAATGGATAAGTCAAATGCTGCACCTTAGTACAACTCTATACACATCCAGTAATGTTCTTCTAATCTCAAATCTGATTACTATTAGTATTATTATTATTATTATTATTATTATTATTAATACTATTATTATTATTAATAATAATAATAATAATAATAATAATAATAATAATAACTTATTATTATTATTGTTGTTGTTGTTATTGTTGTTGTGAACATATGCATATTTTCCCCATGGTTGGTGGGTTTCCTCTGGGTACTCTGGTTTCTACCCACATCCATTGACATGCTGTGTAGTTTGACTGCTGTTTCCAAATTCCCTGTAATATATGAATGGGTGTTTGAGTGTGTGATACCTGTAGTCTGCCAGTAGTTGAGGTCCTTAACAATGTAACACCTCCGCATCAATAAATGCTAGCGTGAAATTATAGGTCATTGGTGGCTTAATAGGTAGATGTGCACAGGAACGAAGAAAAACTTGTTTTATGGGTGTTTCCAGAAATTATACATTTAAATGCCATTATTTTACAAAAAAAAGAAAAGAAAAGAAAAGAAAAAAAGAAAACTGTGTTTGCATTGAAAAATTGCTGTGCTATAAGATAAATAAATCTGGGGAGTGCTGTTTGGGGAAATAATCATTTTCACGGTGGTAACAGATAATCTTTAATTGTTTTCCTGTAACAGCATGCCCCAAGATGATTTATTCCCCTGTGGGCTTTTCCATGACAAATACAGTAAAATGCATTTAGTTTTTACTCAGTAGGTAACTAATTAATAAAGTAATAAAGAGATTAGTCATTTAAATGCCATAATCCTATTTAGAAAATAAATGTCATTGACAGATGGCAAAAATTGTCTAACAGACTGCATGTTTGAGTATAACTCAATGCTTCGCCTACTGGCCAATAATCATCATGCCCCTTAAAAATAAAGCAAAAATACCAAAATGTACTGCATATTTCTACAGAAACCTGATCCATGACCTGCTATTGATACCAGATGAGTTGATAATGTTGTGAATGCTTTCTTGCAGATTGTTGCTTACGGGTAAACACATCCATCTTGACTTTCATGAATAGAATTAATGTTACTGAGAATTAGCCTTAAACTTTTGAAGGTCACGAAGAGCAGTGTTTTGTACTCTCACCGTTTCATATTTGTGCAAATTCTCATGAACTACCTTTTATGAAACATTAAGAGTGGTTGAGGTTAGAATGAGGAGAGAGAGCGAGAGAGGCGGGGGGGGGGGGGGGGGGGGGGGGCTTGTAACTTTCCTTAAAACCTCATGCATATGAAATCCAGTAAAGTCTTTCTCACTCATTAGAATTTTGAATCTGTGAATTTTAAGTGGGTTTGAGCTGATTAAACTGAATTATTTATACATTCTATATGTGCATTAGGTATGCCAAGTAGCAAAAAAAAAAAAAAAAAAGTCAGTTTTGGAGAGTTTGGAGGAGTTCCCTGGATCTTAGCTGACTTTCCTGGTTTGTTTAATTCACTTACATAAACCATGCCTTGTCTTTGCAACACTGGATCATGCTATTTATGAACTGCTTAACTGACTAAACCACAACCGCAGTTGACGGAAAGAAGATTGCAAGTGCGATCCTCTCTGGATTTGCATAGGCAAAGCGCATGCGATTACCCTGGCTATATGGTCTAATGACCTCAAACAAATATGGTGCATTGAGCTGACCAAATAGACATGCAAGTACCATGGAAATGACCACTTCAGAGCCACAGAGACCTGGTTTGTTAATCTAAGTGCCTGAGTTTGGCTCTGTCAGTTTGTCCGAGTTGAAAAAAAAAGCAACCGATGCCTTATTCGATCATTTCCTTCAAGTGACACCGTGCCTCATGTTACAATTTATGTGGTTTATATCAATTTGTCTAAGAAATTCAAGGGCACTGTGAGTAAATTTCAGTCCTCAGTGTCACATTCGCACACGTTTACCATAGACCTACCAGCCTACACACTGTTTAATAACCTAAAGAGGTGTTATAAATACCTGGAAACACTTCAGTCCCAAAGGAAATGGGTTTATAAAGAATATCTCTGAATGGTAGACTTCGATCTAGACTAAACTTAAACAGGAAAATAATACACTCTATAGGACTAAAAGAGCTAGAAGTGATGATTAACAGTAAAACAGGGAAGGGGATTCCAGTCGCCATGCTATCCAGGACAAATTAGTGAAGAAAAAAATAGGCCATTTCATTTAACAAGCTGAAAAAAAATCAATCGGAGAATCAAAATGCTTGAAGAGTTTAACAGACTTCCGTGCTATTCGTGTCCGCAGTGATCTGCACTTCAGGCTGTCTACAAGGAAACAATAAAGCGCTGATGTACAGCACTCATGGTGATCGACAGAACTGGCAAATATTCTATTAAGATACAACAATTCAATTAATTACAAACTGAATATCCTGTATCTGTAACTGGATCAAGTATAAATGGACTCTTTGAAACCATTAGACACTGATGGGAAACTTTTTTAATGGACAATATCAGGTCAATTCCCATTGTACAATGTAATGATATTGCTTAACATATTTTTTTGTGTCTTGCAGAAGGGAGGTTATGAAATATAAAGACTCAAACTTAAATATGTTCTGTACCCTCTTAGAAATGAAGGAACCAAACCTTATATTGGCACTGGGGTGGTACTATTGAAAGACCATCCTTTGTCTCTTTAGTATCCATGAAAAATGAAAGTATAATTAGGGAGCATTATTTCTGAGAGGGCACTTACTGTGGGAGAAAACAAATGCATTTCATTTATTATATTTCTTTTATGATCAAAATTTCCAGGATTGTACTGTACATAATTGATTGATCAGTGTATGTATTTACAATAAAGTACCAGAAAACAGAACACAGTGTGGAATAGCTAACGTTTTAGTGACAGGAAGGATTCATAACTTTATACGCTAGTAAAAATCCATGAAATCAAGCATTTTGCAAATTTCTTTAGTGTAAAATTAATTGTAAAGGTGATTGGCGCAGTATAAGATAGTTGAGAGAAGTGGAGGTTTTGAGTTTAAATCACCACACTACCAAGCTGCTATTAATGGGCTCTTGAGCAAAACCTTTAACCCTCAACTACATGATTGTATTTAGCTTTTATTGGATAAAAAAAATCAGCAAATACAAATGGAAATCAGAATGGCTTAATTACATATATTATACAGTATATTTACATATGTACAAATTACATATAATGTTCACAAATTAAGATTTTTTATTTGTGTTTGGTCACAACATAATGCAATCAACCACATTGCAGACAATACAACGCAGCTGTCATCATAATCAATGAAGAGAATCTTAAGCAGAATTGGAAGGGTCAATAAAATAAATAAAAGACTCCATTTTCTAATTCTCTGCTAATTATTAATTACCCTGCTACTAATAATAATACTCTCACTCACTCATTCTCTGAATCACTTATATAGGCTGCACTGCCTGTACAGAGTGACGGGAGGCCTGGAGCCAGGTTGCACATACTCACACACTCACTCACACACTATAGGCAATTTGAAAATGGCAATTAGCTTGTCTTATAAAAATGACAATGAGCTTGGACTGTGGGAGGAAACACAACCCTCAACCATGGAGGTGTGAAGGCACAGTGCTAATCGCTACGCCACCATACTATAGCTACTACTAATATATATTGTTGGTCTTTCGGCTGCTCCCGGCAAGGTGTCGCCACAGCGGAATACCCAGTCCGCACTACAACTTGGCACAGGTTTTACCCCGGATGCCCTTCCTGACGCAACCTTCCCATTTTATCCGGGCTTGGGACCGGCACTGCATCCAGTGGCTGGGGTTTCAGGCACTGGCTGGGAATCGAACCCGGGCCGTCCACATGTCAGGCGAAACACCCACCACTGAGCCACCAGTGCCCTTACTGCTAATATATATTGATATATATAAAATTGAAAATGGATCAGCCATGAGACTGAAGCCTGGAACTTGAGAATGGTGGTCCCTGACCGTTCCTCATTAAACTGTTTCAGTATGCTTGTCTCTCTCTATACTGTATATATGCATGCTATAAATCACAATTTAAATACATATTACAGTCATTATAGTATTTTTATTTTATTAATAAGATTTTTTTGTCAAATATTTAGGACCAATTAGGAATGGAGTCTATTCTATCCATGCTGGCAACTTTTATTTTTTCTTACATTTTTATTTTCTATTTTTATTTTATTTTTTTCTGCCAATGATTGAATGCCATAAAATAATATAAGGACAGTGAAGTTAAAACTATGAGACTATAAAAAAAACTGTATTCAAATTTTTTTGTGCCAATTTAATATACAACATCCTCCATAGTTGCCTGTGTGCAATTGAATATGGATCAGCCATGAGACTGAAGCATGGAACTTGAGAATGTGGTCCCTGACCTTTCCTCATTAAGCTGTTTCAATATGTTTGTCTAAACAAGAAGTCATATAAAACAATGCATTTTGCTTTACTTAACATATCTGTTTGTTTAAAAAGAGCAATTATATGAGCTGCCTTGCAATGTATATGAGCTCCTTGTTCCACTTGTTACCTTGTGCCCCTAGTCCCCTGGGATTGGCTCCAGGCCTTCTGTGACCCAATACAGGATAAGTGGTATAGAAAATGACTGAATGTATGTATGAATGAATTTATACAAGCATGTGGTACATTGCATTAATTTGTTAACCTTTTTCTTTGCTAATGCCATGGTGACACTAATATTTCAACAGTTAGCATAATTGGCTAAATTGGTATCTAAACCCAAGCAGCATAGGTCAATGATGATAAAAAAAATATACGAACATATACAGTACACATACATATATATATAATATGTGTATATATATATATATATATATACATACACATATTATATATATATATATATATATATATACATACACACACACACACAT
>JAOVVA010000033.1:4294604-4318391 GCA_028565275.1 Leiocassis micropogon
CTAAGGGGCTCAGTTCATCTCCTGAAAAATAACCCCACACTAGTTCCAACATGACTGCGAACCAGTGCCCACAGCAAGGTCCATAAACACATGGATGAGCGAGTGTGGAAGAACCTTACTGGCCTGTGCGAATATTTTTAGCAATATATTGTCAGTCACAGACAGACAGAGCAAAACAATAAGACAATCTTGATTTCCCATTATGCCCATTAAGGATAAATTTTATATAAATACATACATTTTACATTTCCAACTACATTAACCCTGTGTAAGTAGTTTCAACAATCTCCATAGTAGTTTCCCTTCTCTTGATGCAGGCCGACAATTAAACCCTTCTAAAACAGAGTAACATTTTTGCCATGACTACAGGATATGTTTTCTGACGTGATTGTTTAACAAATGAGACGCTACTCACTGCATCAGGGTTAAATAACTTGTTGCCAGCTGAACCTTATTAATCATTGCAGTAATTATCTAAATGAAGGCTTTTTCATATTTGCTTAGTTAAATTTTAATAGTAGCTTTTTTTGTTTTATTTGTCTTGGCAGTCAGTCTGTCTGTGGAGGCAAATGGTGATCATTATATTTATTTGTATTTTTACGACCATGGTAGGATATTTGTCAACATGGAAGTAGTGTGCACGTGCAGGTCTGGTGGCAGTGGCCAGGTGGCATGCCAGCTCGAGATTGGTGATTGATGGTGGCATGCAGAGTGGCAGAGTTGGCCAACATGGGCAGTGGTTCCTGCGCACTCCATGAGCACTCGACCAACTCTGCATTGGGTGCGGCCTCAGGCAGGAGTACCTTCTGACGTCCAGCAGCTGTGCAGCTTTCCCGGCTGAGAATTGGTTCTACGTTGGAGTACGAGTGCCGCGGTAGCACATGCAGTGTTCTCGCTGCTGTCCTTCATGCGGCGATCTAACGGCTAATTTCTGTTTTGTTCCTTTGAAGTCCCTGGGGCGTGTTACATCCCCCCGCATGCATGCCACTCTTCCACGTTTTTAGCATCCACCATGCAACTCTGCTCTGTAAAACCCCAGCGCCAGACCAGCTACTCTCTACGCCTTGTTATAATGTAGGATAAATTCCACAATCCATTAGTGCTGATTACTCGGCAGTCATCCCGTTTCCAGTGGCCCCGCCCCTTTGCACACCTGAAGAAGGGGAGGTCGCCTACTTAGTGAGCTTATCGAGTGAGCAAGGAGTGATAACCGATTGAGGTTTGATTATAAACCTGCTCTTTTGGGCAGAATATGTAATCGAATAAAAGCCTAATTAAATGGTTTGAAATTTTCCAGGAGAATTAATCAAAAGCTGCAGGACAAAGACACTAAATTATACAACTTGTCAGAAAAGAATATTAAATTGACTTACAACCTGGCACCAAAGATGTTTATTGCTGTCTAGTTATGATCAGCAGCCTTCCTAAACAAGATTTTTTTTATATTTCATTTCTCCAAACTCTGGTATAAGCTTTCTAATAAAAAGAATGAATATGCTAGGGAGCTGCAATGAGCAGGTTAGCAAGCGGTCACACAACTTTTTTGCCAGCAGCCACATAATACTTAATACTCAACTTACATAAACAGTAACGTACAGTACCTAAAATCCTATTATTCAGTACAGGTTAGGTCCATTTACAGAGACTCAAGACTTATTGTTTTGCTCTGTCTGTCTGTGACTGACAATATATTGCTAAAAATATTCGCACAGGCCAGTAAGGTTCTTTCACACTCGCTCATCCATGTGTTTAAGGACGTTGCTGTGGGCACTGGTTCGCAGTCATGTTGGAACTAGTGTGGGGTTATTTTTCAGGAGATGAACTGAGCCCCTTAGTTCCAGTGAAAGGAACTCTTAATGCTTTAGCATAGCAAGCCATTCGGGACAATTTCATGCTGCCAGCATTGTGGGAACAGTTTGGGGATGGCCCCTTTCTGTTCTAACATGACTGCGCACCACTGCACAAAGAGTTCAAGATCAATGGTCGATATACATAGAATGAAAAGAATCATTATATTTTTCAGCATATAAGTCAAACCAGGTTTACAAACCAAAGAAATGTCAAACCAGGTTTACTAACATGCCAATGATCTAACAAGCTACTGCTATAAGGGCCCTGACACATTCTGTCAAAGACCATGAAGTTCCTACGGCATCCTAAAAATATTGGAGAACACAGGGGGAACGCCAAATGGGAAAAACTGCATTTGTCAAGTTCATAATACTTCCTACTCATGTCCTTTTCAGGTTCTCTAATTTCCTATCATGCACTCGTGTACCCACCAGGTCTAATAAGATCAAACTGAGTTATTACTATGTCCAATCAGATCTCATCACTTGCTTATCAGGCGCTTTTCATGTGCTTCCTACATTGTCATTGCATCCTGCGGGTTCGTATAATTGCCCCAGCACATGCAGTGCTTTTCATCACAATGTGATGGTATGAGGAATTGGATTCCGTATTTAAACTATATTCTCTGAACATGACATTGACCCACTAATAACCTGATGCATGTGCACCATAAATGTGATAAGTGTGATAAATGTGATGAATGCAATATGAACTTGATGCAGTCTTCTACAACATGGCCAAAGCACAAGCCTGAAGAGGTCGTTCTGTGACCTCCACTAATATAGCAACGATGCAGTGATATCAATCATCAATGGCAATCATCAATGACAGCTCAGTCAGAAATCGTTCCCATCTGAACCATTCTTGTAGAATGTTAATGAAGTCCATAAAAGGTTTTAGTTATGCCGGTAACATTTCAATGCCATTGTTAATTCATTCTTATTAAGTTCTTCCTACATCTTGCTTCGACTATGTCGTTTCCCGGTCGAGTGGCACATCCTCATCAAAAACATGTGACAGCTCCACATCAAGAGAGACAATACTATATCCTTAAGCATTTTTCCTGCATATCGTACTGTGTATGACTGTGTATGTGACAAATAAAATTTGAATTTGAATTTGAATTTGCATTCCTCCAATGGACAAGTGAAAAGTGTGGAGGGGATGGGGGAATTGAGGAGTAGCAATTAATTTAAAGATCACAAAATATTAACTAGTTATGGATCATCAACATTTATCATAAGTGATAAATAATTAAATGAAAATGATGAGAATCTCCCAAACTATAATGAATAAATTACTTTTGTATTATCACATTGATGTCTATGACCCGAAGGGACAGGAAGAGAAGCCCTGCAACAAATTTGATTTCAGGGCCACTGTGTAATATTTTTCACATCTATCTTATTCCATTGATGAGACTTCTTGATATAATGCATTGCTAAACAGTTTTGCTGTCAGTCTTTTAATAGATTTTAGCCTCAAATCTAATATTATGACCAGCTGTCACTGGAAGTGAGAATGTATTGTCTGCAAAATCCTTGGGCTGAAAAACAGAAATGTACATAAGAAAGAAAGTCAATGTGAGATAAATGCAAGCGTAACACTGCTACAACACAGTTCTGTCTACTAGAGTAAAACAGGAAAAAAAGTTACAAATGAATCGACGCTAATTCCTCCGTGTGTATATTATAGGTTTCACTGTGAACTAAGGGTTTTCTAAACTATATTATAACCTTACGGGACCTTGCTGGTACATGCAGTTGGACAATACACCAATGAACGCACATCAACTACCAATGTGAAATTGAAGTTTATAGCAGAGGAGGTTTATGATGTCAGAAACTGAACTTTTTGTATTGTTTTAATGTTTCTTATGATCTTCAAAAATCACTTATTCGTTCTTTTGATTTGCTGCCAGTGACTCCCTATAAAACACAATCAAAGCAACATTTTTACTAAAACTCAACAAACACATTACAGCATTAATACTAAATCGCCACAAACACAAGTACAGCTGATTTACCCATTGTCACAAAACTGTGCCAAGGTGCAGTTATAGCATTTTGCAAAATCACACAAGAATTGTGCTGATATAAACAAAAACTGTTCAACATAATATTTTGGCATCTGTGCTTATATCACATTTTGAATCAAAGAAAACATGCACAAACTATTCTTCTATCAATTTTAGCATCTTTTGCAGAACCTGCCAAAATGGATTTACCTTATTATGCGTTAAAACCCTTTACATACACTATTTATGGTACACCCAGGTAGATCGGTATGTGGATGTTTGGGACCGTCTGCATACTGTATACTGTAATAACTGACCACCCTCACAGGCTTAGACACAGAATTATAAATCAGACAATAATATCTTTGCCAATAAAGTGTGTATGCGTTACATAACCTGAAGCAATGTCAGAGGTGGAGAATCACAATCCACCTACCTACATTTCAATATGGGTCTAACATGCTAGCAGAAATCTTTCACAAGAAATGTGCAGCGAGGGGGGGCCTGTGATACCTCCGAGCATTGTCTTTGTGCTTGATTTACCAACCCCAAACAACACATGTTAGTAGATACGCCTCCTTGTGTTGTTAAAGTGGATAAATTAATGTAATTACCAGAGTCTACAGATTAGCGAGTTCTGAGAGCCCAGCAGTGGGGCTAATTAATTTACCTGCCGTGATTACTGTTCATTTCTTTGCATGCCTTGGGATATAGGAAGCTGTCTTGCAAAAAAACTCTATGTATCAGTTTTTATATGCTTATGCGGTGCTTCTATTATGCAGATTATGCAGCCAATCTTTTGTCATATGTTTGAAAATGTGTGGCTGGATGAAGCAACATTAAGGTTCTTTTGCCCTCCAACTACTGATGCTTCTGTTTTGAAGAAGGCATTAATTTAAGTGCAGCTGACTAGTTAAGCATTGGTACCATTATTTACCAGGGTCACACTCATGATTATCTGAATTGTTATTTTACCAATAAAACTGAAATCGAGATCATGCAAACTTTGTTGGTTTGGACCTTATCTTAAAATATTTTGAAGTTTTAACAGACTTGTTAATCTCATGCCATTATCAAAAGTTCATCAATTACCAATTAACATGTCAGAAATCTTTAAATCCTCAGCAGAAAACCTTTGAGAGACATGGAGAGAAAGAAAATGTTTAGAGCTGTCTACTCATAAGGAACCAATTAAACAGAATCCCAGGCTTGCTGAACTGCGTCGTGAGTGTTGGCTAAATCAATGAGTTTCATGGGGTGAGAGGATGCCAAGGAAGACAATTCACTCCATGGTAAAAGGAGTCTTAATTGACTGAGATATCTAACACTTTGACCCCGGTTCGAGAGAACTTGAGAAATTCTATCCACAGAACAGCAATAGGTCTTTCAATTGAGTTGAATTTCAGTTTAGGTTTGAAGTTTTTAGTCAAGGTTCAATGCTTCCTTCAATTCAAATGCATGTTACAGCATTCAAGTTCAGATGTGGCAGCAGCACGGCATTCACAGATCTCGAGTTTCTGGTTCAAATCCTCAGGTTTCAATATTCTTAATTCTTTCCAAACACACGGTTTGCGTTTTAGGTTGGGTGCCACAGTGCTGCAGTATTTAGAATTGCTGCTTGACTGATCTTGGGTTGCTGCTTCAATCCTTGGGTTGGGTTACCCAAGGTTGGAGTGATGCAAGTGCTCCAGGTTGTCTCCTGTTAACCAAAACACTGAAAAAAATTAAATCATGTATCAGGTTCATGTATCAATATGATCCAATTAAGAGCAGAATTTCTATTCTGGTAAAATATGTAAGTTGACCAAAAATAAATAATGGTAAAAGCTGGTTGACTCATTAAAAAAAAATTAAAAGTACTGTACATTGCAAATGTAATGTATTTTATTAAAATAGACATTATATTGATATGTGGGGGCAGTGGTGACTCAGGAGGTTGAGGCTCTGGGTTGTTCATTGAAGGGGCAGATGTGCAACCCCTGCCACCATCAAAGACTTTAACCCTATCTCTATTTTCAAATACCCAACCACTAGAGATACAGGGCATTATCAATGCCAGTCCCATGCCTAGAGAACTGGATTGTTTGTGGCGTGAACGGCATCCAGTGTAAACCTTGGCAAACTTATGATCCAATGTGGCGACTCCAAGGAAGGGTAGAAAGACATAATATAAATATGCAAAAGCCAAAATCATCCTTTGAATTCACCAAGACAAGCCATAATACAAGCCAAGCCAGTAGTGTCTCCTTTCCCTGAGTTATGAATTGTTTATTGTTCTGTCTTTTCCATTATAATTTCTTTTTCCATGTGTTATAAAATCATTCTTCTACACATTCTAATTGCTAGGTCTGGCCAGTAAAAGAAATCTGAGCTTTTTTTCATTATGGTGTGCATGTGTTTGACCCTTACCATGATCTTGCCTACTTTTCCTACTGTTTTTGCATTTGTATTCTGTATTTGTTCTGTCTTTTTGCCTACTCAACAAATTTAAATTTTGTTTTCTGTTCTTTATAGTTATACTCCGAGACCCTGCTGTTAAACCACCCACCTCACTAAAAGCATGCCAGTAAGTGGACTGAATCCTTTAAATTGCCCATGACTTTGAATGCATGTTGACCTGTGATGGACTAATGTCTCCCATCTGAGCTGTAGTCCAGCCTCTTGTTGCAACATGATAAAGCAACCTTCAACATGATAAAGCAGTTATTTAAGACTGCTTTGTCTTTAGAGACCAAATTATTGTTGTGAAGTTTAAACTAGAAAAATGGATTTATATTTAGGACAAAAAAAGAAAAAGAAAGAAAGATAGGATTTATCTAGTTTCTTCATTTTTATCAGCAGTATACTAGTGAATTTGAAATGAATTCTACCTTATGAGAGATAAAAAAAAAAAGTGTGCTGGCAGTGACGAGATCAATGCTACTGTAGCGAAGAAGAAAGGGATGAACAGTGCTGGAGTGAGACAAAGTGAAGGAGACAGCTAGATAGAACCAAAATGAAAAATAACTCCAAGAACCATCACCTCGATGGCCTTGGCAATCATACACAGGGATTTTCAAGGCGCCTTAGACAGTAGATTCACAAACAGGCCCTGAGTCGTGAAATGCAGTAGCGTTGATTGATTCCCCCTGCCGGACGGATAAGTTTGCTATGGCTGGCATTCTGTGGAAAAACAACGAAAGATATTGGAAAAGAGAAAGAGGCAAAGCAGCGTGGCAGAGCAGTCTGTTCCAGATGATTGGATGTATATAGCTCTCCACTTGCCAGTGTTTAAATCGTGATATATTTGCATCTGGACTGTGGATTCTTTGTTAGGCGATTCTAATTAGTTCACAAATGCTTGCTATTACTTTTAAACCAGTTCACTATGTATCTGTTCAGGACATTTTGTACTAATGTTTTATTCTTCACAAGTTATGATTAAAGGCAGAAAAGCTAGAAAGCCAGCTGGACATAAAATAAGCCATGTTTGACAAAACCTACAAGGGGACTATAAAGTATATCACCATGGACACTCCAGAGCAACTTTAGCAGCTGGAACACGGCCACAGATTTGTATAGAGACGCCTCCAAAACACAGCGTTACAAACAAATGTAAGCAATTAAGTGACAGGATGCACCAGGAATGAAGAGATAGAAGGTGTTTCAGAGTGTTCATTACACTCCCAGGTGACAGGGTCACATCAGATGTGTCTGTGTCAGTGTCTGTGTCTGAGTGTATTATCTGTAGAAGCTCATTAGCTCAGGCAGGGCAAGCTGTAGCAGACAGGGTAACACACGTAGCAGTCGCTCATTATGGGGTGTCGGAGAGGGCTACGGCATGCATCACTATGACACCGCTGTCAAGGGGCACCTGTGAAAACACAGAGTGTCTATCTTCAGCTCTCCGCTTCCTTTGGATACATCTTTGGCATCTCTTGTAATAATGATATGACAGTATAATAGATGGCCTTAGAGAGATGACGAGGAGGCCTGAAACCTGGCAACACTAGCACTTTCATCCGTCGAGGTGCCATGGGAAATAACAATAAAAATAAAAATATATAATGTGTGTGAAAGCATTCAGGGCCAAGTAGCTGGCATGGGATACTGGGAGAAGACTGAATCGAAGAGGCACTGGAGAGGAAAAGACCCAACAGCCTTTTGTCCCAAAATTCACCACTGAGCACTAAGTGTGTCCATGGCAACCCACTGAGTCACTGTCCAATGGGATTTCAGGTATGCCTAAGAGAGAGCCAATTAAGATGGGCCACAAGACCTTGCCAATGGGAAGTGGGCCAATTAAGCTGATGGAGCCAAAAGCCCTGGCCAATAGATGAGTCGAGGTCTATGTGTGTGTGTTTTTGTGTGTGTGATTTCAGATTGGGTGCATTAGACATTCCTGTCCTGACACATGCAGAAAGAATTAAACTGAAGAATTAGCACGACAAAACAATAGCCAAGTGAAATCCCCGTTGTGTTAGTCTCTCCCCTTTTTAAAAAACAAAACAAAAAAACTACTCTTCCTTAAACTGCCCTCCATTCTCTCGGTCCACCAGTCATTTTCTGTCACCGAGCCGAATGTGTGCCTAATGCTGATAATTAACAATACTCAGTCCAGTAAAAACAAAAGCACCTTGCTTCCCTGCTGCTTGCACCACTTCAACCTCAGTGTTCCTGCAATGTGGGTGCGTTTTTCTCTAATGTATAATTCATTCAGCCTTTTTTATACCCCTAATGACATGGAGAGTCTCAGGAAAAAAATGCTAATTAAGCTGTCATGGCATATACACAACACCTTAAAACAGAGCACTGAAAGCAAAAAGAGAAGGAAAAAAGAGTGGGTGCCAGAGAAAAGAGGCGATCTGGAGAAAAGCAGGAAACGTGAAAAGTGGAAATGGGAATGAGAGTGTCACCGTCCAGGAAAACATCACTGCACCTTGACATGGCTATGACACATTAAAGTGAAGTTGAAGGATCATTGTTCAACCACAGATCACAGATCCCTGATAGGCTGCAAAGGGCTTCCTGGATTGATTCCTTCCTTTCTTTCTCTGTAGTATAGGAGGATAATCCAGCATTTGACTGACCTCTCTGATATTCTCTTTCACCTTTTTTCACACGTTGTCTTTTTTCAATATTCTCAAGTTTCATTTGTCAGAATGAGTTCATTAATTTTCTCAGGCTCGCTCAGGTTGCTCAGCAGGTTTTCAGTGATGTGGTAGTTCAAATATGTCATCATCATTTTTATTCAACAAATGTAACAGGTTCTTACATAGGAGCTGTTCCATCAGAACATATTTATTTGCTAAGGGTTTTGTTAAGGTTATGTTCATTTATCATTTTTAGAAGGAGTCTTCAGTGTCAGAGCTATGCAACTTAAATACATCCAGTTTCACTGCAAAATGCGATAGATACTATTCTTGGCCTTTAACTCACTCTGTACCACTTTATCCTGTGGATACCCTGGATGGGGTGCCAATCCATCACAGGGCACACACACCAGAGTACCTGGAGGAAACCCACCAAGCAAGGGGGAAGAATGCAAACTCCATGCACACAGAGGGAAGATTCAGGGGAAAGGAGCATTTACACTCTGTTACTGTCATTGCTGTCAAACCAGCCATAATAAATGACAGATATGCATTGCTCAACGTCCATAAAACATTTGGATGTTGTGTAAACACCATATTATATACTTAGCCAATCCTTCAGGCAAAGTGTAGTGTAAGCACTGTGGTGAAGTAAGTTTGTAGTCCAACCTTCTGTTTAACTTCCCAATTAGTACATTTCTCCCCTCTTGCACCTGCTAGCAATCAATGGGCGTCAATATCACTATCACTGGTTTTGCTGAATTTGAGAGTCATGATTCACTCATGAAATTTTCAAAAGAAAATGAAAAAAAGAAATAATGTTACAATGCAAGCGCTTTGTGTACAGGAGGCATAAGATGTATGCGTTTTGGCTGAGAAGCTGTTGCATTCATTTGCCTGGCTTTGTCAGCTCCATCATGTTGTGTTATATCCATATAGACCACTGAAGGACACAGTGTTGGTTGATGCATGAATTAACATTAAACATTACATACCTGTACTCTGATAGGGAGCTGTCATCATGTACTGACATGAAACTAAAATTGGTAAGGGAGGAGGCGGACAATATTGTAAACTGGAGTTTTTCATATTGTTTATAGTGCTTCTCATGTTATTCAGCAATCTTGGCCATTTTTTTCCTTTGACAATATTTTCTCTCTTGTTTTTTACTAAAGCTCAGCCAACATTTTATTAATACTAAATTGCATACTTAAATAACCACAGATGCAACAACAGGCTGATTGTGACAAAACTGAAATAATTTTGAAAATAGAAGTGGAATTATAGCTTTATGAAAAATCACTCAAAAGGCACGTTGATGTAACCAAAACAATTTTGACATTATATTTTGACATTTTTGCTTTTTAATACCCTTGTGACACAAAGAAAAAATAAACAAAATATTCTCTATCATTTTGCAATATGTCTTGCTTCATTCCTCTAAATTGCAAAAGTGGAGTTATCTCATTTTGCTGTCAAACTGTTCATATGAACCTGTATTTAGACATGGGAAAGTTTTCAAAAGGAAGGAAGAAAGGGATAAAGGAAGGATGGTAGGGTGGTGTAATAATGTGACTGATAACCTTTTTCAGAGGTAAATAAACTAAAGTCTTTTAAAAAAAAGCAAATAAAGGATGTGATATAAAAAAACACTTTGGAACAACGACAGAGTGAAAAACATTATTCTGTTTCACCACGTCACATCACAAAATGCAATTTTTTATTTTTCTTTAACAGCACGCATGCAAATATTTTATTCCTTACATAATAGATGTGTATAAATTGATATTTTCCTCAAATGAGATACAGAACATTTCACCTCATCTACTCAGCAAGGTCAATCAAAACAATTTATGCATTTTCTTTCTTTTTTAGGATTTTTGTATTTTCCGTCTTCATCTTTAATGCAATCAGTGAGGATGTGAATTGTATACATCCAGGGTTTGTATACATCACACGTTTCAAGGTCAGTCAGATTTGCTGACTGGTAGCTTAAATTTCTCCATCTGAAATCATGAGGAAATGCACCAAGAAAAAAAAGTAAATACCCTATTTCTATATAATCTCTGATACAGAAGATGAGACAAAAAAAACATCAAAAACATGCTTATCAGAAGTAAATGATCTGGTAAATAGGAAATACTGAAGCATGCAAGTGTTCAAAAACGTTGTTTACTGTCTCTCATGTAAGAGATTCAATCAGTATTACAGCAGGGAAGCCTTTTCATGAGAAAGTTAAAAAGACAAAATTTTGCAGCTTGTCATGTTTAAAAAAATTCTTAAAGCACAAACTATTGTGTCTGTTCTACGCTCAATGCTGGAAAACTTTACTGTTTAAACTTATGGCTGTAACTCTGACTGGTACAAAGTGCTAACACTGGAGACTCCTTCCAATAATTAATTATATTATCATATCAAAAAATTTTTTTATAAAACAATGGTGTTTTATAAAATTCATATAGAACATCGACCATGTTACGAGTACCTGTAAATGTGTTGATTTTATAGAAATTATAACATTTAATTACATATGCATAAATATAAACCTCTAAAAGCTATGGAATAGTAATCAACACACTGATGAATATCCACCATTATTTTTCACATGGCATAATGTTAACAGCAGAGAAAATGTAATTAAAATGTACTTAAATGTAATGACATTTCCTACAGTGACCCCAACAAAAGTGATCACCCTCATTTTTTATTTCTACGAAACTGTACATCACCAGGGTAAAAAGATTGCCTTTTTGTCTTGTCAAATATAAAATCATTTACACACTACAAAAACCTCACACACAGTAAATAAATGTATATACAGTATAGGGCCTTAGGCCATTAGGGGCCCCAGAGGGCTGACAAACTTGAAACTACAGCAATGCCCATGTGCAGGTTATCAGATTATTATTACAAGATAATGCTGATAAATGCTGGTTAGTCAGGCCCCCTGCAATATGTTTGCCATCGGCCACAAACAGACTCTAGTATTAACACTGGGTAATGGAACTGTTGTATCCCGATACTACATCCCTAATGATATTAGGCTATATTATTTTTTAATGAGTAAGCTTATATGAATATGAAAGTCAGGAAAGTAACTTGTCTCAGAAAAAATACTTGTCTTTGGAAAAAAATGTGATAAAGGGAAGTTGAAGAGCAAGGCACTATGGGTGCCAACAACGGGGTGCTGCTGCACCTTTCACACCCGCATTTCCAATGTCTATGGTCCCAAGGCGAGGCTATATGTTCCCCTTATTGCTGTTTGCTTGAGTTTTGATTATTATATTATATTATATTATACTATAGTATGTAGAGTTAGTGACATCATCAGTGGACATGGAAAAAGATTCTACTGGAAACAACTTTAATAAGAATGTACAAATCAACATGAGCTAGCTAGCGAGGTAGCTGATGCGATTTAATACGGCTGACATGGCTTATTTTGATATGAGAGCAAAAACAAACTGGACATTAAGCCATAACGAATGTCTGTATTGTGTCTGAAATGCCATTTGTTTCTGTTGTTTTCATAGTACTGCTGAGTTTGGGTGAGTTTGCTAGCCCTCCTCCTTTCTCATCCAGGCTTTGGGACAAGCAACAACGGAGTGATCTTATATGAGGCATGGGATTAAGAGGGACCCAGCAGTGTCAAGCCGGTGGTGGCAGGGTTCAAACCCAAACCCGCCGATAAGCAACCCAGAGCTTTAAATTCTTGCGGCACAAAACACAGACACCCCGAAATTCCAGTTAATTAATATTAGATTTTGTCTTTAAAGTTGTTGTATAAAATCGTTAAGAAATTCCTTCCTGCACTTGGTAAGTGAATTAATGTAGAAGGGGATAATATGGAGAATTTATTTATTCATTTATTTTTTCATTGCCCAAGTTTTCTGCACAATCAAAAATCCCAGTTTGACATGAGCAACCCTCATATGTAAAGCAGGTCACAGTGAGAGTCAGCCGGAAAAACTCAGGATGTGGTTTTCTCACTCGTCATTTAGAGAACATCTGCTGTACTGACAATTGACATTTATTTTTGACATAATTTTTTTATTTTATTTTCCTGAAGTGTGTATACATTTTTTTGGCTGACTGTGTTTCAGTCTGCTGCTAGAAGCGTGGATTATGGGTATTTCCTTGATGCTGGATTTCATGCCTCTTGAAGGGGGGTGGGTGGTGAAGGAGGTGGACTGGTGCTTATGCATGACTTGTACACTCATTAATTTATACTGCCGCTGCCAATAATAAAGAATGGTTGAATTTAGTTTTTCGTCTCCATGCTGTTGTGAGCTAGGAGTGTGGGCCTGGCTGGAAAATGTTTCTTTCTGTTTTTGACTTTTTGATATTGGTTTTGTCAAATTTTCACTATTTATGCTTTTTTTTTCTCCCATTAATTTAAAACACGTCCTATTGCTGACATTTTCACTGGATGCATGTCCTACTCTCTTCTATTATATCAGTCAGTACAAGGCCAGGTCTGATTCAGTGGATTCCTCTTTTCTGCTTTCCTCTTCTCTCCTCACCTCTTTTTAGATCCGCACTAAATGCACTTCGCTGTAGTTTATGAACAAGCAAACCTTCTTCTGTCTGACACTTTTTAATTAAAATTAATCAATGTGTGTTTTTATTTATTTTGAGTTGTGCATAAAGTCTGAGGTTTTCATCACCTCCTCCTTGTCCCATAAACCATAAGAATTGTAATAAATTTGAGACCTTCTCATTCAGGCTTTATTTTTCTTGTACTTTAATGGCACATTCTATTTTTTATTTTAGAATTTTGCCAGCATACAGATTAGATTTGTCACTTTTTTATTCAAATTGTGTAATAAATGTGTATACTTCTTTTAAAATTTGCTTTATTGCCTTCCTTTTTTGTAGGGAAATAATATTCTGATGGAATCTAGTTTGCAAGCTACTTATGATTTAGAACACCTAACCAACAGTACAGCCAAAAAGCCCTTTTAATAAATGTAGCTGGCTACACTACATATGCTATTAAGAAAAAGGAAAAAAAAAAAGTACTGTTTAGCTACTTTATCAAAGTTAAAAATAAAGATCTACTTTGACATGCCACAACAGAGTTGATATTTTTAGTAAAAAGCAATTAGGATTACTTACCTCGAAAACAACAACCGCTATAGAGAGAGCTCACTACTCACCACCAACACTCTTGGTATTTTCTCAGTTTGTTTTTGGAAACTATTAATTAGCTTATTCATATGATATCTACATTTTGAGCATTTAAATATATACATTGTGACATTTGCTAAATGTTGTTGTTGGTCTTTCGGCTGCTCCCATTGAGGGGTTGCCACAGCTGACCATCCGATCACCGAGCACACATAACTTGGCACAGGATTCATGCCGAACGCCCTTCCTAATGGAACTCTCACTTTTTATCCGCTTATGACTGGCACTGCATCCAGTGGCATTGGGTAGGAACTGAACCCTGGCCTTCCACATGGCAGACGAGAAACCAGTACCCTTTTGCTTTAGTTCTTACTTTATTCTTGGGCTGATCTGGCTGTTAGACAAAACCAACTGACTCTAACCGGTAATGCTGATGAAAAATAAAATGTTCATAAAGACATTGCTTCATTACATTTATTCAACAAATATTTAAGACCTAATGCTATCATTTCTGATCATACTTATTCAAAAAAGATATCAGGAAAGCATAACAGGCTCCCAACCTTTACTGTATAGTATGTTTGGTTAACATAGTGCTAAAGTGTTGTATACAATATTTTGATTCCTGGATTGTTTTTAAAAAAATTGTGTAAAAATTGCCCTGTGAATCTTTAATACTTATAAACAGTGATAAATATGGATTTACATTCATACATCTCTGTATGTTTGGCAGTCAGATTGTATTCATCACTGGTTTATCATGTCCCTGTTATTCTCAGATTGTTATTATCATCATAACACTCATTTATGCATGTTATATGGTAATTAGTATATATTAAACATGGTCCTTTTGGATCCTCTGTAGTCCAACTAGGAACTGTGGAGTCCAGTGGTGACCTTTGTATTAATTCCAATTTTGTACAACCGTGGTAGGACCTCCAGTCAACATTCACATGCACATTCAGGTGAACATTCACACTCTACAGGCAATTTGGGAACAACGATTGACCTAATCTACATTTCTTTGGACAGTAAGAGGAAACCAAAGAACCCAGAGAAAACCTATCATGCACGGGAAGAACATGCAAACTCCAAGAACACAGACCTGATGCAGGAATCAACCTTAGGACCTGGAGGTGCAAGGCGACAGTGCTAACTGCTAAACCACCATGCCTCCTTGTTGGATTTATTTGTAGATAAAGATAATGTTGGTTGTGTGGCAAGGGCTTATTTGTGTAAAAAGTAGCTTGTTACTGAAAAAAATACATAATTTGAGAAAACACCAGCTACTAGTTCTGGGTTGGAATTTATTTTGGCTCAATAAGTGCTTTAATTCTTCATGGTATAGATTCAACATGGTGCTGGAAACAGTCCTTAAAGATTTTGGTTCATATTGACATGATAACACTATGCAATTGCTGCAGATTTGTCGGTTGTGCATCCATGATGTGAATCTCTTGTTTCACCACATCCCAAAAGTATCTATTGGATTCAGATCAGGTGACTGTGGAGGCTATTTGCGTACAATGATCTCATTGTCATGTTTAAGAAACCAACGTCAACCTGTGGTCATAGCGGGAGAGACATGGTCAGCAACAATGATGTTTTAACAATGCTCAGTTAGTACTATGTGGCTCAACGTGTACCAGAAAAATATAGAAGATACCTTTACACCACCAGAAGCCTGAAACATTAATAAAAGGTGTCCTACTTTCAAAAAAAGGGATACATATTTTTTATGTTGTTTGTCAAATTCTGATATAACCATCCAAATGTCAGCAGAAACTGAGACTCATCAGACTAGGTAATGTTTTTTTCAGTCTCCTATTGTCCAACGTCGATAAGTTCATCTGAATTGTAGCCTCACTTTCTTGTTCTTAGCTGACAGGAGTGACATCTGGTGTGGTCTTCTGCTTCAAGGTTTGACGTGTTGTGCGTTCAGAGATGCTCTTTGACATATTTCAGTTGTAATGAAATGTTATTTAAGTTTTTCTGCCCTCTTCTGACCTCAACAACTCTTCTGGCAGCAATGAGGCATTTTAACCCAGAGAACAGCCACTCTCTGGATATTTTACCTTTTTTTTTTTAGACGTTCTCTGTAAACCCTAACGATTGCTGTGTGTGAAAATCCCAGCAGATCAGCAGTTTTAAAAATACTCAGACGAGTCTGTCAGGTACCAATAACCCTGCCACATTCAAAGTCACTTAACCTGGGGAACCCTTTCTTCCCCAGTCTCATACTTGGCTTGATCTTCAGCAGATCATGTGACTTTCTAATTAGATATTTGCTTAGATATTTGCAGTTAAACGCATGAGATACACATTTATGACTTATTATTTTAACCTATTTAGTGGTTAGCCTCGAAGCTGTCCAGTTTTTCAATCTGTGAATCAGCAGACATACTACTTGTCTTATCTCCATAATCCATTCTAGACCTCTTGGTATTTAATCTGTTTGCCCTTTTTAGTGGCTTTTGCACATTTATTTTTTTTTCAACACTTTAGTCTATTGCAACTATTGTGTCTCTCTCAGCCTCTCAGGTCAGACATCATCTTTTACGTTTCCAAACAGAATACTTCCAGACAAAACAGAATTACTATAAACATTACAAATGGGTCTTTTTCTCTCAGAGTGCAATTTTATGGCTAAAAGCCATTCATTTTTGTGAGAGGCTCTCAAAATCAGAGCGTAAATCAGATTAGGAGGTGCAGCTGGGTTGTCCCGCAGGGGCCGTCAATGCAGTTAGTGCTGTTGTCCCTTCCACATGAAAGATGCAAACATCCCTGGAGGGGAGCTGCACAAGAAGGACACCTACTAAGCACTCGGCAAGTGCGTAATCACTGACCCTGAAAAGCACTTAACTGCATTAGTGTGGCGTGAAGATGAAAACATATAGATGTCCTGATGAGGCTTTTGTTGTTTAAATTCAGAGAAAAATTGATATAAAAAGACAGCAACCAATCATAAAGGTTTTTTTTTTTGTCTGGTGCTTAGTATGTACACCAGCTGCTGTGCTCTCGAGGCATCACCCTTCTGTTGCTCTCAGCGAGTTCTAACTAGGCTGGAATTACAGGTGCTGCTCGGCTCCGATAAGCTCTTGAGAGCTGCACTTTCAAAGAGGTTGAAGAGGGGTCAGCTGCATGGGCTTTATCAGAAAATGGAACAGTTGATGTCTGAATCAGACGTTCTCACTCAGCAGACTGATAAAGGAGAAGAAAAGAAAGAGAAAACCCAACACTTGCTTCTTGCTTGAATAACCCAGTGTTTGCAAGTCGACAAACTGGGAGGGATTGAACACCCCACCAGTACTGTATGTGGGCTGCATCGATATTGTATTCATTATTTTTATATTTCTTTGAATGGTCATTAGATGAAATTCCCAACAGCTGCATAACTGTTAGAGAAAATGTTCCAATTATGTTCTCGCAACCATTTTATGAACTTTTATGACTATGTTACTTTAGGGAGGTCCATGCCTTACCATAGAAGAGCTTGTCTCCGGTTTGCGATAAGGGATTTGTGATATTATTCCTGAAGTTCAAAAAGCATGCACAGACTGGTCAGATGTGAATGCTCATCCAGAAATAATGCTGACCACCAAAAAAAAAAATAAATAAATAAATAAATAAAATCACTGCTCTCTGCAACACTAGAAACACATAACTCAGCTTTTTGTTGCTGTGATTGGTTCAACCACCTCACACTTCACTTTTATATTGTTTTCCAAGGGTATGTACAGTGTTTGAAATATCTCTCTCTCTCTTTCTCCCTCTCTCTCTTTTATTTTCTCCTGGTGCTGCTGAATGAAAGTCCACATTTCTATCATCTCTTGATTTTGATAAACTGTGGATGGAAACAGTGTGATCACATTGTATCCCACTGGGATTTTTCTCTGAAGTATAATAACTGCCCCCTTTCAAACCACACACACACACACACACACACACGCACGCACACACACAAAAACATATTTGTCTTACTATGTTTTCCCTGTGGGGAGATTTTTACTGGTCAGAACGATCACATATTCAATTCCTCGTGGTAACATTTGGCCTCCATGACGACCCCGCCCCCCCCCCATGCCCATTCTCACTGCCCCTACACACAAACAAGCAGGAGAGAGTGTTTCAGAATAATTGCTGCAACTGCCTGCAAAAGCTGAGCTCCCACTCACTACAATTACTCATTGAAATACAGAGAGTGCCACACTTACGTACGGTACAGGTTATGTGTCTTCTGTGAGCAAACAAGTAAGAAATACACACACGAGAACATGCCGAGGAACAAATGGAGTGGATAATATATAATAAGGTAAATATCTATGAAAAACCAAAACAAGAATAGCGAAGACGACATTTATTTAGAAATATAACATCATCTTTATGTATATTTGACAGCTTTTCCAATTATGTACATACTGCTCCTTTGTATGCCAAAAATAAGAATTGATTTGACAGCTGTATGATGTGCAGTTTGTTATCAGCTCAATCCGCCATAAGTGTGTCATCTGTATGACTCGTCCCTACCTCCGCATTTCTCAACAGAATCCTCAGTAGCAATTAGGTGATAATGAGTAGTGTCGGCGTGGACGACATCACTAGTGCACCCTAACAGAGCGATAAATTTGACTCACTGAGAGCACAGACTTCTTCCTTTAGCTTGGATGACCAAGAGGCCAGCAAACTCAAAACTTTTTGGACTTGTGTGTGTTATCTATATATTTTAAAAACAGGGATACAGAAGTACAAGAATTTAGAAAAATGTAAAGCATATTCTGAAAAACATAAAAACATTTTTTTAATTTTTTAAATTTTTATTCATTTATATAATTTTTACAGCAGAAATCATACATTAATTGCGCTCGCCCTATCATCTGGAGATCGCGAGTTCGATTCCCGGGTGATAATGTAACCTCTTGCATTTGGAGCTCTAGAGAGAGCTGATTGGCCGAGCTCTCTCAGAGGGGAGAGATGAGAGGTACTTAGTGCTTCCACATCAAACACGGTTCTACAGCCAATCAGGGGCGTCTGTGAGCTCACGCAAGCGGAAGGAGCGGATAGCGAGCAGTTCGAAAAGATGTGGTCGGCTGGTGTCAGGTGGTTCGAAGGAAACACGTGAGTGGTAGTAGGGGCTTAATGTGGGAGTGCTCCAGTGATGTGGAGGAATTGGGTATGGCTAAATTAGGGAGAAAATTGGGGGGGAAAAAAGTACATAAACCCTGAATATAAAAAAACTGAATTTGTCTTAAGTTGAATTATATGAAGCACAGTTGACTTGCACCTCCAGGGTCCAGGTTTGAATAACGCCTCAGGGTCTGCATTCCCATGCTTGGTGGTTTCCTCTTTGTACTCCGGTTTCCTCCCACAGTCCAGAGACATGCAAATTAGGCTAATTGTCATTCCCAAATTGCCTGTAGTGTGTGAATGAATGTGTGAATGTTGACCAGAGGCCCTACCACGGTTGTAAAATAGGAATAAATACAATGGTAATTACTATTGGCTTCCACGGTCCCTGAAGTTAATAGATGGATGGATGGATAAATTATATGTATGTCATAAATCAACACAAAACAACGTTTAACTGGTGACAAAAATTAGAACATTTAACTTAACTTGAGTGTATTTGGTATAGCTCCTTACTTCTACATGAGTTCTCTGAAGTAATCTTCTAAATTCATTTGGTAGGCTATTAAAACATCTAATAATAGTTTTTGTCTGGATTAGGAGTCGATTGCTTCAAATGTTATTTTGTTTACCAAAAGACATGGATTTCTCAGTGATGCATATTTTGAAAATGAAGCATTAAGAAATAAAAGAAAAAGAAAAAGCAATACATAATAGACAGTTGTACACATTCATGTTAAAGCTAACTGTTTTTTTTTTTTTTATGTACGTCTCATCACCACTACACTATTCATTTTTGAAGAAAATCATACAAGTCTGGTTACCTTGATTAATTCTGAAAAAAAGCTTTCCTAAACTAAAATGTACGTTTCTCTTGCATGTATTTTAATCAGATGTTAAATGTGAACATTTTAAATTCTGCTTCAAATTAAAAGGAAGAAAAAAATGCATTTATGCATTTCCAATTATGCTGAAAGATGCCAACTCATATAAAATGAATTAATATTTACCACTATTGTCTGCATTGATGGAAACACTTTGATCATAAGCATTATCTACACATTTCTCTACTCCTAAGGTAAATGTCAGTTGTGGTGTTTAATAAATGGGAGGCTCATTATTTATCTTCACTTTAATGTTTCTGACTGTTCTCTCTTTAAATTGCCTTTAAAATTTAGAGTTTTCTTCTACTGGCTGGGCCAACGTCGCCAGCTCACCTCCCACCGTTCTCTTAATTAACATTTAAAAAAATCAACTTTGTCAACTGAATCACTGCAGTTTCAGTCACAGTATGCAGTATGTTCACTGTGGGTAATCTCGTCGCTGCTGTTTATATTGTTCACAAATTTAATCTACTAACAGTATGTCGATATCACTATGGCACATATCCAGTATCATAATCGAACCATGCACCATAATCGAATCAAAACTTATTTTTTTAACTCCACTGAGTGTTTTTACTTTTTTACTTCCCTAATGTGATCTCTGAAGCAAGGTTACCAACATTTCTGCACTACTTTGTTGAAACATATTTTTTGTTTCATAAAGCAGCAGTTTAAAAGAAATTTATAAGCAGCTAAAAAAACTTGTTTTTTATCACTTTTGGTTGTTTTCCAGAGTTTAGCTACTGTGACATCTGGTAAGATTTCCCACATGTAAACTGAGCTCATCTGCTTAATAATCTATGAAAATCCAATATGTCTGCTGTATGCTATATTGACTTTCTTTTACTTTTAGGACCTGCTTATCCTGGTCATCCTTATCCTTGCTGTGAATCTGGAGCCTATCCTGGGAACACTGAGCATGGGGCAAGGATACATGCTGGATTAAACACCAGTCCATCTCAGGGTACAACACACTTTCACGAATGTAGAGGCAATTTATCTTTGCCAGTGCTTATACTGGCATGATAATAGAGGCAACCAGAAAATCTGTAAAAGAAAAAAAATGGACAAGGCAAGAAGAGAAATTCCACTCAGAGATGAATGCAATCTTAGGATTGAACTGTAAAAGTCAATACTAACCATTACACGACACCTTCTCCATACCATGTTGTTTGTACAAAACCCCTCAAATAACTATACCTTTTATAGTCCTAAAATATTTAGTCAAACGAGTTGTTTCCTTTAACCAATAAATCACAAGTCCGAATTTATCTGTTTTTATTTCTGGCTACTTACGTCAGACAGAATCGGTGCAGTCTGAATCAATGTGCTAGCTGTAACATTTCTCATTCAGCCTTTTCAACCTATGAAGGTTGAGCCATGATGCAAAGCCCTGCTCCTCAGGGTGGTCATTGTTAAACCAATATTTGAGTAATTTCGCCATCTCTAATGCAATACACAGTAACAATTGCCTGATTTTTCTGATGCTATTAGCTGAAAGCTGGCTTTTCATCGGGCTGCGCTTGAACTTTTACAGGGAACAGGAAATTGCTCTCAAATGTCACACCGTATCTCGGCTCTGTGTCCGCAGCGAGAAGGAATCAGAATTTGGATACAGGGTCCCGGTGCTATTCTGGAGTCCCCGACGACAGGCTGACGCTTTCCACTTCGGCTGCAGATATATTATGTCTAGCCATGCTGCCGCGCTCTGATCGCCCTGTCAATCTGAGCAGAGTCACTGCACTGTCATTCCTCCGTGAAGGCGACGGACCAAAGGCATGACGGTACAGCGACTCAGATTGACAGAGTGATGAGAGAGCTTGGAGCAGTTAGAGAAATGATGAGACAGGCCCAGTCAGTATGTCGAGTGGCATGGGGAGAATCTCAGAGGGCTTCCGTGCTAGCCATCGATGGGGAGATTGCTGACACATGACGTGGCAATTCAGCTTGACAGCATCATCTGTGCATGGGTGAGTATAAAAAAATGTAATTCAAAGGTAGTCATTAAGAACTGGTGCACAGGATGTCCAACTCCAGGGTCCAGGATTTTGAGAATATACATGTTCTATCTTGGTCGCACAAGTTTTATCCTTGATGGCAGCAGTGCAGGAATACAACCTAGCAACCCTTGCATGGCGTATACCTGGGAAAGCTTCCATATCTACTGCAACCCCCAACAGTTCTTCTTTAATAAAGCAATTAAAGGAGAACAAAAACAACAGCAATTGGTGGTATATACAAATTGTTATATAAGCTATATTACACAACTAATAATATGTGTAGCATTGCCACTAACAGGTCGAAAGGCTTGGGCTTTTTATTTATTTTCTGACTCCCATCCCTCCAAAACATGCTACTAGGAACATCTGTGACTCTAAATGCCCTCTAGGTGTGCATAAATATGTGTGTTGCCGTTCAGTGACATCCCTTCAGTGTGTATCCATGCATTGTGCCTATATAGCCAGGGGAACACAAGTTTAATCCAGTTTTTGTATTTGAAAGTTTTTAGCCACAACAATATTTAAAGAATTTCCCCTGACTGCCACACACACTTTTCAGAGCACTCTGAGCAATGGACCACTGTTTAGGTTTGTAATCCCCTTAGCAGCATCTCCACCTACTCCTTAGTGACACTTAGCTGAGCTGCACCTTAAATATACTTAAACGTTCAGCAGATGGCAATGCTTTACTTGATTAAGTAAAAGTCACTCAAGGAAGTAAATTAAACCCACTGGTAGTGTTCAGCCGATTGGCTTGTTCTTAACAATTTTGCCTGGCTCTGCTGTGCCACAAGCAAACATGGACGGTATCAGTTGTATATACATAGAGAAAAAGAGGGTCTCCGTTAGACCTGGGTGAGACACAAAGCCAGGCGATCTCCACAGGAGGAGCCAGAATGGAACTCAGTCAGATGATGTTGACAGAATTAGAGGCAAATAAAAGGAGCAATCATGAATGAATTGAGTGCTCCATTAATTTCCAAAGAAAAAAAAAAACCTAGTGAGCAAGCAACTGTTTATGGTCACTACTGTATATATAGTCAGTAATAACAAGAACTAGGGCTAACTCTTTCTGATGAGGCTTTACAACACTAGAATTGTGTGTGTGTGTGTGTGTTCGTGTGTGTGTGTGTGTGTGTGTGTGTGTGTGTGTGTGCGCATGCTTGAGCCTGTAGAAGTCCTCAAGGATAGGATTCAGGTCCTTGACCTGGTACAGGATAAGTGTTATACATACCTGTGGTATAATAGGAATAAAACAATTTAGGACATGCCGTTAAGAAAAAATTATAAACCTGGAGCAACAGTAATTCTGTTTGTGCATAGCCACAAAACACAATCCTGTCACTGATTGTCTTCCTATCACAGCACATTACGTATGTGTTTCATTTCTAACTTACTGAAGCAAACTGTACAATTATTATAATAGTTTTGAATATCTCCTCTACACGAGGGAAAAACTTTCACTGCACATCCATTATGTCAAAGAAATGAAATTTACAGCAAGTAACTTGAAACTTGAGTGTAAGTTTTCACAGATGCTCCTATATTATCACCAGTAAAAGTTCAACACTTCACACATTTATATTATGAGTACGTACTGCATGAGAATGCTAAAGAATTAAACACCTATTAAAAGATAAATGTAATTTAAGATACAAACATCAGAGTGTAGACCTTCATATACTGTATGTTCTTTAATTATCGCCAGT
>JAOVVA010000033.1:4361202-4373340 GCA_028565275.1 Leiocassis micropogon
TGTTCACATGGTGCCGTACTTGAGACTATGTAAATTAGAACACTCCTGTGTGCGTGTGTGTGTGTGTGTGTGTGTGTTTGTCGTGTGTGAACAGACTGCCTATGTTTGTCAGCAAATCTACAAGCCAGCACGTCTGCTGTTGTTGTCTGCCCTTCTCTGCACAAATGCCAGTCAATCCCCATTGCGCAGAGCATTAAGACCGTTTTCAGAAAGGGGCCCTGCAAAGGAGGGACATCACAGCACAGCTGTTTTTAGATGTAGGTTGTACAGGTGGCTATCCCAGCAACCCTGTCCTGGGAAAACTGCTAATTAGGCAACGTCAAAAACACAAAAAGATTGACGTTTCCTTAGAGAGCTGCAACACAACACACCACAAGCCAGCAATAAACCCAAACAAATTCACACTGTTTGTGCAATCTTATATTTCCCTCTCGTACTTCGGGTCTGAGATCTCCATTACAACGTGTTGAATGAGATGTCTGGCACATTCTTGTCTTGTTTCCAGATTGTTGCAGGTGGGTCCTGGTATGATAATAATAAGAGGAGGGAATGTAATATACAGTACAATGCTATGAGCTTTGGTGCGACCAGACTCTCGGACGTAATTAGAGGCTAGAGTCTCAGGAGGCACGAAGTAACGCAAGCATAGAATGACTGGAATTAAGGAGATTTGGTAAATAAAATATTTTAATAGAGCTCTCTGATTAGTATTGCTGGAACGCTTCATACAATATAACATAGTTATTTTAATTGGACCGCTATGAGACATTGTTCATCATGACCATAGTTACCTCATTGTGAAAGGTTTAAATTTAGTCTTAGAGGACAGTTTTTTTCCCTCCCTACCCCAATCACACCTGATCCAGCAATGAGTTCACTAACAAGCACTCCATATGTTGGTTTTGGCATGTTTGAAATTGTGCAGGATTGTTTTGGTGGTGTAGTGGTTAGCATTGTCGCCTTGCACCTCCAGGGTCTGAGTTCGATTCCAGTCTCTGTGTGCATGGAGTTCCTGTGCTTGGTGGGATTTCTCCGGGTACTCTGATTTCCTCCCGCAGTCCAAAGGCTAATTGGCATTCCCAAATTGTCCATATTCTGTGATGGATTGGCACCCTGTCCAGGGTGTACCCTGCCTCGTGCGATAAGTCTCCTGGGATAGGATCCAGGCCCTCCGCAAGCCTGAATACACGATAAAGCGGTATAGATCATAGTGAGTGAGTGAGTGAGTAAGGGAGTGTTTAGCCGCTCAAGGTTGTCATCTCTGGGAGCTTTTCCTTTGTTTATTGTACACTTCGACTTTTTTTAGTGATCAGAAACACAGATAGGCATTTCGGTAAAGCTGCTTTGTGACTATCTCTTGGTAAAAGTGCTATGGAAATGAAATTTAATTTAATTTTAGTTGAATTGGAGAAAGGGGACATCAAAGACTCAAATTGGGAAGCCTTGGTTTAGTCTGTCTCACGCAGGCTAATAGCATTTGCCAAGGAAGTCAATGACAGCTCCATTCAGACCATTTTGATTACTGTCACATTACCTTGGATTAGGTGTCTGCAATTAATGTCATTTTTATCTGTGAATGGTCTACCATACAAAATATAACCTAACCTTTTAAAAGATCCAAATGAACAGTTTGACTGCAAAACACTATAAACATCACTATTGTCCTTTCACTCGATTAAGCAAATCACTTTCCTCAAACACTCAGTGTCATCCATATCATGTACTTATTATTTTTTTCTGTAAATTGCTATATCTATGTATTTCTTTAAGAACCTTTGAGCACAGTTTTTGTTGCATTTGGGAGCTATGATTCAGTTCAAAGCAATTTTAGCAAAAGGAAATAAAGCAGAAAGATAACTCTAGAACACTTGAGACATGAGATCATTTTCTATGAAAGAGGCGAGATGCACAAGCTGTGTACAGGAAGCTGTTTCTTTTTCTTTGTATGGTTACATTCCATTTACTGTAGGTTGTTCTCCAATCTGAATTTATGAACTCATTTGACACAGCATTTGGCAGAGACCCTTATGCAGGATGACTTACATTTCTCATTATGCATCTGAACAGGTGAGGGTTAAGGGACTTGCTCAAGGCAGCTTGGTAAAAGTGGGGTTTGATCCTGTGACCTTCTGATCAGGAGTTCAACAGCTTAACCACCGAGCTTCCAATATGGGATGGGGTAGAGGTAGCCGTTATGGAGCTGTGTGTTTAGGTGATGCCTGAACAGAGCATATTTTCTGTTCATATACAATACGTATATGTTCTATGTACTATGAAGTGCAGTCTTAGGCTACTGAAATTAATTTGAAATTGAAAGTTGTAGGTATTTTTTGTCCCTTGGTCATTGACTAGCATAAATTTGCTATATTATTAAAATACAACCAATTGTTTGATATTATTGATACCAACTAGAATATTTACATGGCCACAAACACAATGGCGATGGTTTAGTGATTAGAACTGTTGCCTTGCATCTCCAGGGTCCAGATTTAGTTTCCACCTTGGGGTCTGTGTGCATGGAGTTTGCATGTTCTCCCTGTGCTTGGTGGGTCTCCTCAGAGTACTACGTTTTTTTCCCACATTCCAGACATGCAGATTAGGGTAATTAGCATTTCCAAATTGCTCATAGTGTATGAATGTGCATGTGAATGTTGACTGGAGGTCCTACCACATAAATACAGTGTTAATCACCATTGGCCTCTAAGGTCCTTAGTTGGACTACAAAGGATCTTATATACTGTAGATGGATGGATGAATAGATGGAAAACACAATGGCAGGCTATTTTATCCATTGGAACAAGCAACTTTGGGAGGTGGATTTATAGCATTTTGCGAACTCATACAGACCTCACACTTATATAACCAAAGCAGGTTTGTGCTTTTAAACAATGTTGTGACTCAAACAAACCATGCACAAAATATGTCCTTACAGTTTGTGATACTTTATGCTTCAAAATAAATAAATAAATTTATAGATAATAATTTGTGTAGATTTTTGCAGTCAAACTGTTAAATACTGTGACATTTTTTCATGCTCACATCATTTTTAGCCACCTCAGAGACTATCACCATAGATTTCATGGCTGCCATGAGGTGGTTTGAATATTTCACAAACTGTTGATGTTCTCAGACTTTTACTGTCTCTAGAGTTAACACAGAATGTAAGCAGGTATGTGAGTGATAGTGATGGCTGGTGGGGATAAGTAAGCTATCAACAGCATAACAAATAAACTCTTAGGGTCTACCAATAGGTATGGTTCTTACTCTGATCCATTTATAAAAATTGATCCTGGTAAATGGAAACACCTTAAGAGAACAGCAGGACTGGTCTGAGCTAAACAACATGGCTATATGAAAAACTTAAATATCAACTCTACATCTGTGTTCAGCATCTCAGCATGCATAAAATGTGTAATGTTGAGGTAGATGATCTACAGTATAAGAACAGAAGGTTCTGTCAGCCGACTACAGGAATCTCAGCCTACAGGGGAAACATGCTTACTCAAACTAGACTAGACAAATGAAGCATTAAAATAATGGCATGCATAAGTTCTTTGCCATTCCATATGAAATGGAGCTTCAATGGACCCTTCAACAAGCTCTACGTTTAGAATGTTAGCACACCAGCTGTCCTTGCTGAGACAGTAGCAGGATTTACTCCATGCATATGCATTGTTTAACGCCATTGTGTCATGCGCTATGGACCAGATGTTCCTATGACAGTGATGCACTCACACATTGAGACGTAACGTAGAAATGTGAGGAAATGTGGTAGAGGTGAAATTGTGAGTGATATTGCATGAGAGAGTGGAGATGCCAGATAAGAGAAAGAAATAAACATGATAGAGTGGTAGAGGCAGTGCAAAAGGAAAAAAGAAAAAAAACATGATACTGTATGTACATAAAAATATAGATGGGTAAGGATAGATAGAGAAGGGTGTTGGTGCAACTCATACCTTCACTTTTTCTTTTTGAAATTGAGACTATCTGGCATGAAGGAATAAGTTTGTCCAGTTAATATGCCTGGCTTTGAAATATGAGGCTGGCTTTGGCGGTTTGGCGGCATCCTCCATGGGGCATCTTTCCAGCTTTCTGGCTTGTGCTATAGGCTGATAAAGCAGCCAGCAGTCAGAGAGCCTGTCTGACCAAGTGGTAGTGTGTTAAGCTTTATTGGGTTGGTGAAAACATGAGGGACTTGGGTTGTCTGACATGCAGCAAGAATTAGGGTCGGAGGGAAAAAAAAAAATCACCCATACACAGAATTTAATCTTTAGGATTAAGATAATTCTTAGCGGCATCCAAGATTCATTTAGTAATTGTTTGGAGGTCCATCCGTCCATTGTCTAAATAAGTATCCTGTGTAGGGTCACAGTAGGTTTGGACGCAATCCTAGAGAACTCTGGGCACAAGGAACATCTGCATGGAGTGCCAAACTAACACAGGGCATAAACACACACAACCCCAATCATACTGTACACTACAGGTAATTTGGAAAGCTCCAACCAGCCTCCAGCCTTCTCTGCATGTTTTTGGACTATGGGATTTCCCGGAGTACCTGGAGGAAACGCATCAAGCATGCGTACAGACTGGAAGTGCAATGCATCGGTGCTAATCACTAAACCACCTGGATTGGAGGTGGCTAAATTCCTAAACACTGCCTAAAGGAGGCAGTGCCTTAGTGCCTTGGTCCATCTTGCTCCCTTTTCTGGTCTGTACACTCTGCTCAAACAAATCAGCTCTCAAAGCTTCAAGCATCATGTTAATACCACTGTCAACACCGGTCATTCTAGCAATCGCTTACTAGCTGAATTGACTCTCTGCCATTGCTTTTACTCTATAGGACATTTGACTACCATGAGGTCAATCAGAACAGTTGATGGCAGAAGTATCATTATGCTGCTATGTATTTTTGTTTATATTTATTTTCAAGGTGTATTTTGAGCAAAAAACTGAAAGTAGCATAATAGCCATAACCTATTTAATACAAATGTCAGTGACTTTGTCAAATGAGCTGATATACAGCAAGGGTGCTCAAAAAACAAAGGTATTTAGAAAAATCTGCAAAGTTCAGTCTATAACAAGAACCTACAGTACTGCCTCCACAGATGTTTACCGATGTATTTAAAGCTCTAAGCTTATCAAATGTTGCGCAGCTTGTAATTTGTAAAATTATGTTGAAAAGAGTGGTTTGCAAGCAATAGCATTACCTTATTCAACATTTCTGTTGCAAATAAGACAAAGCTATGACATATGCTGTACTTTACGATTATTAACTTATGTTCAGCTAACGTTAACTAACACTGACATTTCACGCTTTCTAATTAATAGCTAACTCACTTTTCTGAAGTTCAATCTGAAAATAAAAGAAAGCTAGAGCACTATGTAGGGTGTAGAATCCCTTGTTCCACTTGTAAGGAGTGCGCTTAATCAGGGATTTGAGAGGGATTTGGGATTCAGCCTCGTGTTAGAAGCTAGTGGATTTGTAGCTCAGGTTAACCATTGAGCATACTATAAAGTGTTGTTTCAGATGATACAATGTTATCAGATGTGATTTCTTGCTGAATGTGCTTCCATGACTGGTTTTTGTATGTGGATTTAGGAATTTGCATATGGTAAATCATAGCCCTTTTGCTGTCTAGACGTCAGCGGGACCATGTCGGACAGACGTCTTGAACGTCACGTGCAAAATGCATTTAGCTGCAATGGTTTCTAGGACGTCTCATTCTTTTGCACGGTGTTTGTGGTACGTCAGAAAATAAACTCCTGCTCTTTAGATTGTTGATATTTTACTTTTATTTAAAAATAATAATAATAATAATAATAATAATAATAATAATAATAATAATAATACAACACCAGACTTACTAAGCATATCAATAATTAAAATATAAACAAAAAATATAAAAAAAATAGATGGGACAGGTCCAAAGCAAAGGACAGCAAAAGAACTTTTTTCCTTTTTTTTCCTTTTTTTCCCAACCGAAGCTTGTGTACCTTTGTTTCATGACCACATTGCCTGATTGTGAGACTTACAATTGTGTGACTTTCTAAAAGCCATGGATTAAGTGTATCTGCATTGAGCATATGTTTGAAGGTGTTACTATCAAAGCACTGAATGGGATTTAATAGTGAACGGGTTGAGAGCAATTACAACCAGAGTGTGTGTAGTCATGTGTGAAAGGCTATTTGTCCACTGTAAAAGCGCTTATTTTTTTCCCCCAGAATTCATTACTCCACTTTTTATTTCTTTCAGTGTTTCTTTTTCTCATGTAAGAAACTGAAGAAATTATGATGTTCCAGTCTCACGCATAGCGGTCGCTTGCACTATGCACTAAGCTGGCATGACCGCTTTGCATTCTACCGCTGCTGACACAAATTCGAAGCTTTTATTCTCCTTTCTGGCAAAGCACGCTTTATGGCTGTGTTGCCTTCGCATGCCATTTTTAAATGGGTACACATAATACACATGTGTTCATGCAGTCTCTAAGACTCATACACTAATACACACACACTCACAGAGAAAGAATGAGAGAGAGAGAGAGAGAGAGAGTGAGAGAGAAGGAGAGAGAGGGGCTAAACAAGCAAACCCAAGCTGCTTTTGTTTTCCCCAAACCAATTTGTTTCTGCCAATATCGGTCTGATGGATAGATTTTTATTATCATGCCACAGCGACAGATTGAAAGATTTCCTTGCTGTTGCCTCTACTTTTGTGCAGTGTGGTGGCGTTTGCCCCGGATTTAATCAAAAACCAGCAGATGTGCACTCACTCACATACACACACGCACACACACTTACACACACACACACAATTACGGGGAAGGGAATTGGCAAAAAAGTGCACATAGATCAGAGAGAGAGAGAGAGTAAAAGCCTGGGTTCCAAATAAGGCTTTTCTGTTTCCATTCACATTAGCTCAATCTGTGCCTGACTCTGCGTGTACGCGTATGTGTTTTTTCTGTGTTTGTGTGTCCAAACTCTTATAATGATGAGATCCCTTTTCTGACTTGCATTCCAAACCTCATGAACATGGTTTAAAACGGATTTCCATCGCACACCCTATCTAATGCCAGGAGCAGCTGCCAGCCAGCGGAAGCTTTCAATTTCCTGTCGCTGCTCTGCTCGTCCATGAGCGAGTGGAAGAAGATGAATCCAGCTTCATGAACCATGCTCAGATCAGATGTTTTTTTGTTTTTTTTTAAAGGGTTTGTAGCTGATAACATCGCAGATATGAGGGAAAGTGGGTGGCCTGGTGTTTCAGCTCAGGAAGGTACAGTAGGAGGTAAAAACTTAGATGCATGTGCACTCATTACATCGAGCGGGCACATGTACACACTATTTTCGACTTCCCCCGTACTCCGACACACAAATCATAGACTCCAGTGCTCTCTGGTGCGCGCACACACACAAACACACACACACAAACGCGCATGCACACATACTGAGAAAAGCGATGTCCCTCGAGGGCCCAGAGTAATCTCTGACTGCATGGGAATGATGAGAGGGAAAGAAGCTATGATGGCCATGATGGCTCTTTGAGCTGGATTGATTTCTTTTTCTTTGTAAAGGCAGTGGGAGGAAGAAGTCCTTTATGTGAGCCCACATGGTCTTAAAGCTTCCGGATGATTGTGTGGGTGTGAGTGTTTTACAAGAACTGGGCCATGGCAATTTATTTATTTTTCTTTCCCTTTTCTGATGAAGTGCATGAATAATTCTATGGAGATCTGAACAGGGTAATAAACACCATCTCAGAATGTTTCTAGTGCATATTTCCCTCATATTTAATAATGCATTTGGGTTTCAGAGTTCACACCTTAAATTACCTTGACAAGGCCACACAACCATGGAACATGGCTGACAACTTCCGCGGTGCTGAATTTATACTGTAAACGTTTACACATTCGCATACAGGATTAGCACGCAAGTACAGCTACTGCTATCCCCACTGTCTGCTGTTGTCTTACTGTATATAACAGTTAAACGTTCGTTTCATTTTTCTCTTTCACAGAAATGATGTAACAGGCAATAAAGGTAACAACGTTCCGGAAAAAGGCCTTGTGTGTTTTCCATTTATACCCTTTGCAAAACAACATGTGCATCTTACATATAGATGTAGAAGTCCTTTGTGCTTCTGTTGGAGCTTTTGTTGAAAATCTTATCCACAAGAGATGAGTGCTCATTTAAATGCTTAGGGTCTTAGTAACACAGTAATATAGTAAGGATTTAATACCAAAATTGCACACATCGCTATTTAGACCTCTAGTCTAATCTCCTATTTGCACCCATTTATCCTGCACAAAACCAATAAAGTCCAAAGTCCAATAAAGATTTGTTTCTATGTTGAATTTAGCATTTTATATTGTAATAAACTGTGTTCCAACAGTCGATTGTGCACACAGCATAAAGAAGCTACAATATATGGCTTGTCAAAAGTAGGTAGACACCTGACCATCATACCCATTTGTAAGGCTAGCTTGTTTAGAATACCATATTTTTATGCTGAATCCTCTGGGTGAAGTTGGTTCCAGGGTATGGCCTCCATGTATCAGAATTGTTTGTCTGGCATGTGCTGTGGGGCTTGATCAGATTGGAAATATGTGGAGGTTAGAGGCCAGTAAGGTGTTCTTTGCCTGCTGGACTCCTTGCATGGTGGGATGTGTTGCACTGAATGTTCTGATACCTTTCTATTGTGGCCAGCATTGACTTTTTTCAGTGAGTTGGGATGACTTGACTTGAGTTGAGTTTAAAGCATTGACTTTTTTTAGCAAGTTGTGATGATTGGTTTCACTGTGGATCGAACCAGACAGGCTGACCTTTGGTCCCCACAGCATTGGTGAGCCTTGGGT
Source organism: Leiocassis micropogon (assembly GCA_028565275.1). Lineage (NCBI taxonomy): Eukaryota > Metazoa > Chordata > Actinopteri > Siluriformes > Bagridae > Leiocassis > Leiocassis micropogon. The sequence goes on from JAOVVA010000033.1 coordinate 4,370,046, forward strand.
GCCAATGAACCTATAAACAAGTGTGTGTGTGTAATTACTTGCTCACTCACTCACACACTACAGGCAATTTTAAGGAACCCCAATTAGCCTAATCAGTCTTTGGACTGTGGGAGTACCCGGAGTACCAGCAAGCACCTGGAGAACATGCCAACTCCATGCACACAAAGATCTGGGAAAGGCTGGGAATCAAACCCAAACCCTGATGGTGCAAGGCAACAGTGCTAACCACTAAGCCACCAAGCTGCCCGTGTGTAATTATATTTGTGTAATTAATGGCCTCAAGTGCATTTAGTCTGAAGTCTACAGTATATTTCACCATGATATGGTTAGATCAAACTGCCAGAATGGTTTTGGACCACTCTATCTTGAGTCGCTAAAAACACTACCTTGACAATCCAAGGTCAGGACCACTGATAACTGAGACATGCTGCATGCATAACATTTAAGCCTAGAGTTACTTCTGAGGTCTAAAGTCTAATTATGTGCAATTTCTTTGACCAAGGTGAAACACAAGATCTTCAGCTATTATTTAGAAAAATGTGACCCGGTCGAGTACTAAATTGCATATGTCATTTGTAATTGTAGTGTATATTTTATCTGGGAAAGGAATGAAAGTCTAGACTTAAAAAAAATAAAGATATGATCCAAAGGACATTAAGTACTTCCTTATCCCGTAGGAAATCCAGGAGGAAATTTGTCTACTAAATAAAAAAAATATATGCTAATCAATAATCAATAAATCTCACTTTTCATTGTGATACCGTATGCCCTCTTACGGAAATAAAGTCGATACCCTATGCTATCTTAACGCAAGAAATATTTATTTACAATACTTGAAACATGACAATTCTAAATCTGCACTTATATTTCCGTAAATCTATACTTCCTGAAAAATGCCCATTGTTAAAAGTGTGACACAAATAAAATTTTATACAGTAGAATGTGTGGTCTCACCTTGAGCCGTTAGCCCTGGTTTAGCATTAATGATTGCAACTTTGCTTTCCCGGTCCACGACTCCTTGTTAAAGCAAGAGATGTCTTGATAAGGATAATCATCCTCATTAATCTTTTTTTTTTTTCAAGTGATATGTGTGTCTATATTAGTGCGTTTCTGTGGAAGGGATCATTGCTCTGTGCTCCCACTCGAGATGATTAGCACTGAAGATTGCATTAATTAAAGCAAAGCACCAGCTCACATGAGCTTTTATTAGCCTTCTGCTTGGCACCAATGTCTTCCTCCATGTCTGGACATTCTAAAGATAAGAAAGAAGACAAGCAGGAGGAAGGTCACAACATTTCTTTTATGTCTTGCCTTGTGTTGATGAGAACGAGCTGAGAATAATGAAATAATTATACACTTTTTTGGAATTAACTGCTAGTTTAATTAGTTTTGAAAACAAATTGGCTTTAAGTTTGAAGTCTTTTTTCCCCCCTACTTCTGGCTTGGGTTATGTGGGAGGGTGTGTGAAACAAAGATTAGAGACCCAGCATCTCAGAAACCCAGAATAATTGACATTATTTTCACTTAGGTTTATATTTATGAACTCATTGTAATATATTATTGTTTCTATAGTAACGGCTCATTCACAAGAACATGTCAAATGGTCTTTATAATCTAAGGCTAATTATAAACTCATTTAGAAAAATGTCTTATTTTATGACGAAAAATATTTGTGTGTAAAAATGTAATTATTAAAAAGAAGTTTGAAAAGACTGTTGAGTTATGACTTTTAATTGACTATAACATGACTGTCACAGATGATAACCAGCATTAAACAACCATAAATGGTCAAAAAAAAACACAAAGTAAGATCTATTAATTAATGAAATGTCACAGTTGTTGGCAACTTGCTGTGGTACAATAGAATTCTTTTATTAGAGATTTCTTTATTAGAAAATGAAACATTGCATTGCAATGAGTCGAACAACAGTACTCTATTCATTGTGCATTATTTTCCTATTACAGCACACCCCCAAGTGTGTTATTACTTGATCGGGTTCTTTGCTCTGCTTGTAGTTAATTTAGTTCCATTGCTGCTGTGCTGTATATAAAAATAAAAAATAAAAAAAGAAACTTTTAAAGCATATATGGCACAGTGTGTTTGAAATCCACAAGAGCTCTTTAAAAAGCAACTCCATCAGCGTATAATGTGGATTCTGGCTCGCTGTTGATTGCCTTTTGCCGTGTAGACCCTCGCAGCTATCGCCTGCTGCATGAAGTGCTCGATTTTAATGATGCCGCTTAAAAGCCCCTTTGTGAAGGAATCAAGAGGAGGGTCATAAATATTAAGGCCGCGCTAAGGCACTGATGGCCTATGGGCATTCTGCTTTGCAGTCAATCACACATGCTAAGGCTCCCTCTAGGTATTTTCTTGTCACGTCTCCACTTTTTTTTCCTCCCGACTGCATTTTTCATACAATCGGCAATCTGATGCGGCTTTTCTGTCATGTTTCTTTCAGCGCGCCTCTTTGATGGGTGACATTTTACCCTCGCTTTGGAGTAGTTATGCTGTAAACGTTCAAACGAATGAACTAATTGAGCAGTGGAAAAGCTTTAAAACAGAAGCGTAAAATGTCAGCGGTGTCCACTCCCATTCAGCTTTAAATGTAGAAGTATTGTCCTGGATGTTTATCTACAGTATCACTTTGCTTCCTCCATTTGTATGCTGATTGTTGTGCTTGAACATTTAGGGTACAGAAAAAAGATTGATGTTTTCTGGAAGAATGTATTCTCTAATGGTAAAGTCATATCTTGAATGTGTTCAGTAGTCTTTTTATTACAGATGTTGTAATCAGGGAAGCGTACAGCCTAAGGAAAAAGTATACGAGGGAACTTACGAGGAAGAACACACACGCACACACACACACACACACACACACACACCAAGCCAAACCTCATGTGGACATTCCTTTCATTTTAATTACTATTAGATCTAATTAACAGTTTAAATTAGATATTATTTGCCAACATCCAAATAGATAGTTTTTATGATTATCATTATTAATTGCATGGTACATTTCCTTTTTCTAAATTCTAGACTTATTAAATCTAATAATTAATTAAAGGTAAAAAATGTTTTTAATGCCTTAATAATAATAATAATAATAATAATAATAATAATAATAATAATAATAATAATAATTTACATGTTATAGCTTAACAGTACTTTTTGTCTTTTGTCTAGAATATGATACAAACCATTTTTCAATGATTATATATATATATATATATGGGGATTTCAAAACTATAAAATAACACATATGGAATTAGGTAATTATGTAACAACAACAAGAAC
>JAOVVA010000033.1:4416008-4432279 GCA_028565275.1 Leiocassis micropogon
ATGAATTATTTTCTGGGTTGTTCCTTTGTGAGGTATTATTTATTGCAGCATTTGGTGGAATACACCATGCAATACTTGCTTATAGAAAATCTTCTTGATCTTAAATGTAATTTCCTCTTTTTCAAAAAATAACTTAATTGATCCCTAGTTGTGAACATTTTTATTCATTTCATTCCAACATCCTTACACTTGCAACGCTGTAAATCTGCCAAATAAATGTAATTAACTGCAAATATAGAACTAGAAAGCTCATGCTGCTGAATTCATCTTTGCAAGCTAAAAACAGAGAGCACAGAGGCCCATTACTATCTCCCTAAACAGTTTACTGGAGCTCAGTGCTTTTCTCGCACCCGTATCTCATGCACAGTGGGCTGCAGCTACACCCCTTTCATCTTACAGTCCTTCACTCACTCCACTAACTGCACATTAATGCAAACTATGATGCATTCCTTCCTCAAAAGAAAAAAAACAACACAATCACACTACATAATTTACTCTCCTCTACCCAGCCAGCTTATGCAATAATCATGCGTCTCCTGTTTATTGAAAGCACTGGTTTTAATATCCCGCTACAGCAAATATACTGTATGGGAGGATGAGAAAGAGAGTGAGGTTGCGTGTTTAAATCGAGCATTTAAACAATGTTTTCTGTGCATCTGCTGTCAGTCAAATGGGGTGTTTAAAAAAGAAAGGCTTTTAGAAAATTCCCAGAGCAAGAGCATAAACCTTAAACAGTCTGCCGCTGGGCCTGCAGGCAATGCTGTTGATACCCTGAAGAGTTGATGAACATTAATATGCTCTCAGAGCAACTGGATGCACAGCATTTATTAATATTTATCTGGACAGGTTTAGGTTTTTAAGATAAACTGAGAAGTTCTCTTTCTCTCTTTTATTTATTTTATTTTTAAAGTAAATGATGCCTTGCCCCTCAGGGCCACAACAGTGTAAATGCATGTGTGATTGTGCGTGTGTATGTGTGTGTGTGTGTGTGTGTGTCAGTGAGCAGGTGACAGCTTTCGCACCATGTGTCAGGCTCTCTATGCATCACTTGGCTTCCTCAGTTCATTCTGATGCTCTGATCCTCTACAGTTTTCCATTACTTGTGCTCTAGTGATACAACGCATTCGCATTTCTGTGCCATTTAGGCTATAAAGAGACCGCAGTGAGGAAGCTGTTACCCGGGCACGTTGCCACCGATCTGCAGGCAAAAACACTGATGTGTCCAGAGCCTCGACATTAAGACCCCCGTATCCCCCATCATTAGTGTTTTAATTGAGACAGCCAGGTGCAAACAGCATGTGATCCAGTTTGTCAGTGTCTTCTTCTTTTTTTTATTTATTTATTTTTTATTGTACCCTTTTGACAAGCAATTAAGAATTGGAAATATGGTTTTAAAAAGAGAAAATTAAAAATCATCCCATCATGTACAGGAACTTTCTAAAAAAAAATTTATATTAATCACAAATCTGGTATTAAAGCTTCCTTTTGCATGGTTTTGGTTCCTGCTCCAGTTTGTCACTAAGAGGATCTTTACTTCAGAAGTGAGGGTTTAGCAGCATTGTTTGCTCGCATTTGAAAACATAGCTAAATAAATTAAAGGATGGCATGGCAGCTTAGTGCATTGCACTGTTGCCTTACACCTTCAGCGTTGGTGCTCAAGGGGCAAAACTTATCACTCATTTACTGTCTATCATGTACACAGGGCATACACACTACAAGCAATTTGGGAACGCCAATTAGCCTAATCTGCAAGTCTTCAGACTGTAAGGGAGGAAATCAAAGCACATGGAGGAAACCCACCAAGCATGGGAAAAACGTACAAACATCTTGCACACTGACCTCTAACCTCTAAGCCACCAGCAAAAATGACTCCAAAGCAAAAATTTGCAGTTACTCAAATGACCACTGGCTCCCAAAGTGAGTCAATCCCCATAGAACATCATGTTAAAATGTAAAACTTTACAATACATCTGTAAATATATACATTATTTATATACTGTAAATACAGTACAATGTCAGACATTTTTGGTCTCTATTGCTAGATTTGTCATTCATAACAACTGAACAGTATCTAAACTGAGTTACAATTACATTAAGGCATAAAATTATGCGTAATTAGGGCCATGGTCGATTTAAATTACAGCTGTGTTGCAGGTGTCAAACCACTAGCTGTCTGCTATGCATTACTTTAGCTAACCAGCTAACGATAATTGTTGTAGTTTACCTTACCACAAGAAATGTAGGAGTTGACACAGGACAACGTGTAGCGTATGGATGATGGAGTTCAATTAATTGAAGTAACATTCACATATAAATTAACTTTACACTAGAATATTAGAATAGTTACAATATTTCCAGTATTAGAATATTAGAATATAAGAATATTAAAATATTCAATATTAGAATTTTTCAAATATTTTCTATAAATATTCTAAATATTTATAGTCATAACATATTTATATTTTTTCCATTTTTAGAATTTAGAATATAATTTACATTCATTATTAATTAAACTTTAAAAAAAACCTTCTATATGTTTCACTATTTGCATTTGTGTCTATAAAAGTGTCAGCTTTTATCAACTCATCAGTATCAACTCTATCAAGGCTTGCTAGTATATATATATATATTTCAATATATTTTTTTTAATTGTAGAGGGATTTTTATTTCTCTCTTCAACTCACAGACAGTTCATCATCCACTAGGTATTAACATTTATAAAGCAGACCATTAATCTTAATAAGCAAAACGAGATGCATTTTTCTGCATTGGGAGCGTAGTTACTGGATCAATAAAAATTTAATTTACCCAGAAATCAGAACAAGTTTTTGCTTTTGGGAAACAAATAAAGGATTTACTGTATTTGCTCTTTTAAAGAATGACTGATTGCACCTCTCTTGGAATTAGAGTGTGTACTGTGTACATTGTGTGTGTTGTCCCTAATTACATATTAAATAGTGAGACTGTTGGTTGAAATTAGGGCATCATCAGCATCGCAAACACTGTGTGCTTATGTTTGCTTTGATTTTATTTTATAGTCCTGACATGCGTTTGTCACTTGACTGTGTTCACCAGTTCTGTCTTTTGTCTTGATTAGTTTGTTCCATTGTTTGCCGTGAAGCTTTTCCATGATTTTTTTTTTTTTAACTAGAATTTTCAAGCCTTGTATGCCCATTTATTCATAAAAGCCTAACTGTGTCTGAACTTCACAATGGCCTTGGATAATGGTTGTTATGATTTAATTACAACAGTATACTGTTGGGACTTTCTCACACAGCCAGTGTGAGAAATCATAAGTCAATAGGCTAGTCAGGTATACAAATTAATGATAATGAATAAATACCCTGCCTTGCCAAATAACCTAAGACATTTCGTTCATTGTTTTAATTATTGTTAGTTTTGATTATAGTGCACAATTTGGCAACCAATTCATGATTTCCTAAGCTTCTAGAAACATTTTAATTTAAGTCCTGGAATACGCCTATCTCATCAAGGAAAAAGAAATAATCGTTGTGATAACCTTAAAGAAGACAGTACAGCTGACTTCATTTTATTGCCACATAATATTGCTGAGCCTAGACCTGACCGACTGAAGCAACCCCAGATCATAACCTTGCCTCCAGAGGCTTGTACAGTGTTCTCTGTGCATGATGAGTGCATCGCTTCATGCGCTTCCTGTGATTACTCTGGAATAGGGTCAATCTGAATTCATCAGATCACATGGCCTTTTCCATTTCTCTTCATCCAAAGTCCAATGTTACGCTTCATAACAACCTTTTTTTTCTGATTATTCTGATTAACAATTGGTTGTTAAGGACACATAGCACTTTAGTCCTGTGACCTCTTTTTTTTCTGGCCATGCATTTTGATTCATTTATATTATACCACCAACATTTATATATCATTGATCAAAATAAAGTCATTAATTTGTGAGTTGATTTTACCAATCTGTATTATGTAATGTTCATATTTCTTATTATTCTGTAGTGTTGCAATTCCCTGTAGCAATATAAGAAAAGGTAATTTTTTACAACATGGCTTTTAAGATGAGTTCTTAAAACTGTAACAGTGTTACTAAATCAAAAGTTTAAATATGTTAAATAATCTACATTTTAAGGTTTGTAAAATATTTGAAAGTAGGCATTATTATTATTATTATTTTGTAATAATTGTTTTATAATTATAAACACCTAAAATAACAAATTTGTTTGAATTTAAAGTTTTTTTTTTTTGCAAATGTTAAATGCTCACTAGACATTATTTGTTTTAAGAACATAAAGCTGCAAAAATGGAAAGAGCATGTGAAACTTGTACACCGGGCACTTTCTTCAGTCCGTAGTATATTTAATATATCTTTAATTGATATGTTTTTTTGTTTTTGTTTTTTTTGAGAAAAGTCAGCTGCTTAATCCTTAAAACCGAAGCGGCACAGATATGTGCTGGCAACTCAGCATACTGTAGGTCAATAACGATTAGATAAAAAAAAAAAAAATAATAATAATAAATAAATTAAAAAAAAATGTGTATATATATATATATATATATATACTGTATATAAGCCTTTCTGTTATGTATTAGTAAGAAGGCTTCATACTTCAAACTGTGTATTTGGGTTTTCAAATATGTCGAACAAAAGTTACATTACTTTAATAAAGGGGAAACGTGACCACTTCCAAAATATGGAAAATAAGTTGCAAAAATGTAAAGCATTTCATATTTTTTCACTTTTTTTTTGTCATACTAACAACTGGACACAACCATGGAAACATGTGATTGTGTATATTTGTGCTATTTCTTTGCCTTTGTGACACCAGTTTCTAATTTTCGCTCAGTCGTGTTTGGGTAAGTTGTTAAAATTAACTACAACTCAGTTCATTATAATGCCTATTTTGTGCTGAAAAAAATAATATGTCACTTTATACTGCACAATCCTGAGCTTTATATACTGTATGTTTATTTAAAAAACAGCAAAACCCTAATGACTAAAATGCTAAGGCCTACCTGAGTATTCATGTTACCAAGCATTTTTGGTTACATTTTTAACGAAACCCATATTCATACAGTAAATCATGACCATTTGTAATTTCAGAATGAGTTTTGTCAGCATTTTTATTATAATGCGTATTATAAAGTGATCTGCATTATTATACTCTATAGCAGCTGTAAGATTTATTATCAACAATACAACAAATAGTATTAAAACCATTTACAATAAAGAATAGTGACATGTTTATTATAAAATGTTTCTAAGGAATTATTTATAGGACACATGCTTACAAGGAATCATTAAAAGATTTATGAAGCATTATAAGAAAAGTTGTAATGATTGATGAATATGGGCTTCATGGAGAAAAAAAAAAGTTGTGACTTTTTTATTGTTGTTACTTTTGTATTTGTATTTCAGGAGAGTTGCCATGAGGAAAGAAGGAGACATGAACACTAGATTTTTGCTCAAATAATAAAAAAAGAAATAAAGAAAAAGATGGAGAAGTAGCTACATGAAATAAAGGTACACAAGTGCACTAGTTGGTATTTTGAATCCTCAAGGGGAAACACTGCAAAGGCATTTGCTCTTTTGATCTGTTTACTGCATTCTTCCTTGTTCCAGACTCCTAAAAACAGAAAAAAGAAAAATCCAAGGTAAAAGCAATTTCTGATCAGCACAAGTTTGTTCTAGCCCCCCTTGGAACACTGCAGGTGAAAAACTGAACACTCATGGAGCCCGTCTCTCTCTCTCTCTCTCTCTCTCTCTCTCTCTCTCTTCCCCATACTAGGTCCCAAATCCGCTTAGCTAAAAAGCAGCACCACAGCCCTGAGGCAAATAATGCACTATATACTTACTTGCCAAGAGGTGTGAGAGAGCCAAACTGTTGATGCTATTTGTCAGACCGCACCCACCCGAGCCCCTAATAGATTCTGATGTTATTTAATACACATCCGTGCAGTCCATTATCACATGTATAATCGATAAGAACACATTAAATGGCTGTTTAATGAACGCCTTCACCAATCACAGACGCTTTTATTCACTTAAGTTAAAGCCTGTCTGTTATACAGTAATACAAAAAGGGTGGATGTTAATCATTTGAATGTAGTACAGATGCAGGAAGGCGAGAGAGACAAAGACACGGCGGCGCTCAGGTCCAGGATTGATCTCTTATCAGAAGTGCACCTCAGCACTTTTTTTTTCTTTTTCCATCTCCTCTCTTCAAGTCTTCTGAATATTCCGGTGTGTTTATGCTCTTCCAGGCTTCTATCAGGCTTCCCCAGGTGTGCACCTCATCTCTGTGTGTGAGTGTGTCTGTGTGTATGACAGACGCATTTCATTGTGGCTTTGTTGAGCAGTCATGAGAGCTCCTTAACTCCAGAGTGTTTTGCATTTCTTTTCCATCACTTCATTCCCTACTTTCTGTATCCTGATGACTTGCTCCATTCTTACAGCAGCCTTGAAATTCAAATAGAGAGTAGTTCATTTCTAGAGAGAAAAGGGGGAGAGAAGCAGGTATAATAAATGGGTTGTTTAGAAGACAACATGCCTAGAAAATGATTGTCTCAATGCGGAATAAGAGCATCAGAGAAAGAATAAAACAAAAATTTTAAAGAAAGAAAGAAAGAAAGCAGTGGCAATCAAAATAAAGAGCGGCCGCACCTGCTGTACCACCCATATTTACGGACAAGAAATGGGTTTTGTCTTTGTACAGAGGGGAAATTAATTTCTGATAAAAGAAGGGTACACATAGGGGGAGAGAGAAAGAGAGAGAGAAAGAGATGTATAAATTGTATTTAATGATGAACGCACAAAGCTTTTCTGTGTCACCCTTTTTCATAGAGAAAACCACCAGTTATCTCACTATAATAATAATAATAATAATAATAATAATGATAAAGCCCCAAAATAATAAATGTAAATGTTTTGGTGTTTTGATTAATGGAGTTAAGGTTGGAATGAAAAAAATGGGTTGTATTATTTTAATTAGCTGCATTAATAATTACGCCAATAGAAGGTCCTCAGAAGAATAGCAAGACATGTGTGCGTCTTTGCGTGTGTGTGTGTGTGTGTGTGTGTGTGTTTGAGTGTGTATGTGTGTTATGCTCAACCAGCGATACCTCCACCCGTTTGTAAAAACATACTGTGAACTTTTCCAGTGTGTAAAAATGGCAAAGCATAATGAGATTTTTAATTAAGTCTGCAGCTTTATCATGTTTTACAAAGAAAAGCGACAGAAGCTGCTGTGAACGCGCTTTTAATATATTGTTCAAGGAAACTTTACAACACAAGTGTCCTGATAAAGTTTTAATGTGTAATAGGTGCTGAAATATGGGCTTCTTTGTTGTATTGACTTTTTGCTCCCTCATGTCCCCTTCCCACCCTGCTCTCTTTCATCCTCACCAGCCTTTTTTTTTTTTTTTCCAAAAACAAACAAAGAAAATCATTATTGATGTTGGGGTATTTGTTATTGTGTTAGGCCATAGTTTGTCACACCAGGGGAACTGAGCTGTCCTTCTCGCGTGCGCTGGAACTGGCGGCAAGGCACCTAATGGAATAAGGGTATATTGAATAGCACAGTGTGTCCTTGGTGCAAAGGGAACATAATGCACTCCTGAGAACAGCATGTGGAAAGGAACACAGAAGGAAGAAGGGATGACGGTGTCTATGCCTCTTTACAAATGACAGAAGGATATAGGTTATGTTCCTTGAACTGATCCAGTCTTTGGTTGATAAAAGATAGAGAAAAATGGTTATACACAACATGACCAAAAGTATAAAGGCACCTGACCTTCATATGTGATTCTTGAAAACACACAAATGTATAGACTGTCCTTGTAAACTGTGACATTACAATTCCCATCCTGTAGGACTGAGAGGCCGAAATCTTTTTTGAGCATGACTGGGATCATGGGTACCCAATGCTCACTCAAGATGCTTGAAACAAAGGATAGCCTGGCTGGTCCAATCCCACAGAAAAAGCCAATGTACTGTAGCATAATTAAACAAAAAAGGTTAATGCATGATAGTAAGGCACCAGAACACACATGGGATCAGCCGGCAAAGAGCCCAAGGCCACAATTTCCAATCTTATTAAGCATCCGTGGGATTTGCTGGGCAAAAAAATTCTTATCCACGGAGGCCCCACCCTATAACCTACATCACCCAAAGAATCCACTGCTAACATGCTGGTGCCAGGCACCACAATACACCCCAGAGGTGTTGTGGAATCATGCCCCAGTCTAGCGCTTAAGGAAAACCTACAACCTAAGGGGTGGGCCTATGGCTGGTTGCTCTTACCATGTTCACCCTCCTTGCTTGACAGAGAAAATGAGACTAAGGAAACCCATCAGAACCATGACCAGCACCATCAGAGTGTCTCAAATTGCTTGGGGTGACACTGTCATGAACTGCATATAAAAGACCACCCATTTTTTAGTATGGTGAGGAGCAGGTCTAAAACAGAAAACTTATGATTGTTCTGTCTCTGTACACTTCCAATGTCCAAACCTGCAGGAAATCCTCACACGTGGCCACGCCACTATGGAAGGGTCAATCAGTTCTAGGATGCGTTCTCCACCAAACCAGGACTTATTCATCTGGTGACATGAAATCAAGACCCCACCAGGTGTAATAGTCTGTGCGCATCCTTATAGCCTGAGCCCTTATATCCAGAAACCTACTGTCCTGCCATCAAAACCAAGGAACCAAGTTTTTGTGCAATGGCATCATAAAATACGTAGTCCACTAGTCCCTGGTCCAGCTCCATTGTGATAGTGTCCAAACTCTATGGGTCCTTCAGGCTCTGTCATGACTTCAGATGGTTTTGGAGTTTGCCACTTATCCATTGCCCCCATGAGTGGACAATCTTATTAAGCAGCTGGGAAGAACTTGTTTTTTTCTATGCTTGACGTGACCAAGAGTTATGTCTGTCACCCCCAAGATGAAGGAATAAACAGCCTTCAGCACAGAGTGTGGCAACTGGCAGTATCAGTTGTGACCTGGTCTTGCACTGAGCCCCTGCCACCTTTCAAATTTATATGGCCATTTTTGTATGTTATAACCAGCTGTATACAGCAGCCTACCTAGATGATGTGGTCATCCAATTGTGTGATGGGAAAGACCCAATCACTTTCGTTTCATCCATCCTTCCATATGAGGCTTGAGAAGCTTCACAAAGCAAGCCTGACTGCAAACCAGAAAAAGTCTGGAGCTGACTAAAGCACAGTACCTGGGATACCGGAGCGGTGGTGCGCTGCTGATAAAGTTTAAGTAGTCCGCACCAATCCATATGTGCTTTCTTGGGGATAGCAAGCTGTGTCCACAGATGTGTCCCTACAGTACGTTCTCCTCTATAGCAACATTTTTTTTCTGATCTCCTTAGAAAGGGCCAGCGCAAGAAAGAGGTATGGGCAGCGGAAACTAAAAAAGTGTCATTTGAAAACCCACATCACCAGCTCTCCGTCCTCCACGATCCTGACCTAAACCACCCCTTCCTTGTGCACACTAATGCTTAGGCTTGGCACAGTCCTGTTACAGAAGTGTTATGGTAAAAACATCTAAGCCTATATATAAACAGGAATCTCTTGCCAGCAGAGCAAAAATGGGCTGCCATTGATCAAGAGACTCTTGCCATCATATGGGCATTAGAGGAGGTAAAGTACTACCTACTGGGGTGGCATTTCACCCTGGTGACTGATCATGGTCCTCTACAAGGACATCAACCCTCGCATCACCCTCTGGTTCCTCTCACTGCAGAATCACTCAATCTCGATCCAGCACAGGACCAGAGCACAACATGACAATGCAAATGGCATGTCCAGATGCTACAGTCTCTTCTTATCACCCCAGACAAACTCAAAGCTGCGGGGGTTACTGTGAAGGTGGGTCAACAGCCGGCACCTCTAAACATGTTCACGCTCCTCGCAAAACTGGATAAATGATATCAAGTAAACACTGTACCACCATGATCAGCTTCAAGGCTTATTTAGGATGGGCAGTGTGTATCAACTTGCTTGGGCTGGCAGCATATTTTTACTGTTGTGTGTTCGGTTAGCCCTGCACAAGGATTTAGAGTATTTTTAATGTTAATGTTAATTTTCTAGCTGCTTTAATGTAAATGATAACAAGTACTAACACAAAAAAATATAATATTCATTTAGCTTTCCACTGACACAAACAAGTTTTGACCTGCTACCGGAAGTGTGCAAAAGTACTCGTGACTGGCTTGATCTCTCATATAGTATGCCAAAAGTGCTTTGCATGGCAAACAAAATTCAGCCCAAACTTTGCTTCATATGTCAAAAATTTGCAAGCCAGGGCGTTCATATGCTGAGAGTCCACTATATACAGTAAATGGTCTAAAAAAAAAAGATGTTCATTAATGAATTAAACAATGCAATAAAATACTGTGACACCCCTCCATGTCAGTTTTCATTATACCTCTGAATCACAGATTATTTTTCTATAACAACATGCCCTACTTATTCCTTTCATCAGATCAAATCTAAATTCAATTCTCCTTCAAATTTGGTTTTTATTTTTAATCTTCCCACAGGACTCAATTTGTATGAAACTTTATGGAGGATCATTTTAAATTACTCTCAGTTTCAGGCCTGAAAAAAAAAAAATCTTTTGAACACTGTGCCACAATGAGCTTTTTTGAAAGAAGACATAATTACTGCATTGCAGAAAGTTCAAAACATCACCTCTATTCCTTCATCTTTCTTCACTACTTGCTTTATCCTAGTCGGGATTGAAGTACACAACAAGCCTGTCTTATGTTTTGTGTGAAATGGGTATCGGGTAGTAAATATATAATATCGTCTGCAATGTCAGCCAAAAGTCCAAGTACTGTGATAGTGGGCAGTTCTTGAAATTACAGGTAGTTTGCAATCACATAATCATTATGATGCATGAAATCGCTCTGCAGGGCAGAAAGTGAAAATGGAATGGGTGAGATGGGGAAAGAGCTTGTGTTATATCTGATATTTTTATATAACAATTATTCCCAATATCCTGGAAAACAAGCAAGTTACTGTACAAACTAACTATACAGTGTATACTGTATATTCTGAATTGCTTGAATTGCTTGAAAGTGTAAGAGAATTAAGTGAAACTTTTGGGCATGCTGAAAAATACGTCAGTCTGCAAGCCGTCATTCAAATCTGAAATTCAAGTTGTATCCTTCCCATGGGACGCCTCAATCCTTCAGACCTTCTTCTCAGGACTTGTGTGGCCACTCTCTTAGATCTGGCCAAATCCTGGCTGTTTGAAGACTTCTCTGATGCTGTGTATCGATTGGCTTTTACTGAAAATGCTATCCTCGAGCAGGGTTTAGATAAAGTCCATGTTTAGTCATTGCAATCTTTTTAACAGGCTGCGTTATACTTTTCAGTTACATTTTTCTCTTTTCACATGACTTTATTTTAGGATAGTTTGAACCCTGAAAAGTATGTGGTTATTAAGTCTACAGTATATACTGTATGTTTTAAACATAGCAAAAAATGACGTTTTATAACAACATTTAACACTTTGGTTTCTGAGTTGAGATTTTTTTTTTCATCTTGTGCCACTCTTGTGAAGAAATCAGAAGACATTTTATCTAAAAGGTCCGTGGTAGAAAATGCTTTCGAAGTCCTTCCCTTTGATTTCAGAGGCTTCTGGTTCTCAATTGGATCATTACTGTCAAGGTTGCACACTTAAAGCCAGGGTTGCTGGTCCCCTAATGTCCACCTCTACTGGCAAACCAAAAGCATGAGACATGAGATCAAAAACTCGTCATTGCCTGTGCTGTCTCTGAGGAAAATGACTTTAAATAGACTCAGCTTCAGAACCTTGCCTTCAAGTTATTATCGCATATTTCTTCTTGATCAGAGTGCCTGAAACATCCACTATATTTTCCTTTTCGGAGATGATTGAAGATGGATGTAATGTGCTCCTATAGGTTTCTCAATATCTGTCAATGTCTGCTTCTAAATAACAAACATATATTTTTACTTGAATTCAAAGATATTTTAAGTATTGTAATAGTTACTAGTTCGTAACAGAATTGAGGCTCGTCTTAGCAGTCATATAGAGTGTGGGAGAGTGTCAGGAGTTGTAAGGGTTTCATCTACAAAGACTGTATAGCAGTGTGGAAATGAAAATGTGGGAAAGAGAAAAAAATGTGGCAGATGAATGGAAAACAAAAAGTCAACTCTTTCTAAGTGATTGAGGGATCAGTGTGAAAGGAATTAAAGACTGGAGGCTTGTTTGGTGGACATTATGCACATCAGGTACATACCAAATATCTAAGATGTTAAATATTCCAACCTGGAAATTTTTAAGGTGAAAGGGCTTCAGGATAATAGTTTTTTTTTCCTTGTCAGATTAACATAATCAAATCAATGAATAGATTTTTTTTTAAATGGTTACTGAGGGAATGACTTGTTATAGCTTCCCGAAGTGATATAGAATGTCCACAAAGCAAATTATAACATTTGAAGTAACTCTACTGGATAAAACATAAAACAAATAATTCTTTAATGAATGAAATTGCGACACGGTGGTGTAGTAGTTAGCACTGTCGCCTTGCACCTCCAGGGTCCAGGTTAGAGTCCCAGCCAGGCTCAATTCCCATCTCTGTGTGCATGGAGTTTGCATGTTCGTCCCTGTGCTTGGTGGGTTTCCTCCGGGTACCCAGGTTTCCTCCCATAGTTCAAAGACATATAGGTTAGGTTAATTGGCGTTCCCAAATTGCACGTGTGTGAATGGATGTGTGAGTGTGTTTGTGTGTGTGTGCCCTGCGATGGATTGGCACCCTGTCCAGGGTGTATCCCGCCTTGTGCCCTAAGTCTCCTGGGATAGGCTCCAGGCCTCCTGCGACCCTGAATACAGGATAAAGCGGTATAGATGATAAGTGAGTGAGTAAGTAAGTGAGTAAATAAAATAATTGGCAAACTTGCAGTAATATAAGAGGAAGGAAACACACCATGGTCTGCTGTTATTGCAATAAAATCAACTTAGCAGTGTTGATGCACTTAAGTGCTTTATTAACGCCCGGTCTGATCTCACAGAAAAACCATGCAGCACAATCACCAAAAAAGTCAATGTTGGCCATGATACAAAATTACCAGAACACCCAGTGCACCACAATCTTTGTCACAGCGGATTCTTGGCCAAGCAGGCAAAGAAGCCATGGCCATAGATCTGGTCTCCAATCTCCCCAGATCCCAATCTAATTGAGCATCCATTGGATGTGCAGAACACACAAGTCCGATCGATCTATGGAAGTCCCATCCTATAACCGACATTATCCAAAGAATCTGCTGACAAAATCCTGGTGGCAAACACCACAGCACCTTACCTAGGCCTACTCCGCTCTTTAAAAGGGAGGCATGGAATTCTGTCAGAGGTTAGGAAGTTATGGCTAGTCAATGCAACCCAGCCACCAAAAGAAAAACCATGCGCTGCCTCGATGTTAGGGCCTTCTTCCCAGGTGGGATTGGCGCTGCGCCAACTGGAGAATGATGACAGCGCTGTTTGTCCGGATACCGGACACCCTGCCACTGCAGAAGGTAATGGCTAGGATTGCCTAGGCTTGACACCACCACTTCTGGGTTGTGATAGACACACTGGATTTTTCATCCCTTTCTTTTTTTCCCTCCTTAATTCCCCCCCCCCCCAAGACCTTGCCTCATGTCCATGTGTCTGTGGTGTGCCCTGAGTCAAAGATCTTTCAATATTTGATTGATTGTTGAAGTAAGAGATGTAAACATCTCTGTTTAGACATCTTCAGCAAACTATTAAAATCTTTTTTAAAGTTTAAGGACATAATTAACTTAATAAGATTGACTATTTTATAATGATTTGTTAGGCAGGTCAGAAAGATTGTATTAAATAATTTGACTCTTCAAACCATATGAAAAGTATTGTCAGGTGCATTTCCAAAACTTATCAAGCTCCATGATGAAACTGACTCTCATGAAGATCATCCCAGGAAAGCAAGACCAAAACGTACCTCTGCTGCAGAGGAGAAGTTTATTTAGAGTAACAGCCTCAAAAATCACCAATTAACAAACAGCACCTCAGATTAGGCCAGTTATGAAGGCTTTACAGAGCATAAGTAGCAGACACATCTCAATATCAACTGTTCAAAGGAAATTATTGCATATCTTGAATGCCTTTACAATGAACACCATTATTTTACAATGCAGAAAAAAAATAAAAAATCAGGAAAGACCATAGAATTAGAAGGTCTTGTACAAACTTTTGACTGATAATGTATGTTGGCTTGAAAAGTAAATAAATCTCCCCATATGACATGTACTGTATATAAACAACTTATTCATGGTAAAACAATTTCAAGATAATCCAGTGGCATCTTGAAAACAAGTACTGTAGACCGATGAAGAAAAGAAAAAATGGACTCTTTGACCATCCGCGTAGGACTTTGCAAAAAATGACAATTTGATGATTTTGAATTTGATAAAAGAACATCTTGGTAATTTTTAAGCATGTGGGTGGATTGGCCATGTTTTGGAGTATATAGTGGCAGCAAGTGGCACAGCATGTACTTGGATGGAGATGGATGGAGATGGAAGAATGGATTCCAGTAAATATTAGCAAATTCTGGAAGCAACTGTCAGACAGTCAGTCAAATGATCAAAGCTGAAATGAAACTGGCTTTTATAACAGACCAATAATCTAAAACATGGCTCACAATCAACCAACAACTACATCAAGAAATGCAATGAAGATGAATATTCACAACAATCTTCACACATGAATGGCTTTACAATTTCCTGAATTGAACACCAATGGAAATAGAGTGATGTCCAAAGTTATAAAGACAACACATGTCCTGTGCACAAAACATGTGATGTCACTAATTAGTTGTAGCTTATGTGGCGGAAGAGTTGTGATGATTAACTGAAAAAGTAATGGCTTTGTGACAATGTTTTTGAGCTTCTGGACACATGGCCTGAGTCATTTCCAGACCCAGTGGAAAACTGTCGGACAATGAATTGAAGAAGGCAGTGGGAGTCAAGAAACTGTCTTCTGTACATGATCTTCAGGAAGTAATCAAGCAGGCATGGATTGAGCGAGTGACTCCAGAGTACTGCAAATGTCTTTTTGACTCTATCCAGCAGGTTTTGTGGAATAAATGATTTCATACTAAATATTGATTGTTTTATAGCAAAAAATAAATAAGGAATCATATTATACTGAATTTCATTATTTATGGCATTAAATTGTTGTTAAATTGTCACAATGTCATTAAATTATTGAATTTCAGTTTTGTCTCAATATTATTTAATAGACCATAAACATGCTGCACACACACAGGGTATCTCAGTACTAGATATCTTCTGCATTAAAAAAGAATGAAAAGATTTTACCAACATAATTGGTAAGCTGAGAAATCATTTAACTTTTCAAGTTTATCAAATATAAAGCAACATTGCAGAAATATATGGAGATAAAAGCTATTTTCTGTATATAAAATTTAAATGGGATGCCTAAATGTTTACATAGAACTACTGATTAGTGTATTAGCTACAATATTTCCTACTGTCATACTAGTACAGTATAATAACAATATACCCCTTTTAAATAATTTCAAATGTTTAACTTCCTGATTCCCCAGAATGCACAGTCTAAGCAAAGTGTGTCTTGGACAACAATATGTTATATATAGTTGAGAAAACAGAAGTTGTTTGATGTGTTTTGAGCTTTCTGTGTTCGCCTGCCTCCGCTGCACTCCCAAGGCCAAGAGATTAGGCCACTGATCTGGAGGAGTAAATCAATTAAGCTAACACGCCTTCACAATCGATAAACAGCAAAGCTCCCATCTATATTTCTCCTCTGCTGTTCTGTTATTGTGTATAAATGCCCTCCAAAACACCCAGTCCTTCGGGTAGATGTATAGAAAAAAAGAATCTATTTTTATTTTACTCTTATGTCCATGATTTGTACTGTAGAAGAAGTGCCGTGTACAAAGGCCAAGTTGCTGAATGCAGCTGTAATCAAAGCCAGGATTACAGAATGACTGTCCATGGTCAAGACAGTATATGAGAGTCTTGATTTCCAAGCCTTGATTTATATAACCTTTTTTAATGATAATTATTAATTTTTTTTTTGTAAAGCTGTCTGCCTTGGGGCAGCACGATGGTATAGGTTAGCACTGTCGCCTTACACCTCCAGGGTCCGGGTTCGATTCCCGACCAGGCTCAATTCCCGTCTCTGTGTGCATGGAGTTTGCATGTTCTCCCCGTGCTTGGTGGGTTTCCTCCGGGTACTC
>JAOVVA010000033.1:4432576-4444051 GCA_028565275.1 Leiocassis micropogon
TGTGTGCCCTGCGATGGATTGGCACCCTGTCCAGGGTGTACCCTGCCTCGTGCCCTAAGCCTCCTAGGATAGGCTCCTGGTCCCCGTGACCCTGAATACAGGATAAAGCGGTATAGAAGATGTGTGAGTGAGTGAGTGAGTGTCTGCCTTGTCACAGTCTAAGCATTTGGGACAGACATGTGTCTGTGTCTATGGCAGGAGCAGTCAATGAGACATTGATTTAGGCGTCTAAAGTGAAGGACTGATGGATGGACTTGATCTTTTTTTTTTTTTAAGAAATCAAATCATAACAGAAAAGAGTAATAACTACAGGGGAAAATCTAATTATTTTTTTCTCTTTTTTTCCCTCTGGAGATGTCACCATGAGGCCAATCTGTGTTGTGTCACTTTTTTCCTAGACTTTTATGGTTCCATTGTACTAATCCAAAATTGTGCGCGTGCATGTGTTAAAGGTTGAATAAAAGAATATCAAAAGGGTGAAGCTGTGTGAAGTAAACGTGCTCCTTTCTGCTGTCTTCTTTTGGAATAAAAATGAGTAAATACACTGATTAATGCATACACTTTGGCTTGTCCTAATGAGTCCCAAGACTAATTGGTTGGCAAATATTTTCAAACTACAATTTGTATTATTGATTGTAAAAAATTATAACTTTTCTTCTCACTTCCTTGCAGCAAAGCTTAACACTCGTAACTTGGCACGCTGTCTTTGTGCTCCTGCGGAAGGCAGAATTCAAATGAAAATGAGAAAAAAATGACAGAAATCTGTCGCTGCCAGGTAGATTACCCTGGGAGAAACAAAATTAGCTCAAATTCCTTTCTTCCTTTGGTTTATTCTGAAAGATAGCTGTATATCAGCATGTGTTAGGCTCTTAGCTCTTGGAGACCATTTGGCCTTATGATTATAAGAATGCATAACAACTGTTTGGACATTTTTTGATTACATGTCTTTTTTTTTTTAGGTTAATTATGCCACAATTCCATGATAAGGGTGCAATTTGTGTCTCACTGATATTATATGCCTAAATATGTATATTTGTGAAAGATAAAACATAATGTACTTTAAAAGAATCTACAGTATTATGTGCATGCTTCAAACCACAGGCTTTGAAACTAAATGAATCCATGCCAGCACTTAGAAAACAGCACAGCACCCAGCATAATTATACTAGTATATGTATTTATATTACTGTATATAGTATATAATATATAATATTCGTTCGGTGGCACGGTGGCTTAGTAGTTAGCACTGTCGCCTTGCACCATCAGGGTCTAGGTTCGATTCTGACCTTGGGGTCTGTGTGCATGGAGTTTGCATGTTCTCTCTGTGCTTAGTGGGTTTCCTCTGGGTAATCTTGTTTCCTCCAACAGTCCAAAGACATGCAGACTAGACTAATTGGTGTTTCTAAATTGCCCATAGTGTGTAGATGAGCATGTCATTGTGTGTGTGTGTGTGTGTGTGCGTGTGCCCTGCAGTGAATTGGAGCACCATACACCACCTCATCCCCTAAGTATCCTGGGATAAGCTCCAGGCCCCCACGACCCTGTGTACAGGATGAAGCAATATAGACGATGTGTGAGTGACAGTGCATGAGTAATATTTATTCCTCTTTAATGCCCTTTGTCCTGTACCTTGAGTCCATCCCAGGAGACTTTGGGCAATTAGCCTAATCTGCAAGTATTTCACCTCCCAGAGGAAAACCCAAACATGCAACCTCTCAACCATATATACATATATATGTTGATTTCTGTTATGTATTTAATTACTCATAATAGTCTACAAGCCATTCCTTTTATAGTGAACAGGAAGCTGCTTTTGTTAAAAAACTAGAGAACATTTTTATCTAAAGACAGAATCAGATATATCTATAGTTATGTAGCATCAGCAAGTCATTGATGTGGAATCAATGCAAACTCCCCACAGAGATAGTAACACAGTACTGTGCATGTGTGTGTGTGTGTGTGTGTGTGTGTGTGTGTGTGTGTGTCTATAAGTAGTAAGTTTGGACTTCTCTTTTCTCTATACTCTCAGAGGCACGACTGGAGCAGTCCGGTGGAGGCGTGACTGGTGTCCAGATGGTCGCCTGACACACAGTTGTGTGTGTAGGAGTTGATCATCTGCTGCAACAATAATGACACATCATATTCCCTGGTGAAGATCGGCCACTCTCCGGAGAGTCCGCATCACTGCCGAGATGGGTTCTGCTCATACAAAGAACCTTTCTCTGGCTTCTTTGATCCGTGAGAGCCTCAGGTTAATAAACTGGAGTCAGTACAGTCTCACATCAGTGACCTGGACAGGGAAGCTGAACCCCCCCCATCATTTTTTTTTTCTTCTTTTAAGCCACCCTTTTCTCCCAGGTCATGAGATAGAGATGCAGCACGAGAAAAGGCTAAAACCTCACTGTCCTCACTGTCTGGTCTAACCTGCAGGATGAGTGATTAATCATCAGTGTATTTTATTACTCATCAGGCATCAGTTCTCTGAAAAATCTTGATGTCATCCATGCCATCAAGCAAAGAAGTAAATCATGATGAGTGATTTTGGGTTAGAAGTCTTGCTGTAGTCTGAATAGACAAGTTTGAATGAAATTATCTTCAAGATTAAGTCTTCTTAGATTTTCTGACCACCACTAGGTGAATCACGATATTCTTCCTTCTACAGTATGTAAGGAATAGAACACTTATTATAGTGCTGTTCTGGTGTGGTGGCATGGTGGTTTAGCATTGCTGTCTCACAACATCCAGGGCTGGAGGGGTTAAATCTTGCCTCCAGTCTACATGCATAGCATTTGTACTATACTTGGTGGTTATTTTTTAATTTTCCCTCACACAGTTTCTATACCATTTATTCTGTAGAGGGTCAGGAGGGGCCTGGAGCCTATCACAGGGGGGAATAAAGTAGGGTGCACCCTGTGTGGGGTTGCCAGTGCATCACAGTGCACAAGCTCACACTCATTCACACACTATGGGCAGTTTGGAAACAAGAATTAGCACACTCTGCATGTCTTTGGACGTTAAGAGGAAACCAGAGTAGCTGAAGGAAACCCATCAAACCCACAGGGAGAAGATGCAAACTCCATGAAGGTGCTCAAACCCTCGACCCTGGAGGTGCGAGGCCATAATGCTAGCCAATATGCCACTGTGTTGACTTTTTAAGATTTTAAAAGTATGAGACTGAGCACATTATTTCAAACCTTGCAGCACCTTAATCAGCACCTTTTGACCAAACAGAGTCTAGCCAATGCTACAACACTGTAGACATATCAACAGAGCGCACTGAGAGGTAACAGAGAGAGGACAAAAGCTGGAAATGTTCGAATTTTCCCATATTAGCTTGTAAGTGCTTCCTGGACTAGCGAAACTGCCTGTTCATTTGCGATGTTCATGATGTGACACTTTCAACTGTAGCATCACACCAAGACCCATTTCATGGCTGGATGCGCTGATTGAGAGTATTAAGGGAAAGGCTAGGGGTGTGATGAACTGACATGGCCAATAACTTTCATTACATAGCCGAAACCTTGTCTCACAGGCTAATTAATTTTCTCTGATCATCGCCCTGATGTGGCCCAGAGTGCAGGCTTAATTCTGCTCTAATCTCCACGCCTCTAAACAAAGAATGCTGGTCTTAGCAAAAGCTGGTGGGAACTAGGTTGTTTTTGTATTAAGTTACGTGGGGAGAAAAACTGTGTTGTGCTCCTGAGAGGCGCTGCTTTACCAAGATAAACTGCTGCATCATCTCTATGAGGGATCACAAAAATGGATTTATATAACGTAGCCAAGTTGCCTATCCACTCGGCATCATTATGATAGATATCAGAGTTAACAGCTGCTTTTCCTCATCTGGGTTTTGTGTCTCAGCAAGTTTATGTTTGATGAAGTAATCACATGCACACATAAAACCCTTGCATATATTAATATCTGATAATGAGATTTGATAAACAGAGGATCATAAAATAAATAAATAAATAAATAAATAAATAAAATCACAACTGCCCAAAAGGTAAGATCATGACATAAAGTTGGCAGAACACATGAAATGGATGGAGCACCACCTACTGGACAGATTTAAAAGTGCATGTTTCAGGACAGGATTGAATTCTCAAAATGTGAAACAGGAGAAATAAATCTTGCCATAACTGCCTTCAAACAAACAACTTTTGGTATGCACTTTGGTATATAAAAATTGTCTTCCTAGAATAAATCTCACACATAATCTTCAATGGTGTCCAAGTTAATTTAATTTTCATTTTTTTCTTTTGGCAATGACACTTAACATTTTACTTTTATACCCTTTTTTTCCACCATGGGTGGCATGGAGGCTTTGTGTTAGCACTGTTGTCTTGCATCTCCAGGATTGGGGCTTCCTATCTCACTTCTAGTCTGTCTGTACGTACTTGGTGGGTTTCCTCCGGGTACTCTGGTTTCCTCCCTAGTCCAAAGACATGTATAAATGTATAGCGGACTGTATAATTGGATTCATGTTTGTGCTCTGAAATAGGTTGGCACCTCATCTAGGGTGTTCCCCACCTTGTGCCCCGAGTTCCTTGGGATATACTTCAGGTCCTCTGTGGCCATGCACAGCATAAGTGGTATAGAAGATAGCTGGATGGATGGATTGATGGATTTTTTGCTTCAACGCTAATCTTTTACCCACAATGCCATTTGACAGCCTGCTCATTGTGGTGCCAGTACAAATAGCCCACGCTTCATCTCTACCTAATAAGAATGATATATATATATAGCACTGAACAGCAAATCAGCACTAGAATTGTTAAGTACATCACAGCTACTTTTAATATAAACATCTTTAGTGTGTTTTAAGATAGACTTTTCCTTAAGTTCTCCAGTTGTTCTTAAAGCTTCTGGGTAGAACCAAACAATTTGGTACTTTCCTGTTGGTTTGGAGTTACATCATTAATACATGCATTTTTGAAAGCCAAAGAACCTTGAAGAAGTATGATGGAATGAATTCATATTAATTAAGGATTGTCTATTAAACTTTGTGAACATGTCTGTAGGAAAATAAATAAATAAAAAAATAAAAAAAGAAAAAAAGAAATAAAAAAAATGTTTCATTTGTCAAATGAGGAAGCAAGTGCATAGAAAATGCACTGTTTGTTGTAAACTCTACAAAATACATTTCATGTGTATGTGTGTGTGTGTGTGTTTTTATCTCATTTGTGCTGGTATTTGACTTTTTTTTTTTTTCAATTTTTTTTATCTGGAGATTTCCTTCCTTTTCTGATATGCATATCCGTACCTGTGAGAGTTTCCTTAATGACACAGCTTGCTTTCTGAAGCTTTTTCTGCCTGCTTTTCTTCCTGCTCCATTATCTGATTATGTGCAAGTTTGCTTGTGAAAAACACATGGGTATTCTCTTTGTATTGCCCAAGAACCACTCTTATATGCACCAGTACTCATGATTATCACAGAGGCTTACAATGGGATAGTGCAAACAGAGCACAAACGCACACAAACACACATTATTTCCTTCACATACATAACAAATTACGGGAATGATTGCACCCAGACAACAGATGGTATGAACTTTTGCCCAAACCCCAATGCTAGACCACTTTTAGCGTTGATTTTGGAAGAAAGTGCTCTAAAAAGGCTGCTATGCCAGTATTCAACTTAAGCATGTTGGGTACCATTGAGATTTCTAAGCACCCAAACGGTGATGGAAACAAAAATTGTCCTAGTTTTTGAGCAGAATGCAGAAAGAGTACGCTGTGATTCAGCCAAAGTCATGTCATGTTATTCTCTCTCTCTCTCTCTCTCTCTCTCTCAGTGGAAGCGTGACATGCCTGTTGACGTGCTGTGGATTTCAGCCTCAGAGATTAGAACTGGTTCCCAGGCCCAGGTAAATAAGCTTTATTGCACCGGTAAAGTTTCACAACATCCCCGGAACAACTCAAATTGGATCCAAACTGCACAAAAAAGTTCCTTTCTTTAAGGAACTAAAACTTCATTCTTTGAAGCTTTGAATATTGAGTGAAAAGAGTGGCAAGATATAAGGATGTAAACTCAGTAGTGCTTTTATTTTAAAGAATTCAAGAACTTTGATAGGAATCCATAATGAGCAATGGTCAGAACACGGGCAGGTATTATTTAGCGCAATCCATAAACTGAAATAAAGAATGTGAATACATAAATGAAACATAGATAAGTGTCTCTGATTTGCTTGTACAAAAACTAAAAGAAAATAGACTGTAAATTCAGAATGATACTGTACGTCAATACCCCTTTTATACATACAGTAGTCTAAAAAAAATCTCATAGAAAGCAATTTAGATGAAAACACTGATGTACTCTTGGAGATTTCCTGGAACTCTTGTGGGTGCTCTCTTCAAACTCTCAAATTCTCTCTTCAATCTCACAAATCCTGGCTATGGAATTATTGGACGTCAATTCTTTCTGTACACTATTCACAAGAAAAAAAATTTTAAATGAAGAAATTCTCAGAGATGTACCTCTAAATACCTTCTGAAGTGTCAGTGATGCTCTTGCCAAGCTGTCCTCATAGTCACGGGGGTCTCATCAAGCACTTCTTGCCTTTCCTTATTCCTGTACAAGCGTCCTCTTTCTTGCTATTCACAGAAGCATGAGTTTGGGGAATATTCCTCGTTCTTGCTGCACACTTACCCATAAACTCGCCAAGAACTCTTGGCTCTTGTCAAAGCTCTCCTCAAATTTGTACACACACCCACTTCCTCCTCTTTCTCCTCCTCTTTTCAGGAAGAAAATTTTCTTGTTCTTTACGAGATTTTTTTATCAGATTCACTTACTCACTTATCTCATCTCATCTCATCTATACCGCTTTATCCTGTATTCAGGGCCGCAGGAGGCCTGGAGCCTATCCCAGGAGACTTAGGCCACGAGGCGGGATACACCCTGGACGGGGTGCCAATCCATCGCAAGGCACACACACATTCACAACTACGAGCAATTTGTGAACGCCAAATTAATTAATCTGCATGTCTTTGGACTGTGGAAGGAAACCGGAGTACCTGGAGGAAACCTGCCAAGCACGGGGAGAACATGCAAACTCCATGCACACAGAGATGGGAATCGAGCCTGACCGGAAATCAAACCCGGACCTTAGAAGTGCAAGGTGACAGTGCTAAGCACTACACCACTGTGCCGCCTTCATGTATGTATAAAAGAGGCTTAATAAAATGGGTTAAATAAAGACAAACTTATCAAGAACCGACACAGAGCAGGTGAACACCACACAGGGTAACAAGGCATTGACAGGACAGTAGCATAGACAGAAATATGATCATGTTCATCACCATGGTAACAGCGAGTTTTCTGCTTTAGTTGTTGATTTTGTTGATAATGTACAGTATTAAGTACTTTAAATCGCTCTTATATTATTGAACATAGAAAAATAGCTTAAACTTGTTTTAGGCATATAGTTAGTTGTTAATTAGTATAGTTAGCATATAGTTAGGTGGACTTGTAAATAATTGGCTTGATAAATGCAAAGATGCATATGGCTTGTTAAAAATGGACAGGCTGAGCTGGAAAAGTGAAAGTATAGACAGAAAGTGTGATAAAAGGTGAAGGAAACAGATGTTGTGAACTAATGAATGTAAAGAGCATTTGTGTTGCAGACTCGCAGTTACAGTGTGGGTTGACATTCTCATTTAAAATGCCCACATTCCACTGGTTGTAAAAAAAAAAAAGAATCATATTGTTTTGCATCACAGTTGCACAATCTGTAACCGATTCAGACAACTTTTGTGCAAAAATGTGAAAGGTTGAGGATAAGGGTGAGGCTAAAGCTTATATGTTTTATTATGATTTCATCATATTTGTGTGAAGTCAAAACAAATCCAGGTTTAACACAATTATTTATTTACTTTATATCTTATACTTATTTTACATAGGATGTTAATATCATGATAAGGTTGCTGCCACACAGCTACAGAACTCTTCATTGGATCCTGAGCATAAGGTACTCTTATCATTAAAAACATCTCATGGTGTGTCTCTCCACACCGCACCACCGTAATATGGAGTACATTCCAAGATCCTCTGTGATTATACTCCGGGTCCAACATTATACAATTTACCTTAAATCTTTTAGATTAGCTGCTGATCAGCATTGTTGAGTATTCAAACATTCAAATTTATTTGTCACATACACAGTCATACACAGTACGATATGCAGTGAAATGCTTATGAACATCCAATCTCACACATTTTGCTTACAATTAAACCTCTTTCTATGTTTTTTACTTCCCCTCCTCTGACCAGACGCATCATGATGAATCTGTATTCTTCCATATGGAAATATATTGACATCTATGAACCTTTGTAGTCCAACTTGAAACTGTGGCAGCCAATTGTATTTATCCCTATTTGTACGACGGGGTAGGACCTCCAATTAGCATTCGCACATACATTCACTACTGGCAATTTGGGAACGCCAATTAGCCTAATCTGCATGTCTTTGGACTGTGGGGTGGTGCCTCTGCGGTTTGGACTCGTTTTACAAATTCCAAGCGCACCTTGTTTGATTGGAATATGGTGAAATTGGAGGCCTGGGTCAACAACCTTGAGCTCTTTGCTTTGCTAAGCATCATACATAGCAGGTTGTGATGAACTGCATGTTCTGATACCTTTCTATAGTCGCCATCCTTATTTTATTATTATTTTTGCCATTGGCTTTTCTGTGGGATTGGGCTTGACGGGCTAGCTTTTGGTCCCTATGTAAAGGAGCTTTGGATGCCTATGATCATGTAACCAGTTTACTGGCATATAATTAATGATCAGTGCTAATGTGTTAATGTTTTGTGATGTTAATGCTATACTGTACATGATCTGTGCATTTAAAATATGAGAATTTCCCTCTTTCCATATACTACATTTCTCTAAGGGTTGCTGTATGATCTCTCAGTGGTTTCAATATAAATCCATACACATAAACAATCCCAAAAGTCAAAATGCAGATAAATAATTAAGCGGTGGTTGACAGTGGTCATGCATTTGATTGCAGCCGATGGTTGCTGCCATGTGCTCTCAGCGTCAGCAAGGATCATAACCTTAGCTAACTTGCATACAGTAACTATTGTTGGGTTCATATGATAGATAAAAATTTATCTACATGAGGTAGTGATTTTGTCCCCATGCTTTTTTTTTTTTTTCTCACAGCAGGAACTCACACAGCAGGGTTTCGGATGTTTTTATAGGAATATGGTATTCTAAAAGCCAACTGATACATGTGTAATTCACAAATAGCTTTAGTTTAAGTCAACATAGCAAATTTGTTGTCATTGTTTTAAAGTTTTGACACCTCAAATTATTTGCAGACTGGATTAAAAAAACACAAGAAGACACATGGTTACTGAGTCTGAAAATAAATTAGACACAATGTCCACATGGAAAAACAAAAACCGTATGGGAAGAACTAAGGGTGCTATGCAAAAAGTGTTTTAAGAAATAATGAACTAATTATACACGGTTGTTTGGTTAGAAGGCCTGTCTGCTTTCATGTTTTATTCATAGTTTCTGTTTTTTGCTTTCTTCCACCCCCCCATCTAGTTAAATGGTATTTCTTACAGGGCCTGGCATGGCAAGCCACTATGCCCTGAATTGCAATGAAGGCAAGCTGTGAGAAAGTGAAGACTTGGCATGGTCAAAAAAAAAAGAAAAAAGTAAAACAAAAAGGGTGGGGCTTATTAAATGTTACCCGACAGTCAAGGCTGTGAGTTGCGAGGGTGAGAAAACATGAAGGAGATGACTTGTTTGTTGAATGTCAGTTCTCGGCTCTTGCCTTCACTTCTGTAATTACTCGGCCTTTTTCTCTGTATATTTCTCACCACAATATGCGAGGTAGAATTGATAAGGAAGACTGAAAAGACCAGCATGCCACTCAAAGATTCAATCTCAATGTTTTAAGTATTGAAATGTGTCATGTTGTCGCATTGTCATTTTGTCGCTCTTGTTTAGACATTTGCACGTGCACTTTATGTCGTCCCTTTTGTCTAGAACTTAGATAGTTTTCTGTTTTGTTAATTTATGTTCTTAATTTATGTTGTATGGAGCACCTTTGTCCTGGCGGAATGTTGTTCCCTTTCAAAAGCTACACTCGATGCTGCGTGAAAACGCTTTGGGAACGCTCTCCGCGTGACCGGCTGTTGAAGCATGTGTGTCAAACACGCCAAAGATTTTGGCATATATAACCACAATCAGGTGATGTCATTTGATTAGGTACACGTGGAGGTTATACAGTAAATAGGCATGAACCGGAAACATCCTCAGCTCTTTTTGTCTTCAGGACTGCATTGTTGTGTGCGTGTGTGCAAGCACTTTTTCAAAAGAAAGCGAAAATAGAAAGTGTCTTATGACTCACCAGAAAGATGGCAGAGTTAGACACGAGTCCGTCCCCCCGAGTAAAAGAATATCTCGCTGAGGGCGATCTCCACGCTTTCTATTTTCAGTGTTTGAGGGAAGAGCACACTATCCTCGGGCTTGAGGGAGCACGTGAGTATTGCGATTTTCTCCCTATTAAAGTCCCTCGCGCTCGGCTCGTCTTTAAAACGAAACCGCGAACTGCGGCGCATTTCTCGCGTGCAAATCTGGCGGAAGCGCACGAGACGGAATCTTCCTTTTCTCTCGCTCTCTCGCCAGATCATGAGCCTTTTACCGTCCATTTCTCAAGCGCGCTCCGGCGCTTCTTGTGAAGGCGCGGAGGAACTTTCTCTCTCGCTTCCGCTGAGATAGAAACTGTCACTTTAGAGCGCTCCTCTAGTAATGAGATAGCGTATTAGAGGTGGTAAGAAGCGCGGTCCAACGCGTACACCTCGATTCGCCGTAAATAATTAAATAATAAAATCCCTCAAACGCTCAAAGTCAGACGACAGGTTTCCGTCGGGTGGCCGGAGGAGGGGCCTCAATGATGGCCCCTCCCCTTCTTGGCAACTTCCATGATGAGTTAACTCTTTCATGAAATAAGCTGTATTTATCCCGTGTTTTTGTGATATCGAATGTCGTTGATGCGAAAAGCGCAGTTTTATACAGTATGATGATGCCCCAGACTGAAGAGACGCTTGCAGGCTATCTTTCTCCTGGGAGCTCATCCTCCCTGAAAAAAAGAAAGCTTTTTCAGGCAGCGGGTCAGGCTGGTGCTGCCCTGCACACAATGGCTCTGCAGGCATACCAGGCTGACCTACTGAGACTAACCTCATGAACATGAGGTCGCCAGGCATGAAGCGCAAAGGGTGAGCCGAGCACCCCCTCGTACATTGGGGCGGGACTCGCCGCGCTTCGCAGTCCGCTTCAGGGAGGCCGTGGTTCAATCTCCGCCACCACTAGTGTTTGGTCCTATCCTGCCGTGTTTCAGGATGCCGAACATCTAATGCCCAACACCCCCCCCCACTCCCAATCTAGCCGAAGTGTCAAAATTTGTGCACCTTTTAGAGAAGCCGGCAGTGGGGAACCTACTGCCAGGTATGTCTCTT
>JAOVVA010000033.1:4470786-4481266 GCA_028565275.1 Leiocassis micropogon
CTTTGTACTTCATGCTGAGAGTTTGAGTGAACAGCCACCAAATGCAAATGTAACACTTACTGTAGAACTACCTCCAGCTGATTGGTTAGTTATGGAGTAATAGGGGAACAGATTTATTGGTACACTGAGCTGCATGCAACAGTTGTTTAACTTAAGGAATCAAAGCAATTGAGTAGATTTCAATTGCAATTTGAGTTTGTTGTCATTGTGGTCTTGTTTCACAAGAGTTACATACTCCAGGGAATGGAACAACACCAAACATGCCAGTTAAGGGCAATAATTGCATGGTGGCGCAGTGGGTGCCTGGCCACTAACCACAAGCAGGCAAACACAATGCTCTTTGGCCTCTAAAGTAGTGTATCACTAAGGCAACAAAGCAAAGGGCTCTGATGAAAGAAAACATTACAGTACATGGAGATGATAATCTTAGGATAGCTCCTTTCACAGTCAGACATCACTTCCAAATCGCCATTTTTAAAATCCCTTATGATAAAATAACATCAACTCGCAAATGATCGCATATTTCATATTCACAAGTTCCTATGCTATGATCTTAAAATAAGAAGGGAACCTCTTATGAATTTGAATTTATGAAATGAATTGAAATTATGTAAATATGTACTTACAATGGGAAAGTAAAAACTTGAATATATATGCTATGCTGACAAAAATTAGTCAGGAAATATATAAATAAAAAAAGAAAGACTCAAGATAAGCAAATTGTGTGGAGATTCAGAAACTCACATTATATGTGTATTGCCCATAATACTCAAATCATGTGACCATTAACATGTGGTAACACATTAATCAATGTGGTTAAAAAATTGTAGGGCAGCACAGTGGCATAGTGGTTAGCATTGTAGACACGCACCTCCAAGGTTAGGAGGGTAAATTCCCACCTTGGGTCTGTGTATGTAGAGTTTGCATGTTCTCTTTGTGATTGGTGGGTTTCCTATGGGTGGTCCAGTTTCCTCTCACAGTCCAAAGTAGGGTAATTGGCGTTCCCAAATTTCCCATAGTGTGTGAATGAGTGTGTGAGATAGTCTCCAGCCTTTCTGCGCCCTTGTACAGAATAAACATTTTAATGAATTAATATGTTTTTTTTAATTTATTTTAAATTTACAATGAATGTCTTCAAATGAGAATG
Organism: Leiocassis micropogon; assembly: GCA_028565275.1. Taxonomy (NCBI): domain Eukaryota; kingdom Metazoa; phylum Chordata; class Actinopteri; order Siluriformes; family Bagridae; genus Leiocassis; species Leiocassis micropogon. Next base: position 4,471,934 of record JAOVVA010000033.1, read on the forward strand.
TTTAGATACTGTATTAGCATCAAGGTTGTGTATACAGTATTTCATTCACAAGCAGTCATTCATTAGCTTTAGATACTGTTTGCTCACTTTTCTTATTTTATTGGTGAAAAACAAGATTAGTGATTTATTTAGAATGTGATTTCAGGCACAGATGTACGCATTTACACCTGCCGCATTTAGCTGCCACAATTATTCAGAGTGAATTACAGATAAGTTTAGTGGTGTAGTCCTTAAAAACAGAATACTATTAAACACCATTAAAATGACTGTAATGGAGAATTTAGTAAAACAACATTGTGTAGCAGCAAATACATACAGGTCAAGGGTTTTTGTTATTGATGTTGTTGTATCCTTGTTCATGATTTTCATTTTTAAAATTTTTGAAAACAATTTTTACAAATTTGAATTCATCTGTGTAGTATCATTTGCTTGTATTTTTAAGCTGCTGTACAATCCCGTTTTCTGTTAAGAACCGAGTTTTTTTTCTTCACATTTTTTATATATATACATATATATAAATAAACAAACATTATCTGATCTCATGCACTATAAAAGTTTTTTTTTTCTTCCTGCTATATACTGTAGTTTGCAGATTTTTGTAACTCAAAAAGCAGACAGTTTCTTCACCTCCACTCCAGGGGGCAGTATAGTTCTGTGTTTAGGCATGATTTATGTCTGATCCAGAATGAATAGAAAGTTCTTTATTTTTTCTCTGTAACTGTAGACACCTCCAGGTCTCCCCAGGCAGAGAAACAAAATATGTAAATTAATTAATCGAATGCTGAAAGCTTGCCAAGGTTTCAGGAAGGAATAAAATTTGACTTCAAAGTAATACGAGGCGTTTTTGAGGGATGCATGTTCACTGCATTCTGTACATAAAAAAGCAGTCATAATATCTGTGACAAAATGTATTAAGTAAATATTTTATCAATAGCTGAATGCTGAAATAGAAGATCATGTTTTTGATGGACTCTAACCAATTTCTGCAACTCATGTCCACGCCCATAAGCATCCATATTTCCCCCCCAAGTTCCTCTTATCAAAATGCATAAATCAGACTGGCCTGTCATGGCAAATGGAGCATCGATGTGTAGTGAGGCTCTTGCGGGCAGGATGTGGTGGTGGGACTGGTGTCAGCAGTGTCAGGTTCAGCTTCCTGTGTCCTAATCATTTCAACATGGAGGGCTAGGGCCTCAGCATGAGCTGCATAACTGCCACCTAAACCCTCACTCCCCCGCCTCCCACCCATCCCTCCAAATTATACCACACCACACCCCACTAACACACACACACACACTAGGGCTACCCATGGAGCAGGCACTCCCCCCTCCCCCCTTTTTCTTTCCGCTCCCCTGGCTTCAGAGCTATAAATATTAAAGATCTGCTATAAGAAGTGTGGAGGAAAGGGAGGTGGTGAAGAGTGCTGTATGATTTCACAGTCCAACTATTAGAACTTGGGGTAATGAAAACTAGACCACTAGGGTGCTGAGCCGAGTCTAAGTGCGCTGCAAATGGGAATAAAGTGATAGAGAAAGGGTAAGAGAAATTGAGAGGAAGCAAAAGTGCTAATATGAGAGTGGTGTGTGCTTGTAAGTGAAGTATTTGCTAATTGTATGCTAATAATTGCAAGAAAGCACACTTTTGCATAAGATCTTATGTCTTGTGTTTAAATTGCACCAAATTCAATAAATGCCATTTCACGTCTACTGACAGCTGAGATCTGGGGCTCCTCACGTCCTGTTATCAAGTGCACGGACTTTCCACCAAATATTAGCCTAGTTCCTATCTCCAATCATCAATAATCAGTAATGCATTCACTCCTCCCTTGATGCCTGATTAAGGGGAGGATGGAAAAGCACAAGCCCAAGGCTGATACGCCTGACTGGGGGACTGGGCCACTTGACTCCCCTGCTTAATCTGTGGCCTCCCTGGGGGCTGTCTGAAGCATGCTGCACAGACGTGTCAGAAAAGGCTAGGTCACGGGGTCATGGGGTCAGGTCTGCTTCTAACTATTGCAATGTGTGCAAAGATGGAGTGAGTGAGGGTGTAACAACAGAGTAGGGTTTCACGCTGTCTAACCAAGAAAGAGTAAAGAGAGAAAGCTACATTTTACCACAACATACATGAGAAGTAGGGGCCAGAAGGCGTAATATTAAGTTCTAAGACAATTAATTTCTATATTATAATTGAATAGGAAAAGTTACAATTGATTTAACATAAAGTTATAAATAATTATAATTAAATAATAATACAATAATAATGACTTTATTAAGTTATTTAAAATTATTATTTTTAAACATGGTTGGAAAATATAAATAAATGAATAAATAAATAAATAAATACAGATCAAGCGTTAATGCAATTTAATGTAGTAAAGTTGTCGGAGAGTATTTAAACCCATAGCACAGACACAAGCATCTGGGTTGTAATTGCCAGCCCTGCGTGCTGTAATAGGCTTCTCTGCTGGTGCCCAGTGCAGAGAGAATTTATACTCCGAGGAAATGAGGCCATTGCTCAGACCAACGCCTGCACTGGGTGCTTTGCTGGAGGCCAGTTGTTTGAGACCTCATCAATCCAGCATGGCAGACCCACAACATTCCCACGGCACTGCAAGCAGATAAAAGTCCACAAGTAATTATCTAGATAGCATCATCAGTTATAGAGCAAGGCAAAATTAATTTGTATGAAAAATGGAAATGCTCAACTGGAACCCATGCAGACTTTTTAATCATCATGCTAACATACATTAGATTGGGGCAGACATGAAGTTTATTATGAGTATTAATGCTGATTATTATTAATATTATTAGAAGACCTATTTGTTAATGTGCAGTTGAATGAAGTCGTGTTTGTTGTGTTTTTTTTTTTCTAGATTTATCACAAGATAGTGGTGTGGTGGTTAACATTTTGGCCTTGCACCTCCAGGGTCTAGGGTTCACGTACCACTTTTGGGTTCTTGTTTGTGGAGTTTACGAGTTCTCTCCGTGCTTGGTGGGTTTTCTCGGGGAAAGCCAGTTTTCTCCCACAGTCCAAAGACTTAAGCCCCAACCATTGGATAGACTCTAGGTCTCCCTGTACTCTATTGGTTCTCAGCTCCGTTCCTAGAGGACCACCATTCTGCACATTTTAGTGCTTTCTCAGCTGCCAGCACATTTGAGTTAACTCATAAACTAATTAGCATATTTTTCTTAATTAAAGTGGGTGTGGTAGAACAGGGAAAGCACTAAACAGGACAGTGGTCTTCCAGTAATAAGGTTGAGAACCAGCACTGTAAATGATTAGTGGTATCGAGAATGAGTGAGTAAAATGATAGTAAATGCTGGGTTTAAGCAACTGATGCCTGAAGAGCCTGAAGAGGGGAAACTTTATTCTTAAATCTTTATTGAAGCAACTACTCGACATGTCACCTTTAATTTGCAAAAAATTATCACAGTTATAACTTGATCTGAGATAAACTGAGACTCCCAACAAAGGTGTATTCTGCTTTTTTCGATGCAGTGTTCCCAGGACAATCTCCTGAACCATCTTGCCCAAGGGTTCGGAAAGCGTGAATAAAATTGTTAGAACTTCATCACCTCATTCAAATGAAACACACGACATTGCCACATATTGCAAATGCAAACCACTTGGGCAAGCAGCACCGCATCACATTTTCTGCAACAACACTTCCACATTTAATTTAATTTAATTTAATTTCCATCAGCTACAAGGATACACCTGTTTGCAGTCCCACACTCATACATTCTCTCTGATTGCCAAGTCTTGCTTCTGGTTCATACTAAGCCTTGTTTTCTCATTTTGCACATAATTTTTTTTTTTTTTTGCAAGATTGTTCTTGTCTTCACCCCTACTAGATGTTGTTTGATGATCATATGATCTGTGTCAGTTCTTGACCATGATTTTTGAATGGCCCTTTGGATTTGTTTGTCTGTTTTAATACATCTACACTTGCATCTAATATAAACCGCCTCCGTGGCACACTACAGCTTAGATGGAAATGCCGCACTGCTGCTTGGAAGTATAAATGTGCTGAAGCTCCTCTTTGAATCAGTTTAATTTCCTCCTCTTGATTCTCTAGCCAGAAGCACTAGCTGAATCCTCAACAGATTCACCCATGTGGATATATATTGCAAAACAGAATGCCCGAAGGACTGGCCTATATATGTTTTTTTTTTCCTGTTAGGCAGATACTATGTTTGTCTTAGATTAAGAAAAAAAAGTCTAGTGTATTTCCACTCCCTCAGGAAAGCATGCCACAGCATCAGAATCTAATAATTTCCTTTTCAAAATGGAGGGATAATCCTTTACTGTAAGGCTTTCATTTCAATCCATGCCATCTCCAGAAAAACAGGAATAAAAGAAAAATGGGGGCATGAGCAGATACTAAACTGCCTGGACCTCTCACCACTGATCCTAAATGAGTTTTGAGTTCTGTTACACCACTGGGAATAACGCCTCGTTGAATCTAGCCATCTTCTCTCTCTCTCTTTCTCACATGCACGCGCGCACACACACACACACACACACACACACACACACACACACACACACACAGAAATTCTTTTTGACAGCAAAAACAGCAACAATATTCCAGAAATCCAAAGCTTTCAAATGGCTGATTAAGGTGAAGGAATAACAAAGTTTTGACTTTTAAAAAGTTGCACATCTGATTTATATGCAGCCGTAATTGAAAGCAGCACCTTTCTGACATTCTCAGCATATCAAACTAAACAGATTCTGTCTGCATAAGGCAAATGGCAGGCATGTGTGGTGTGAAAGATTTCTTCTTTTTTTTTTCTTTTTTTTTTCTTTGTCTCCATTCGATCTAAGATTTCCGTTTAGCTCAGTTCATTTGCATGCCATCAAAGAGGGCTTTAAAGCAGCATTGAGTTACTGGGTATAATTTGTTTTTATACTAGAGTGCTGCTGAATTCTAAATTCTGATTGGTCAGAAGCAGCTCAGACAGTAGTGCTGACTGTAAGTTTTATATTGATGCGTTTGTAGAAATTAATGATTTGGGAACAACTAACACAAGAATATGAATGCTCCATATAGGAACACGCATATTTGTTGATATGGAGTAAGGAAGGAGTCTCCGGTGCCAGATGTTCTTTTTTTCTGACACAATTGTAGATTCTCTTCAAGATGATAAGCATTAATTATTATTATTAATATTAGTAGTAGTAGTAGTAGTAGTAGTAGTAGTAGTAGTAGGAGTAAGACTAGAATTAAGACTAGTGAATGGTTGGCTGTTTATAACTATATACAGTATATTGGCCTGCTATAATGTACATGATAACAGAAACTAACTTGTTTCGTTAATGTTCCATAACGTTTAATCTAACTGTAAACTAATAACATCCCATCCATCTAGAAGCCTTTGTACTCCAACTAGGGACCATGGAGGCCAGTGGTGACCATTGTATTTACTCCCATTTTTACAATCATGGTAGGTCCTCCGGTCAACATTCACACACATTCACACACTGAAAATGCCAATTAGCCTAATCTGCATGTCTTTGGACTGTGGAAGAAAACCAGAGTACTCTGAGAAAACCCACCAAGCACGGAGAGAACATGCACACAGACCCAAGGTGGGAATCAATCCCAGACCCTGGAGGTACAGTAACTAATAAGGTACAAACTAATAAATAAAACATAACTTTTTCAATGTTCCTTTTTAATTCATAGAAATTGCCCTCATTGCGGTGGAATAAAAAAAATTTGCAACATGATGTTTTGTTCTTTATATTACATCTTTGTTTTTCCATTACATAATGTTTTGAAGTGAGCAGGCAGGGCATGCATTGAGCCCACAGTGCTAATCACTATGCCACCAGTTATAAACCATAATCATCTAAAGTCAAACCAAAAAAACCTCTTCACTTTTACATGTAATGAATCTACTAGAATATATGAGATTTTCACTTTTTAAATATATGCACACACATTCTGCTAACACACGACACAAAAAAACAAGAATTTATACAGAATGCAGCTTTTACCACTCCGTCCTCTCGATTGAGCAGATTATGGGTGCTTTGAGTTATGTTGTGTTTACATGGTGGTCTCCAATATTGACCTCAAATTAGTGGTTTCTTAAGCTCCCTCTTTAGGACAGACTTGTTTTTTTTCCTGTGGTCTCTGTTTCTGACCACCACATCCAAACCCATGATTCTCCAGCCTGTGTGTCATCGAGGAGACCTGGCCTTGCACTGACCTCGATATATTTAATGTGCTCACTTGCAAATTAGCTATACACTTGCTTTAATTATGTGTGTGTGTGTGTGTGTGTGTGTTTGCATGTTTATTCACATAGTTTGTACTGAATGGTAGGTTTGGAGGAATGTGTTTTTTCTAGCATGAGCTAGCATGATTCTTTAGGGAGCCGTGGCATGTTTGTGTCAGGTTGTAAAGTAAAGGCAGACTGCTTGAGAGTGAAATCTTTCCCCCCTCGGAGACACACACAGACAGATTACAAATTCAGACATTACCTCACCAGCAGGCACAGCAGCCCGCTATGGACCAAGCAGAGAGGCAGAGAAAGCGGGGATAACATCTCAGACAGGCACTGAAGACCGAAGGCCATGTAAGCTGCGTAATTGTGCAAAGACATCATTATATATATATATATAATATATATATATGTGTGTGTATATATATTTTTTTTAATGTTAGTTTTTTTCTTATGCTGAGGGTGCACAATTGGTATTGGGCATCCTTCTGGATCGTATATTTAAAAATGGGGTTTCTTGCTGAAAGTGTATGTAAAACTTTATAAATTGCCAAGCTTAATACTGTACAATAATCAGAGGTCCTACTACGGGTGTACAAAGGGGAATAAATACAGTGGTCACCATTGGCCTTCCAGTCCTGGTTGGACTACGGAGGCTCATAGATGGATAGCTGGAATTCTGTAGAATACTGAATCCTGAGAGAATAGGATTCTGTGGCAGATTTGAGAAATGCATTAATAAACTGCCATCATTTTTTAAGCTCAACTTAAGCTTTTTGAACATGAATCAGCAGTTACAGATGTAGATACTTAGGTGTTTATGTACCTTTTTTAGGCCTAGCTAAAGGAAGCTATTAGGCAATATGTAACAAAGAGAGCTTTAATGAAGTGAAGAGTCACATCGGTTCCTAGCAATGGGTGTCCGATATAAAACCTGTGGGACAATGAAAGGACACATTCATTAACATTGACATCGACAACATAACATGTACGAGTTGCTCATACAGTTCGGCATGATGTATTTCCTGCATTCATTCATTTCCAGTAACTGTTTCCTTGTTAGAGGGGCGTTGGCTAAAATAACTAATTTGTCCATTTTTTGGGAAATTGTGCCAAACTATTTTGATACAGACTGGATCCACAGAAAAGCATTTGCCTTATCACCCTGGGTTCACAAGTACAAATCTCAGTTATCCCACAACTATCTATAGTCATGTGTCCATTGTATCACATTGAGCCTTGCCAATCATGGACATCTGCTCAAAGTACATGCTTATGCATGCAGTAGATAGTGAGTCCCTGTGATGTGCAGCAGTTCTAAAAGACATTTAAGACATTGGCTTGCTTGAGTTGTCTTGGAAGAACCAGATGATACCGTTCACTCTTTCCAATTGGTAGCTGTCATATGACAGATAAGAGCTAACTGGTGCATGGAAACTGTCCAAGGCTAAATAAGGGTGGAAATCAAAGAAAAAAAGCAGAAAGAAATTAAGTAGTATTCATAACTGTGCAAGCAGGTGGGATTAGTGGGATATTCTGAAAGTTGGTGGGGGAGAAGTGTGCTATGCAGAAAAAAATATCCAAACCAGGCCTATTGTAGGTACTGCCAATCAGAAAATGTTTGTGCACCATGGTGAACATGTGTCCAATTCCTCTGTGATCAATACCTTTAACTTAAAAAATAGGTTAAAGTAATTGTAATAATTTTTATTTACTCATTGATTTATTTTACACTATTATACTCCATTACAACAATTCCAGTCAACTCTGTGTATAAGGAGTAAAATATTTCCAGACAATGAATTGAAAAGGCTCCTAAAAGCAGTTACTCCAAATTCTTACCCTGCAAACTGCCCACATAATATAAAAAAAACGCATAAACGTAAATACGATATAACTTATTATATATGAAGATCCTGCACTGAAAGCAGTACATTCAAATCTGAGATGCCTTTTGTGTGTGTGTGTGCAAACTGGAGAGGGTTGACAGTATGTGTGTTTGAATGAGGCCTAACTGCCTGAGCGCGTGGTGGAATGGAGGTCTACCGCAGGCCCCGGCATGCAGGCTTCTGATAAAAAGCCAGACAGTAAATCAGAGAGGGAGCGGAACGGCCGGAGCATGCGGTGGCAGCGCAGTCCCTACAGCTGTACAGCTCACACATTTCCAGCTGCCACAGAAGCTAACGGCCACCACGCACACACACTCCATCTGGAGCTCCCACAGTCTTCACGCTAACCGCCTTTAGTGTTTCTGAGCATCCACAGCTCATGCTCTGTAAGAGTTGATGAGTTGTTCATGCTTAGGACACCACATTGGTCTCAATAACTTGAGCTAAGGTGTCTGTTACTGTTAACTATAGGGTAAAATTTGGTTTGTTTAACTGACACTATCAAGACCATATTAATTTAAAAAACTTTTTTCTGTTTACGCAACTTCCAGCTGCGTAAAATACAATATGTCTGGAAAACAATTCCTGCTATCCATTATCACAAATGTGAATGGGTTCCCTGTTGAGTTCGGGTTTCCTCTTCAGGTTTCTTTAAATTCCATCTCAGGGAGTTTTTCCTTGCCACCGTCACACTCAGCTTGCTCATCAGGGACAATTTGATCATTTTAATTCATACATATTTTCTCACACATTTCATACACATTTCCATAATTTTCTTTTATTCTGTAAAACTGTTTTTCAACAATGCCAATTGGTAAAAGTGCTATACAAGTATTATTGAATCCATTTCAATTGAGTTGAAATAGTTCCACCATCACTCATCATTTAAAGGTTTTCTGTGGTCTATCAGAACCTCTTACAAGGTAGATATTGTAGTCTTAGACTTAGGCCGTTCTGCTCATTGGGCGGCATGGTTTCTCCAGCGTGATTGGTTTGCCGCAAAATCTTCAGCTTCGTCCCAGGAAATACCAAGTGCACGGAGATCATCCATAAAAGTCCGACAACCTTCTTTCCACTTTTCTTTTTGGGGCATCCACAGAATTGCTGATTTTGGGTGCCGTGGGTGGGGTTTACAAAGTACAGTGGTGTGAAAAACTATTTGCCCCCTTCCTGATTTCTTATTCTTTTGCATGTTTGTCACACTTAAA
>JAOVVA010000033.1:4502453-4535552 GCA_028565275.1 Leiocassis micropogon
GCTTCATCCGCGCTCACCGGACGCTACGAACGCCAGAAAAACGCTCGATTTTAACGCCCGTGTGAACAAGGCCTTAAAGGTTCTTAACTTCTACTTTTTCTGATGAGAAACACATGCCCCTTCTCCTCTTTGTTACCAGCAGTGATATCAAGCATACATCTTTTGATCCTTTAGCCTGTATCTCAATCCATCCTACTATCTCTGAGCCTCTCTGTCTTGCTTTATATCTCCACCCAGCAGTAATCTTTACTTTGTGGCTTTCGAGCCATGGGAAAAAGTGTTGGTCCAGTCACTCCAGTAACCCACCAAGACGTCGCTAATCATCGTCACTCTTTAGTCCTGAAACAACACAGACAAACCAGTATAACTACATCTCTCGACTTGGCATGATGAGAATATTTCCAGCCTATTAAAGAGCCACAAAGTGGGTCTAGCTATCTTTTCCGGCTTATCATTCAAACACTGAGTGCACCACACCCTTACTTATAAATGTTTTCTTTCTCCGCTCAAGCCATCCCTAACATCATGGGAGATATTGAATGGGTGGGTCTGAGGTTTTTTGGTGGCCCTAATCAAATGTTTTCATGGCCTTAATCAAGCAATCTAGCAGCTTATGATGACTCAATAGATTTAAAAAAATACATTAAATGATTGTAAAAATAAAATTAGAAGTGCTGAAAAGGATATTAACTCAGGGTGGAAGATTTACATAGACTGTACTGTGATTTTCTGTAATGTTTAATGAGCTCACATCTTTCATGTTCCCTACAGACATAAACACATATCCTCATTGAACCATGGGAGCATACAGTTCAAATCAACACCAACAACATTTCTTACTGCCCCACAAGTTGTGTGGTTACATTAACAAATAAAAGTCCTCAGTAAAAATATAATGTAGCAAGTAGATAATGTAACATCTTTGGCTCAAACATGCTTGAATAACTTTTCAAATATTTGTACAAATCCTGAAGGTACACTTTTAAATATGTACTGGTCAATGATTTGTAATGTTCTTATAATTTCAAGTATCCAAATAAAATCAAATATAATTATTGGACCAACCACTCACTCTCATTCATCTTCTAAATCACTTATCCTGTACAGTGTGACGGGAAGCCTGGAGCCTATCACAGGCGACTCGGAGCATGAGGCGGGGTGGATGGCTGCCAATCAATCACAGGGAACACAAGAACTCTCACTAACTAACATATTACAGGTCATTTGGAAATGCCAATTAGCCTACCCTGGATGTATTTGGATTGTGGAGGAACTCTACCGAGCAGTGGGAAAAACATGTGTACTCCAATCACATAGACCTCAAGTGGGAAGTGGGAATCAATCCCTTCCCCTGAAGGTATAAGGCCACAGTGCTGAAAACACATGTTGATAAACGTGTATCTTCTACCTGAATAAATAAAAAAAAATGCCTGAAAAAACACAACCCCAGGCTGGACTTATTGTCATTATTATGTATACCGCTTTACCCATGATACAGGGTCGTGGGGGGCCTGGAGCCTATCCCAGGAAACGTAGGGTACAAAGTAGGGTACTTCCTGGACAGGGTGTCGATCCATCGCAAAGCGAAATTCACAAACTACGGGCAATTTGGGAATTTCAGTTAGACTAATCTCAATGTCTTTGGACTGTGGGTGAAAAACCACTAAGCTCAAGAAGAACATGCAAAATCACAGAGGTGGGAATCAAACCCGGACCCTGGAGGTGCGAGGCAACAGTGATAACCACTAAGCCACCATGCCATCCCCAGGCCGGACATGATTTGTATTTCCTCCTCTCATTCATTTTGACACGTCTAGACACACCCTTTTTCATTTATTCATTCACTCATAATTCATTTGCAGCACTCCACAGTAAGGGTAGAGAATCCCGACAGAGCTTTTATCAGGGGAGCCATGTAAGAAAAATAATGTTTCTTGGCCAACCACTATGTGGATCATCATCTTGCGCATCTTAAGATCTTAACAAATGAACAAGAATTACCTCTGACAGCTACTGTAGCATGAACAGGGTGGAGTCAAAGAGTGTGCAAATGATTACATGTATTTTTGCAATTCTCTTCTGAAGTTCTATTATTTTATCTATTAGTATCTTATTGACAACACATAGAATATATAATGGAATAGTAGATTAATTCTTGCATTAGATGAAAATTTGAATGAAAAAAACAAATCATGCTTCAGAATAGCCTGTAAATGTTGGTATTGTATATGTCATAGTACATACTATTAATTACTTAGACAACAGTTGTAGAGTAATTATAATTTACAGTTTTTGTCTTCAGTGCAACAACAACAAAGCCCTTCTAACCTAAAATAATTCAATAAATACCATGTGCACGGTTACAGAAGGGCATTGGGAGTTCTCAGGGAGGAACTGGATACTGATGTGACATCAGTATTTCCCAGAATCTGATTCTCCCACAGTGGCCATCTTCATTTATAGAATGAGGATCAAGTTTTCACCATGAGAAGATCCCTGTAACAGAAAGCTAGCAGACATCATGCTGCTTCTCGGTAGCTCAGCTTGGCTCAGCCCAGAGGCGAAACAATAGTGGGTTTTTTAAATTATGAAATAACACATAGGGTAACAACAACAACAGTCAGTTTTTATTTAACGACGTGGAGGTCAGCTGTTCTGGAATAGTTTTTGCAAGAACAGTATCGTTAAGTGCATTTGCAAAATCCATCAAACACCATGATGAAACTGGCTCTCATCCTGGGAAGACCTTCCCAGTGTGATCACTGCACCAGAGCTAGTGCTACAGTAGGTTGTATCGCTTCACCTTTATTCGGAAAAAAAGTGGGAAAAAAGTTTTACACCTCATAAATATCCAGACTATAAAAACAAAAATGAAACAAAAAAAGATGTGGAACTACATTATCACCAAAAAATACTACAAACTTAGACTTAATGACTCATTTTTGTTCATGTCTGCACTACAGCGCCTGTCTCCCTGCTCCCTTCATAGAATGTGATTTTATTTTTTTTTGTCTGCTAAAATATTCATGTAACTTTACAATAATAATAGATCAAAAATTTTGCTACATTTTGCTGCTTCCTCTTGAAGTGCTTCCTTTAGTGTGTCCTTTCCCTTTCTGCTCCACCTGGAAGCATTTTGTCCATTCTAGCATGTCTCTTTAAATGCTTTCTCGAGACGCGCGGAGTGAACATAGCATAACAATGCCAGTCAAGACTAACAGATTTTGTTTGATTTTGTTATTAATATTAAATTAACCAACTGAATGCCAATTTCAGAAATCATCTCTGGTACTTTGGGTGGGCAATATTATAAAAAAATATATGGATTTTTACAACAACAAAAAACATGCCTGGCTGGCAGCAGGCCAAATCAGTCATCACGCCACTGCGAATCCTGCGAAGCAGGGCCAGTCTCAATACTAACTTTTCAAAGGAGATTATTGCATGTTCTGGAATGCTTTCGGCATTCTTTTACAATCTAGAAAGAAATAAAAATCAGGAAAGATCATGGAATCAGAAGGTGTGTCCAAATTTTGACTGAAGTGAACTATGTGAGAATGGCTGGGTTTTTGTTTTGTTTGTTTTAAGTCCATAGCATTTCTGAAGATGAAGGAATTAATGAGGTAAATGTCCCATGCCATGCTGCAGGTACATCATGAGCATTTTGTTGCATGTTGGGTCCCACAGAATCCAATGAATTAATGAATATTAGAAATTGCCCTAGAGAAAGAAAGCTTATCCTAATCAATCAATCAATAACTATATTACATTATGCTCAACCTTCCTCAAAACTTCTAACATCCCTGTTCCCTATAGAGTAGGTTCACATTTGGAACCCATAAACCCCTTACAGCATGAAATTTCAACCAACACCCTCTCATACACAACTGGACATGCACGCGCACACACACACACACACACATCCAACCAGCCAATCTATGGTACACTAGAAAAGTTTAGGCCATGGTCTGGCTTCCTTAAAACGGAGAGCTAAAGAACAGACTCCTGTAAATCAGGTACGACACTGAAATTCCATGACATGCAGGTGCGTGTGTGAAGAACACTGGGACCATGAACATATGACTCTGGTTTTGATCAACCATCACTTTTGCAGTTCTCCATACAGTCGTGCTGCCATGAAACTAAATGACCAGTCTATAATAAATCCTGAGTAAAATATAACAAACTGCAGTTCTGATTCATATAATCATATTTTATAATAAAACACCTAAATGACTTTGATAGATAGTGCACACTCAATACAGGTACTGTATAGTTTTATTGAGCTGTTCATACTGGTGTATTATTTTTGGCAGACAAAAATAATTACTTGCACACTCGAACTATGCAGATCTGCCAACCTTGTATAGAAATAATGAGCAGTCCTGGAAGTCCAGGGTCAGTCAAGGTGGGAGTTAATGTAAAAATGAAGTAAACAGTAAAAAAAGTACATTTTTCAATATAGTGCTTTTACAAATGACTTGACTGATGGTCCCCTGACAAAATGTGGTGTAAGGCCCAACTTTTCACCTAACACTTGAGGAACGTAGACGGTGCTAAAACATTAGTAGAGCATAGGAAGAAGGAGGCGTTTAAAAAAAAATAAATTCATGATGCTGGTGAGTCTGGAGGACAGGGGACAAAAAAATGGGGTCAAGAAAAGCAAGAAACAGAAAAGCGTTTGCTTTATCATCTGTCTGAACATTTAGTTTATCATTTGACTGTGAGTTCAAATGCTGATGATGCCACAGCCGTATAATGGTTGAAGGTCCGCAAGATGGAGGGAAGGATTTCTCCATCTCCACCATTAATCCCTAGCCAATAATGGATGCCTGTGGAAGATAGATCACATTTGTCAGTGTGTGCCCTGTGACTCTGCATGAGCAGGAGATAAAAAAAAAAAGCCTTTTATCACGTCATACAGAAAGCATGTTTAAGCTCTCATATGGCTGTCATATGATAGTGGAGAGCTGGTTGGTGGAGGGGAATTGGCCATGTCCAAATGAGAGGGGGGACAAATAGTTAAGTAAACTGATAAATAAATGGTCAAGTGGTTGGAAGAAGTGAAAGAGTGCAATTACAAAATGTTAAGTGAAAATTAAGTATAAAAGAAGATGCTACAGAGAAAAAAGTGGAGTAAGTCCTTGCCAAAAAAAATCAAGGATAAACTAGAAGCAGAAAGTGCAAAAACATCATTAGAAGAAAGAAAGAAGATGCTTCTAAAAAGCCAAAAGGTAATAAAAGAATAATTCTAAGAAGAAAGAGAACAACACATGGTGTAAGAAAAGTAACTAGGCATTAAAAATTGGTAATAAAGTCTATCTTTCTAATTAATTAAAACAAATTGTACACTTCTGAAGATGAAGGAATTAGGTGCAGGTGCATCATGAGCATTTTGCTGCATGTTGGGTCCCACAGGGTCCAATGAATTTATGAATATTAGGAATTGCTCTAGAGAAAGAAAGCTTATCCTAATCAATTAATCAATCAACAACTCTATTATATAATTCTCAATGCATGCCTCCAAGTTCTTCACTATTCAAGGCTTTGGCCTGTACACCTCCTGCTCCACAGGAAAAAAAATGCATGAAGTGAGATCTGGACTTCTGGAGGACACACCGGAGTACTTGGAGGTGCGGATTCAGAAGGTTCTCAGCAATATCCCAAAAAACAACCTTCAGAAGACTATCCATTGTGCATGTGTGCATTGATGCCACCATTACCTATGTTGAAATTTAAAGATTTGCTTTCATTTTCCTATGTAATGATGGATGGATGGATGGATGGATGGATGGATGGATGAATGGATGGATGGATAGAGAGTAACACAAAGACAGATTGTAGACGTGATTTCACATTGTACATCTTATACACATGGTAATGTGAGAACTGCAATGCTAACAACAAAAAACTACAAGATATATAACAAGTATATGAATAAAGCAGATAAGTCACAAGTAATATAAAAAAATTTAAAGGCATACATGGATAATACTAATAAGTAAAATGCAGTGCAACCTTGATGTGCTATTTTATGTGTGACAAATAGTAGTAATTGTGCTAGGAACTGCATGAAAGTGACACTGACTAAGTCTGTGTATAATGGCATAACATGTAATACTGAGAGTAGTGAGACGACCCTGAAACTAACAGATGAGAGAAAAACGTGGGTAGCACCGTGATGTATATCACAGAATAACAAAGTGAGAATCAAAAAGGTGGTGCTTAAAGATCAATAAAGAACTAAAATGCCAAATGTCCATTCATTTCATTTATTCATTTACGTACATGAGTAGCTCAGTTGTTAATGTGTTGGACGAGTCATCAGAAAGTCCTCAAACCCCAGCACCACCAAGCTGCTTGAGACCTTTGAGCAAAGCCCTTAACCCTCAACAGCTTATATGTGTAATGAGATAAGTGTAAGTCGCTCAGATAAGCGTGTCTGCCAAATGCCACAGTGATCAGAGCTTTATCCTGATCAGGGTCATGGTGAATCTGGAGCCTGTTGCTGGAACACAGGGTGTGAGATGGTAGTGCAGTGTGTAGACCATGGTGCTAGACCGCCATGGTTCCACCAAGCACACACATTCGCACATAGGGACAATTAAAATCCGTTAACACTCAACGGCATGTTTTAAGGAGAAAACCCAGCTAAAACTCACACGGACATGGGGAGAACATGTGAAACTTAAAGAGTAAAGCAAGGAAACAGGTCTGAAGTGCAGGGTTCAAATGCAGGCAACAGGTCATTGATTTATTTATTTTTTTGATGAAGATGATGGGTAAAAGTTTTCCTTTAACCTCTCTCTCTCTCTCTCTCTCTCTCTCTCATTAGGATCCAGGCTGTGAGGTTATGAATGGGATGTCTGGCCTCCTCCAGCTGTTCTCTGTTACCTAGCGTGTGTGTGTGTGTGTGTGTGTGTGTGTGTGTGTGTGTGTGTGTGACATGTCCCAGAGCTCAGCCAAGGCTTAAATCCCTCCAGGTAGCTGTGATAAGACGCAGTGCTCAGGTGCAGTGTGTGTGTGTGTGTGTGTGTGTGTGTGTGTGTGTGTGTGGGAGTGCACTTCCGCACCCAGCACCAAATGCAGCTCTAAGCCTACCCTCCCTTTTCTTATTCTCTACCTGACTATTTATATTACTCAGGTCATTTATAACTTTTTTTTCCCTCTCTCTTTCTTTTGCTGTAATTAGACAAAAATTACCCACACCATCTCTTTTTCTAAAGGGCTGTAATTGTTACTTTCCAGGACCAAGGCTAGTGATGAAAGTGTGCATCTGGACTGGACCAGATTGAAAGTAAGAAAAGAGAGAGAGAGAGATTTTGCATTAACCAACTTAAAGGCACTTCTATATTAGTGCTTTCTAATATTTGTGTTTCACTACAGTACATAAGCTTTCCTATCCTTCCCTCTTTCTCTTTCTTCTTGAGCTCTTCCTCATTTCTTATACGGGAACTTCCTATGGTTTGTCACCCCAGATTTCTATAAGCTATATTGTAAGGCTCATGCTCTTCGACATCTTCGTACCAGATAAACGTGACGCATATGTACTTTGTGCTCACTCAGGAAATTGCTTATATACAGTCATGAGTAAAAGTTAGTGACCCTTCTTTAATTCTCTGTTTTTTGTGTACGACAACATAATAAAAATCGTTTGATCATAGTGGGTCTCAGACGAAACAACAAATAACTTCATTTTACCATGTCATTATTTGTTGAACAGTACTAATAATAATCATGTGGGAAATCCTAAATACCCCCCATGGCTTGTAGATCCACCTTTTCCAGCAATAACTTGAAGTAATAATTTCCTGTATGACTTTATCAGTCTCTCACATCGTTTTGGTCCATTCTACTTTACAACAGTACTTCAGTTCATTGAGATTTTTGGGAATTACTGGGTTGAGCTCAATTGAGTTGAGGTCAGGACTTTGACTAGGCCATTCCAAAACCTTTGTTCTTTGATTTTTATTTAATTTTTTTTGTCCATTCTAATGTAGATTTTACTGGTGTGGTATTGCGTAATCTTGCCCAAGCGTTAGCTGTCGGACAGATGGCCTCACATTTGCTTCTTGAACACTGATATACAGAGGAGGTCAAGGTCGACCCATTGACTGCAAGGTGCCCAGGTCTTGTGACTGCAAAACAAATCCAAATTATCAACACGCCCCCCGTCATGCTCGACAGTGGGTATGAGTTGTTTCTGCTAAAACGCTGTTTGTTTTTTGACAAACAAGGCTCTGGGCATTATGACCAAACAACTCCACTTTAATCTCATCTGTCCACATTGTTCCAGAAGTCTTGAAGTTTGTTCGGATGAAGTTTTGCGAACCTCAGTCGTGCTTTACGTTTCTCCTTGCAAACCTTCCAAACAAACTATACTCGTTCAGTCTTCTTCTAATTGTGCTCTCCTGGACTTAAACATTTAACATGCTCAGTGATGCCTGTAGGGTCTGAGATGTAGCTCTTTTTTTTCCTTTTTTTTCTGAGCATTGCATGGTCTGACCTTCTGGTGAATGTGCTAGGAAGTCCACTAGTGAAAAAATGACCAATTGTCTGGAATGCTTTCATTTGCATAATAGAACATTGAACTCCAAGTTGTTTGTTAATGGTTTTATAACCTTTTCAGATTGATGTGTAGCAACTATTCTGTCTCCAACACTGCCTATGTCTTTCCCTCTGACAAAATTTCTGCATTTATAGAGGCCTGGACACCTGCTGATGAGCAACTAATCAAGGGCTGATGATAAGCAGCACCTAGTTGCAACTTACCCTCTTAAATTCTGTGGAAGCGCAAGTGGGTACTAGTATTGCTTTCATTTTTTTTTTTTTTCATTTTTGGTAAATAAATAATGGCATGGTAAAAATACGTTGTATGCTGTTGTTCGTCTGAGGTAGTATTTGCCAAATACTAACACTCACTATGATTTATAATGTTGTCATACACAAAAAATGCATAGAATTACATGAAGGGCATTAACTTTCACACATGACTATACATACCTTTTTGTGCTGTTACTAAACCAGAAAACATTAGGCAGATCTAGTGTTATTATTTGCCACTTATACTGTACATTATTGCAGTGTCAGCCATGACACAATGCCCATGGAGCAGATGGGTGTAAGGGCTTTGCTCTAGCTGGGGCTTGAACAACTGACCTTCCAATCAGTAACTCAGCACCTTAGCCCTCTGAGCTACCACTGCCACTACCCCACTGTGGTTCCTTTATCAAATTTTATACCTAACATCATGACATAAAAAAATAGGAGAATAATCAAGGTTTTGTTGTTTTTTTTTTTATTATATAAGTCCTTCATCCTGAAGACAAGCATCAAAAAATGTATCACTTTGTTATACAGTACTGACACTGGAGACTCCTTCTAAAATGCAAATTAGACATCTCTTTCCTAAACATCATCAGCAGTTAAACACCTTGTTTATGTGCAGCTTCTCCCATACAAGCTGTTACTACAGAAATGCAAAGAAATGAGAAATTGTAGAAATATTACTATAAGCTTGTGATTTGCTTTTAAAACCAGAATTATTTACAAAGCTGCTGTTCTAGAAAAGTAATCAGCACTGTCTGACCAGTCAGACTGACTAAAGGAAAACCTTGATAAAAATGAGTGTGGTGAATCAGTCGCTTCTGTAATAATGTTTACAGTGTTTAGAGCCGGAATGACCAAAACCAAACCCACGACCCTCTCGCAGGGCTTTTTTTTTTTTCTTCCACCCCCACTGTATTTCTCAGCTCTTTCACATGTGGGGGTTTCAGTTCTCATGCCCAGCTCATGCTCATGCTAACACACACATGCAAATACACCCGTTCACACGCATAGTTTGCACACATGCGATCCTAAGACTTAAGAACTGTCTTCTCCCTCGCCCTGTCTAATCAGCAACGCACTAGTTTACAGTGCAGTGCATGCTCACATATACATACACGCACGCGCGCATGCACACACACACATACACAAACAGAAGCACTCCCACACACATGCACTTTTTTTCCTCTGTCTTCTCTATATTCATAAAAAGCTATACACTTTAACTTTAACACATTATTTATAATAAATAATAAAATAATATATATTAAATATATGTATGTATAATATAATTTTTTTATTTAGTATATGCAGTTATTTTCTTATTTTATTTGCTTAAAAGTTCTTTTTGTCTTCCTTAGAATAAACCCAAGTGCTAAAGCTATATTGAAGATGCTGAAAAAGGACCCATTATATGTTGCAATTCCTATGACCACTAGAGGTGCTCTAAGCACACAATACACATTTGGCAGGTACACATAGGGCTAAAATTCAGGTTCAAACAGTACTTGTAGAAAAGTGAATATTTTTTATAAAACTATAGTATTCTTTGCAAGTGGAAAGTTGGTAAAGCATGCTTAAAAATTAAAAAGATGCCATGATGTCATATGCTAATTTGCATACTTCTTAATCAAGATAATTTATACTTTAGAAAGTGTTGCTTCAGAATGGAAATGAATACAACATGGTTTAAAAAAATATATTGTTTTTCTCAGCACTAAAAACTAACTTTTGCATACAAAATACATTTACAAATACCTTTCTATCAAAAACACACACAAAATAAAGCAGAGGTCAGGCATCCAGTAATTTGGAAATATACATAAAGGACATAGTTACAGATTAAATAATAATATTAATTGTGAATATGTTTAAGAAGAATGTTCAATATAAAGTGAGGGATGGAAAACGAATGGTGATCAATGATTTGTGATTGGGAACAATCAAGATTAGCGAATGGTCATTCAGAGCGGTGGTGTTTAGTGAACGGTAATTGGGAACAATGGTGATTGGTGATCGGCCACTGGAAACATTGGTCATTAATGATTGTTCAATCAAAGCAGTGACCATCAATGATTGGCCTTTGGGAACATTGGTAACTATTGATTGCTTATTCATAGCAATGGTGATCGGTAATTGGTCATTGGGAAAAACACTCATCAGTGATTCATTATTAGAAACAATGGTGACCCTGATTGGCCACTGGAAACATTCGTGATCCATGATTTATTAATCAGACCAGTGCTGATAAGTGATTGGTTATAGGGAATACCAGTCATCAGTGATTGGTTGTTGGGAAGAATGGTGATCAATCAAAGCCAGTCAGTGGTCTTTAGAACTGTCAGGTTTTACACACTGATTGGTACCAACTAAACCTTCTCCTCATCTGGAGCTCTTCTGTTGTACTGACTACAGGGCAGTCACTAGCCTCTGCTCAAAAAAGGGTCTAAAAGGTCACCACAAATTGGCAATATTGGGCGTATTATGTTATTCTGAGCCATAAATTCAGAATTTTTAACAAGATTTACGTCTGTGATTATGGAGTGCACACTAGCCCCACTACCAGCCAAACTTCAGCTTGCAAGCCATTGCCACATTATTGTGCAGCAACATGCATCAGTATCACTAGCAGCCACCAGATCATAAAGTTGATGCTTAGAAATGTTCAAGTTACATAGCTGGCTTTGCAACTGCAAAGTAAAAAAATGTGTGTTGTGGTAAATGACTGTGTGATGCTAGGTCATGTCAGACACTCATGCTGTGGGGCCAGACCTGAATTTGTATCACATATGTATGAACATTGGTGCTAAAATAAGCGCTTGGTAAAGGTGCTGACACTGTATGTATTTAATTCTTTACATGATTGAATTGAAGAATTAACGAACAACATTCAATTCAATCATGTAAACATTTTGCCTAAATGTAGAGAAAAAATGTATTTTACTTTTCTTTTTATACTTATCTTCTGTTTTGGCTAACTACGTTTAGTAATCTAGCTAGAGATGACGCCACTAGCTAACAATAGATTACAATGAAGTAAACATACTGTATAAGCAATGATGGCTAGGTTTAGTTTCACAGTTTAAAAGGCAAACATGGTAAATAAAATGAAAGAGATCACCACTGAAGGTTGATATTTCCATTAATCTGAGTCAAGTTAGCAAGTTTTGAGGTAAAATATGTGAGGCATAATGTGGGTTGATTATTTGAGTCTGCATCTCAAAAAAACATTTTTAACTGTGTATCAGTGGAGAGTTTTCTTCACACTACGAAATTGAACCAACATTGCAACATGTGTAGTTAAAACAAACACATATGAGTGTGAAGGAAATCAGTGTTACAGAAACTTTTGGGTAAACTTTTTTGGTTTTTGGTTTGGTAAAACGTTTGCACACAATTTTACCAAATGGTTATTCAACAAGGTTTATTGTTGATATTGCATTTTTGTAATTTATGCATGTTTGGAATTTATTATCATACACACATGAGTGTGAAAAAAAAAATCTGCACTAAAATCAGCACATGTTCAGTACAAAAAAATTGCCATAGAAATTCTACACAAGGACAGCTTTTAGTTAATTAACATGATGAAGCATTACATTTTAAATTTAATGAACCTATAATGTATTATCTGTGAGGGGTGATCAAGTCAAACAGGGACTTGTTATCTCATGAGCAGAAGAATAAAGGAGTATAACCCATTTACAAAAGTTTTGTAAAAATTTACAAATTTTAAATCACGATGAGACTCTTAGCCACAGTAAAACATTTGAACGGTGAAAACATTTTAAAGAAGGTCGTACATCCATAATTGATGATCCCAGCCGAGGCGGCTCAAAGCCGACTGTAGTCGTTCTTGTGAATATTCAGCAAGCGGAACACCTGATTGTTGAAAATATCTTGTCGCCAACTTGCACACAACCACTTGCACATTAAAGAAACTTGCCTGGAAGTTATTGCCACATCCCTTGTACAGTCCTGACCTTGCTTCAAGCCATTTCCTTATGTTAGGGACATTAAAGGAGTTCCTGGGAGGCCAGTATTTCAGACGTGAAGCAAGCAGTCCGATCATACCGAGAAAACTTTACATAAAAATAGTATCCAAGCACTAGTGAAATGCTAGGATAAGTGCATAAGCATAGTGGGGGATTATCTAAAGAAATGAAGATAAAGAAGTTTTTATACTCATAACTGTATTCTGTTATTAATCAAAGGTCTCATTTTGACAGGAACACTCCTTGGACTACAGTATGCACTAATCTAATGGTACCTGTGTTTAGACTGCTAAATTAGACATGACTTTATGTATTTGAGTATATAATTGAATTTCTAAGTTGTTTTCTATCCCACACTGAGTCTGCATAATTTATCGAGTAGCACAGAGTTAACATAGACATTTTTAACATATATACATCATAAGCTTTGATCTTTAATCTACATGAACTCTCAACTCCAATGAAACCATGCATATGTAGGGTTAGGGTGACTTTTTTGCAATCAAACACAGCCTGCATCTTCATATTAGCCTACATTACAAGTACAGATCCACATCTGCGGTTGTTGATTTGGTGTATCGTTTCCAAGACAACACCCTAAATTGTCCTCAGGTAAACATTTGTGGTTTCTTTGCACAAGCACCTTTTACATGCTGTGCAGGCAGCTATTGTGGTTCTGTACCTTTGTGTCTTCAGAAGGTGTTATTAATATGCTCACTGCATAGGAGACTTGCATGGTTTTATCTGGCACACAAACAATATCTACACACATTTTCCTTCTCTCTAGCATCGCTCTTCTTTTCAGGTTGTGTTCACGTTTTCAGATTGTGAAGTGTCAGCTAACCGCTGTCTTCCCTGACCTTTCAGTTAGTTTCCATTCAAGACAGCACTGCGAGCGGTACACAGCACACGCATTTTTCTTTCTTTTAAAAAAAGGCAGCGTTAAAATTGAAAGAATCTTTATCTTTAATGTATCAGTTTCATAACACATGCAGAAGTGTTGAATAACATAGAGTATTCATAGTCATGAGAACATACTCACTGCCAGTCAAAAAAAAAAAAGGGCGAAGGCCCAGATCTGTGTGTTTTATTGCAGTTTACTGTAACTACTCACTACTTTAGCCAGGAACTATTGCTATTGTTAAAACACACCCAGAGTCAGTGCTAGTGTTCACGGTAAAGAAATAGTCATTTTTATCATATGTCAGTTCAACAAATCAATTTACTTATACCTATGTAGGTGTTATATGATTTTTTAATAGAAAGCATTTAAAATAAAATAAAGTTAAAATATCAGTTATAACATTCCACATAACTATATATATATAATGTTGCATTCAAAGTAAATGTAGTAATGTTGCAATGGTGGGCTCTGGTATAAGATTAGTAAACCACTTTGGAACTATTAAAGTTAAATACTGAGAATAGCTGTGATCCTCAGGAAAAATGTGTGCACCTAAGTGAGCCTTAAAGTAACCTTATGATGGTAACAGTGACTCTGCTTCCCATCAGGCCATATAACACATTACAACACATTTCTTATACATCAATCAGCAATAAAATTCAAACCATAAAGCATTATGCACAGTATTATACCACCAAAGCAGCTCCATGGTGAATTTTGAGTCTAGATCCAAAACATTATAATTGTTCCATGCTAAGCCCTATATACAGCAAGCTGTGATGCACTGGGTGTTCTGATAACTTTCTATCACAGCTAACATTGATTTTTTTTTTTTCAGCAATCTATGCTACATTGGCTTTTCTTTTGTGATCAGACCTGACAGGCTAGTCTTTGCTCCCCACATGGGCTCCCATGATCCTGTCACCAGTTAACTGGTACAGTATATACTGTAATTAATATGAACTGTTTATGTTATGTGGTGTTAATGCGATGGCTGATTTGGTACATTTTCCAAAATGTCCTTTTTCATACATAGTGGTCCAATACTTTGAATATCCATAAAACTTTACCATTCATCAAAGTTATTACCATAAAGTTATCATGTTGACTTGAAGTTAGCCTTTAAATAGTGTTTAAAAAAAAACTGAAAATCCATAGAAAAATGATTTTAATACACATTCAGCAATCCTTCTAAGCAAATCTGCAGAATCTCACAGCATGCAGTATCAGTAAAATAAAAAGTCATAGAATAACATGAACTAAGGAAATTGATACTGATTTACATTTTGACCATTTGTGTTCTTTTTGTATAAATTTTGTTTTGTATTCTGGGTGCCTTTTAGCCATTTGTAACACGGTCACACTTGCTGAGAGCTCCATGCTGCATGACCTCAGGTGCCTTAAGTCCAGGACATGTGGCCTTTATTTTACCATGCACTACTAATAGCAGTTATTTCTCATCTTTGCTTCAGTGAGAGTGTGGAGGTTTCAGGCCCACCCAGCACACAAATTCTCCAGGAGTCATGTGTGTGTATGGATTATGGATGGTGCAGAGGGGTGTTAAAGGTGGCTAGGGAGATATTTACAACCAAACCTGGTTTTGGTCTCCAGTGTGTTTGTGTGCACCAAAGGCCGTGTCCACCTTTTGACCTTTCAGAATCCAGTCTCAGCCCTAACACAGACCGTGGCTGTAATTCGAAGTGCCAACTTACACCTTCTGTTTGTGTCTCTGCTCTGCGGATCAGATTCCTACTTCTTTTCTCCACCCTCCTCCCCCTGGTAGTATTTGTGATTTACGTTGGCCCATATGATGACCCCTTGTGCCCTTGTCACCTTTCTGATTTGATATCCAGCTCATGCTCTTTCCCCCACACAGCACTGAGCTTCTCCTGTGTTATTTCACATATCTGGTTACAGGACCAAACCCAAGGGGGTCTTTAACTGGTCCTGAGCTCATGACCCCGGCTGTTAACACCGCTACTAGGTGAAGACTGTCCGTCTTTTTTTTTTTCTTTTTCTCTTGTTAAACTGACCTCTACTCAGTCTTTTAACTCAGAGTCCAAACCAAAACATGACTCGGAGACTTTTGTGGCCATGAAACAATGTGGAATGCTTGAATAGGATTTCTACATTCCTTCCATTTGGGCAGATTGATTTGCTGTTTTATTTCTCAGCCACTCAAATTTCTATTTGAAAAGTGGAAAAGTAGCAGCGGGAAATCTCTTCATATGACCAAAAATATGCTTGTCCTTCCTAAGTGAGTAACTTGCAGACAAATGTTACAAGGTTGTTGAAGTTGATTGCTACTTTACACACACCTAAAGTAACAGTGATTTGATTTACAAAACGTGACATTTACTGTATGTGGCTGTTGAGTTGTCCATATTTTATCATATATTTTAAGGAAACATTAATATGTTCACCATGAAGAACTGCAGAAATAAGAGGGGTTTTAAAGTCGAACAAGGACTTAATGAAATTTCTTATAAATGAAGGCACAAATCCAGAAGACTTCAAGTACAGGACAGTGATGGAATTCTTAGCTGCAGTAAAACATTTGAATGGTGCAAACATTTAAAGAATGCCATGTGAAGGCCGATCCATTGGAGCCCACTGCAGTCACCTGATCCTTGAAAATCAACAGATTACTTGTCATGTGGAAAGGATCCATCTGTCTGAGGGAACTCTACACACAGTCATTCATCAGCACCACTTGCACATTACAGGAACTCGACTGGGAGTTTTCATCACATCCCCGTACAGTCCTGACCTCACTCTGAGTCATTATCACATGTTTGGGCAATTAAAGAAGTTTATGGGAGGCCAGGGTTTCAGATGTGTGGCAAGTAGTCCGATCATGGCTTGGGATTACTGAGAAAAATGCATACCTTGATGGAATCCAAGCAGTAGTGACACATTTGCATTAACAAGTGCATTAGTGTAGCAGGGGATTACAAAGAGAAATAGAGATACAGTAGTTTTTAGTCTTATAACTGTGTTCTGTTGTAGTTTCCTTTCTTTTTTTTTCTTGTTTATGTGTCAAAACCACTTGAAACACTGCATTTTGTTATATCCTTACCTTTCAGTTTGACCCAGCCATTTATCAAACTGATGCTGTAATGACATTAGCAATGGCAGAAACAGCTACATTATTTCACAAACTATTATCTTTTTGTGTTCTGTACCTCAGATTGTCAGTATCAATACCCATTTGTTAAATGATGCTCAAATCCGAAAGAAACCAATAACTTTTGATGTCATTTTGCAAAATCATACCCGTCATGTCTAATCCGCGGAGATGCCGCTCACAGTAATGGATTTAAATTCCCACATAGAAAGCAGTACATGTTTCGCCACCTTCTGTGTTCAAAGTTCACAGCCCCTCAAAATGGGATTCTAATCATTTCACCACAAGAGGAAATGGCTCAACCTCAGGTTCTTGAATGGGTTTAGAAGTGTGACCATCCATTTTCACTTAAACATACATGTCTAAATATGCAAGCATTTCATCTGGTGGCCTGCAGAAAATGAATTTTTGTAGAATTTTGTGATACTCATTTGGGAAAGTTCACAGCAGGTCCTATCAGTGCTGAAAAGCTCAGTATAGTAGTTCTTTGCATAGACTACAAACCTCAGATTCACTTCCTTTGTTAAAGAGGATCTAGATACTAAAAATTTACATTTTAAGAGTGTGAATGTACAAAATTAGCCCTTTTTTCAACCAAGGTTACATAACTAAGCTTGTTTTGTGGAATTGAAACATACATTTAAAAACCATTCATGCAAATAGCATATACTGTAGTCATTTTTGCTACACCTTTTGCATTAAAATGCAAACAGACTGATACCTGTCTGAAAAAAAAAAAAATCATTTCCTGGAATTCACTTACCTGGACACACCCATATCCTGGAAGTAATAATTCTCAAAGTATAAGTCAACTCTCAACTCTAAACTTCTTGTGTTGAGAAGATATACATGTATTAGAATGGAAAGTAAAACCTTCTGTATGTTCTGTATGAGTGGAGTGGACAGTTGAGGTAAGAGAGCTGATTGTAGTAGTGTCACATGGCATTGTGGGTAATGTAGGAAGCCATTAACCAAAATAAAAGTGAAGTTCAAATAAACAAATGAAAATTGAAAGATAACTTGAGGAAGAGACACATATGTCAGTTGGAACTGGTTAAGCAACTATTCACGAACACCACTTGCACATTACAGGAACTCAGCGGTACAGTCCTGACCCCGCTCCAAGCCATTTCCACATGTTTGGGACATTTAAAGAAGTTCCTGGGAAACCAGCGTTTCAAAAGTAAGGTAGGCAGTCTGATCATGGTGGCGGTGTACTGAGAACTTTTAACCTTGATGGTATCCAAGCACTGGGAAACTCTGGGATGTGTGTTAGTGTAGCAGGGGGTTATATAGACAAATAAAAGTTTTTACTTTCATAACTGCATTCTGTTATTCTGCACAAACAAAAGCCCAGCATATCTCTTGTATATGATACATTCATTTATATACTTTATCATCCTATTGTGAGCTGGATCACTTTGGTATGTTTGCATGGGTGTATATGAGGGTGTCTGCATGTATGTATGTGTTACATGTTATTCGTCAAGATACTCATAATTTCTTTTTGCTTGTTCTAGCCTCCCGCAATCAGCATTAACCTACAACCTGATTCAGACTCCTATTGTCTCAAGCTACAGGCCATGACCCCCACGAAGGCTGCCTCTATTTTTACCCCTCCATTTCCTCCTCTAGCATTGTGGTCACCCCACAGTCCTTACGGCTTGGTTTCCTCCTGCATTTACCACTGCTTCCTCTGGTTCCTGTTTGTGTGACCAGTGACCCCCTGTAGCTCATCCCATAACTCCACTGGGTCCTGAACTTACAGCTGCTTGACTAAATAATCCAACTGGTGATTGAAACTCAGTTGTGTACAAGTGTCCTTGTCTGGACGTGTGTGTGTCCAGGCTAGAAGAGGTGTGGACCATTCAGTCATGTCTGGGTCTTAAATACGTCTGAGAATAGGTACACCTCTAGCAGTAGCGAGGAACATTGATATAGTACTATCATATCCTGTCGCTTTGTCATTGACTAAAAACAGGAAGCTTTCTTCTTTTAAAGCATCGATGAAACATTGTCTTTGGAAATCCTAGATATTAATCAATTTGGTTGTTGTTTTGAGATAAATCATATAATGTTCGGACATCAAATTTTTTTTAGATCTAATCATTTTTATATTATACTGTACTGTATATATCAGAAGTGAGCACTAAACCAAACGTTCTGGTCCCCTGATTCTTCATAGCATGCGTGTATTTGATTTGGTGTCCCTGAAGACTTCTTTTTGTCTCATACAGGAACACATGTATCTCTCCCCAAGGGAGAAATTGTGTCTGTGCATGACAGTTTCAGGCAATATTGTCTCTGTTTTGTCTGTATTATGCTTATCTTACATATATTTCAGTTTCTCAGTTATATTTTTCAGTTATATTTTTGGAAATCATTGTCTAAGGAGAAGTGTCTTTTTCTTGTTAAGCAATGTGCTTTATGCAATTAACCCTTTAGGCTGCTTGTGAAGACCCTTCTGGATTTCATTATCACTGTTGGTTTGATACCATGCTTATTTAATCATAGTTATAGCAGGAAATGGGGCAATTGTGGATCAAGTGGCTGAAGCTCTTTGTTGTTGATCGGAGGGTCAGGGGTTCGAGCCCTGCCACTGCTGGATTGGCATTGTTGGGCCATTGGGCAATGCCCTTAACCGGATCTTCATATAAGCAGTGCAAGGAGAAGCAAGACCTACTAACTTAGAGTTGATTGTGAAATAAAAGGCAGACCTTGAACAAAATGCCTTGAAAGTTGACCATTTGAACCATGACCTGCCTCTCCACTTGATGAGGACGGCTTAGCAAATAAAATAATAGATAAGTAAATAAATGTCAATCACTGAACAGATGTAAAATGAATTGAAGCAATGTGAACTAAAATCAATGATCAACCATGACTATTCTGGTCATTTTTTTATTGTAACACAATGTGGGACATATTTCCAGGTTCAGTACAATCTAAACTAATAATATGTGCAACCTAATAAACATATACTACAATATGATACGACTTCTTAATAGGACAAATTGGGACTGTTTCCCTTTTTTTTTGTTGGTGTTTATCATTCAGTGCATTAACATGAAAGATGTTTGATTAAATGCCCCTACTGTATATACTATGCACAAAACCGTTAAACAAGCAGTGCACCAGACCATACAATGAAACTCATTTCTCTTAAAAGTTAGTCATTTATAGCATTATTTTTAGTTTCGTATGAAACAAGCTGCTTTCTCACTCAAAAAAAAAAAAACAGAAAGAAAAAAAATGGAACAATACTTTAAACATGACATGAATGTTTATCTCAACAACAGGAATGATGATTACTAAAGCAAAGAACCCAGTGACCAGACACTATTGAATGACCAACCACTGATTCATATTTTGGACTTCAGATCTCCCCGAGTGTGAGAGGAAATGACGCCAATAGAGTGGCTGCAGGATCGAATCATTTTGGTCCTCTAGAGAGTCGACCGTAACAATGGATTAAACCCAACATCTAAACAATGAAGCTCAGTTATAATCTCATCCACTCGGCCAGGTGTTCACCCCTACTGTGGAAAAAAAAAAAACTCATGTGATTGTTTTGAAGCCTGCGGTCCTCAAGCCAAGGTTAGCGCCCACCTGCACGTGAGAAAGCGATAGAGAGCGGTCCGAGTGTGAGTGAAGGGCGGTGTGGGGGGTGTATATGTTTGGAAGAGAAGGGGGGGGGGGTATTTTTCACGTGTTCTAATCAGTATGGGACATCTGCTGTTCTCACAACTCCAGATGTTTCCTGAGGACACGAGGGAGAAGGCCGCGCAGGCCGCGATCTTGCCTGAACATTAAGCCCATCATCGCTGATCCATGTTCAGGGCCAGCTTTGCTCTGAGTCTCCTGGATACAAGACTAAACAAGCCATTCACGTGAGCTCACAGTTCACAGCTGTGACTCAATTATGAGATTGAAACAAAAAGTGTCAATTTTTTTTGGGAATATTCAAGGCAGAGCTTGTGTTTCTGTGTCAATTTTTATTTTTTTACCCCCCCACACCAAACAATGCACTGGCCTTATTGTGACTGTAAGCATTGTTAAATTATGATTTATACAATGAGGTCGACATGAATAGTCTATAATCCTACGTGACTGGCTGCACCTTTGTTTAATTTTGCTTTTGTCTTAAGGCCAAATTAAATCCTGAGCCCTTATATCAGGTTACGTCAACCAAATCTGGAAGGTAGATCACTGTTCAGGTTTATATGTCTGAAAGCATTTATAATGGCTTTATTTCACATCCTTAACATTAAGAGGGCATTGTGATTATGATATACATCTGGATTTGCTTCTTGTTGCACCTCACTGCTGCCCTGAACAGCAATCGATTGTTCGAGGAGCATTCAAGTCAAACCAGAATAACAATCCAATGTTTACCCCAGTGTTTTCACTAGTGCTTGGATACAATCAAGGTAGAACATTTTCTGAGTACACCAGAGCGATAATCAGACTGCCGGCTTCATGTCTGAAATGCTGGTCTCCCAGGAACTCCTTCAATGGCCCAAATATGTGAAAATGGCATGCCACGATGTCAGGAATGTACTGGGAATGTGTGACTCCCACCTGAGTTCCTCTAATATACAAGTGGTGTTGGTGAATGATTGTCTGTACAGTTCCCACACACAGATGCGTTTCTTCCACAAGTTGGTGACAAGGTATGCGTCGATTTTCAAGGATCAGACATTTCACTTGCTGAATGTTCCCAGGACCGATTGCAGTGGGCACCGAGCCACCTTAGCTGGGATCGTCATTCACAAACCTACGGCTTTCTTTATCATTCAAACGTTTCACTGCAGCTAAGAGTCTCATAACCGTATTGAAGTCTTCAGGAAATGTCAATCGGTCTTACGTCTTCATTCACAAGTATTTTCCTCACGAGTCCAGGTTTGATCTTGTACAATAGATTGTTGTACAGGGCAGTAATGATAAAAACATAAAAAAAAATTACACATATAGCATCACATTGTTGTCTTAATATTAAGATCAACCAAGGGTTGCCCCTAGTTCCTGTCTCAGTGGGTCTTTATTAGTGTTTGTTGTAATACCCGTTTTGACCACCATTATTGGTTAATACTGTAACCAATAATATTGAGCTAGATGTGGACATTTTTTGGTTCAGCAGTAAAATCATCACCTGCCATGTGAGAGCCCAGGCTCAGTTTCCTGCCAATGCGCCAAACCCAGTCACTGGGGATTGTACAACCCACGCCTGGATAACATGGGAGGGTTGCATTAGAAAGGGCATGTGGTGTAAAACCTGTGCTAAATCAAACATTCAGAAAATTACCCCTTAATTACCCCAAAAAGAGAACAATTTGGAGCTGAATAGGTCCATGTGATTCCTGCACCGACGCGCCTATTAGTGCATGCTGTAATCGCCATTGTTGACCACAAGGTGCAATTATTGCAAGTAAATGGCACAGACTGATTCCTGTCTCAATGGGCATTTAACTGCATTTTGTTGGTCACTTAAAAGAAGTAATTATTGTGTCTAATTAGTTAGAGTTAGCGGATTAACACTTGCTGAATAACTTATATAAGATGATATATGTTACATACTGTGTGGTTGGGTTCTGCATCATCTGACCCAACAGAGAACAGAACTGTAAAGTGTCTACACCCCACCATGACTTTCTGAACCTCTATTCAGATCTGCTTTTGTCTTAAGACACATAAAAATAATTAAAATTCAATCTTATTCATTTCTTTCACCATACATATAGGAAACATGAAAACTGCATCACTGCTCAAAAAAAAAAAAATAGAATATATAGAAGAATATATTTTATGCATTTTAATGCTACATAGATACGTAGATAGATGGATAGATAGATAGATACTTTTTTACATAAATGTAGATATATATTTTTTATTTTCAAACATCACTTGCAGTAAACCTATTTATGACCTCTTATTTTAGTTCATTTTCCCATCCTTACTTTCATGGGTTTGTTTTGTGGTTTGCTGGCACTTGGAGTCGTAGCAATTTTAGACTATGACACTGTGTGTTTCTGTGTGTGTGTGTGTGTGTGTGTTTGTGTGGTTTTTCATCTCACCTAAATGCCACTACCCTCCCTGTCACGCCTACACAGCATGCAAAAAAGGGTCTAGGTGTTTGTGTGTGTGCGTGTGCATGCACCGGCTTGTTTTTCTATCTTGATGGGAACCAAATGACTTTAACTTTAATTTCAAAAGTTTCAAAGAGTCATTTGGTTACTTTTGGTTAATGACATTAGGGGTTTGAGGTAGATTTTAATGTCGCATTAATGACCTGCATTACTATTTATGTCAGTTGAAGGTCCTCAGAAAAGGTTGTAAAATGTTTGTGTGTGTGTCATGGTCTTACTCGATGTACTCGATGTACACACTGCTCGAAACTGATACTGGTTTCTCACTTATTTTCAAAACATTTCGCTGACAGTTATTTTGGGTGTCATGTTGCTTGGCAGTCACTACGGCAACCAATGTATTTGCATGGGTGATTATTTTAAAAAGGTGAAATATAATTCACACCTGCATGTAAATGTTTACCACAAAACTGCTCGAGCTTGCTAATTTATGCACTTTACTTTGTATTGCTTGAAGTTAACTCATGAATGTCACATGAGAAATGAATACCGGTGCTGTTTTTCTAATAAATCGTACAGTCTTGCATGTTATGCACGGCTGCTCGCTGGATTCAGCCAGATTTACAGGCGTTTAAGGCAGCAGATTTGTTTTATATCCTCCTGCCTCCTGCTTTTCATATGTGACACGGATAAGTTAATATTTATGGAAGCACCAAGAGCAGATCCTGTCCAGACGTCTTGGCTCAGAGTATGGCCACTGCCCAGCAGACGCTTTGTCTAATGTGCCTTTTAAGTTCTCCATAATTCTCTCGCGCTTCTTTTTCTTTCTCCCTGTAGAAGGAAAAAAAAAAGCAGTTTGAGATAAGTCCTTGAGGAAAGAGGAAATCCGTCCGATCCTCGGGTGGCACTTTGCCCCTCGTGCATGAGTTGTGTGCACTTCAAAGTATAGGGGAAGTGCAGGCTGTATGAGGGGCATCCACCATACTTCCTGTTGAGCTAAAATAGGTCATTTTGCCCCATTTGACCCTGTATCTATAACTAAATGATTATTGTGTTTATTTTTGATCTTAAAATCACATCAGATATCTGATTCGTACATCGACACGATTTGTGGTAGACAACACGGTACACCTCTTCCTTATAAATAGTTGTGCTCTAGTCACTTTTTCCACCATAGTCAGCAAAACATTTTGTCATGTTTCACACCTCAGGTTTTGGGTCAGTATTTAGGATTGGAGGTCTCATTTATTTAAAACTTTTATTTCTTTATATTATGGTTGTAAAAAAGACTGATCACCAAAGTCCCGGGCTTTTTATTGTTTTTTCGCTTTGCAATTTGGTCTGTCTTTCAGCTTGTTAGAAGTTGCACCACAGTTTCCTGGGAAATATTTTGTAATGTATAGTCTAGATTTGTTCTGAAGATGTACTTGTAAAAGTGTCACCTGATACTTTTTTTTTTTTTTTCTCATCCAAACACATACTAAATACATACTCAATAACACTGTTTTATTTCTTAATAATCCAAGAACCACTCTGGGTTTTTTTTAGGCTCCCGAGTGGCGCAGCAGTAAAGTGATCAACACTGATCTCGAGTTTGATTCCTGGGCATTGCTGTAGCTGGGAGCCTAGAGTAAGCAGGTTGGCTGCATTCTCTCAGGAGAGGAGGGCTGGTACACTCGCACTCCTCAATCATAGCGACACTAAGAATGGACGTCTGTGATCGGATAGCAGTATTCTGAGTGTTTTATGCCACTGTAACAGTGCATGAGTGACCTAGGTTGCAAGCTGTCATTGATGTGGGGGTGGACTAATATGACAGATGGGAATTGGAAATAAGCAGACTTCCATTGAGTATATTTAAGTAACTATATTAAGGAGAAAATTGAGAAAAGAACATCTCATACTGTCATACAGTGGTTCCAACTCTAGCTTCTATTTTTACTCTTTGTTTCTTTCTCTGGAAATTGGCTAAGAGCTGCACAGTGACTTAGCGGTCAACACTGTCGCCTTGCACCGCCACGATCCGCGTTCGATTCCTGCCTCGGGTCTGTGTGCATGGAGTTTGCTCCCTGTTTTCCCTGTGCTTGGTGGGTTTCCTCCAGGTGCTGCAGTGTCGTTCCACAGTCCAAAGACATGCAGATTAGGCTAACTGGTGTTCCCAAATTGTCCATAGTGTGGAAATGAGTGTGTGAGTGTGTAGGTGCCCTAAAATGGATTGGCACCCTGTTCAAAATGTCCATGACCCTGTATACAGGATAAAGTGGTATAGACGATGAGTGAGTGAGTGAGTGATTACTGGGGTCATTCCAGGAAAGTTGGTTATCCTACTTCTTTTGCACTTCTTTTGGTATTCATTAAATTTCATTTTATACTTTTTTTTAATAATGTTTATTTTTTGTCTGGTTTTTTTTCCTGCTATAATGTTCAACATGAGTCCAAAATGTCTTTATCTTATCTCAGCCACTCAGTTCTCTTAATAAGCCCAGACTTCGCTTTACAGAATGCCACTGTTACAAAAGCTCTGCAGCAAAAATAGGGCCTCTTTGTCAAAGCGTGGCTAAAGCACACCAGCCACACATGAAAGTTTAAAGAGGTGAGAGTGGGTGGAAGGTGCAAAGGAGGCAGTGAGGAGGAGGAGGTGGAGGAGGAGCGTGATCACTGATGTACGTTCATCTTTAGTGAAGATGCAGACCCTGCCAAACCCCTCGACTCCATGAGCCCAGCCCAGGTGTACAGGGTGTAGTCCTTTTCCACTTTTCTAGACAAGTTCCACTCAATCAAACTGGACAGAGTAAGACAATATGTTTTCAATTTAACTTGTGGCACTACTCCTGTCTACTTCTCTCTCTCTCTCTCTCTTTCTGTAGGCCCCATGTGTATCACACCTGATTAATTCAGCTTTAGAGCAAGCAGCCAAACGCTGAGACCAATAAATCATATATATATATATATATATATATATATATATCTGACTGCAGGTAAATGAGAAGCCCGGCCATGGCTAAAAAAATACATAGAAGCAGCCCGTTACAGCTGTGCACAGATGCTTTACATTAATTCCTTCCTGAGGAGAAAGGTTGCTTTTAGAAACTCACTCTCTCATTCATATTTTTTTTATATCTCCATGCCTCTTACTCTCTTTATCTTTCTTTCTTTTTCCTCTCTCTTAGCTACATTTAGCACTTTTAAGGATTCAGCGGTGTGTCTTAATAACGCTAAGAATCCTTGACTTTCTAAGTCTAAGTCTTTCATGATCCTCTTTTTCCATAAGACTGCACATTCGGAATTTACAATCCACTACTTACTTAATGACTTAAGTAAGGAATAAAACACCCACAACTAAAATCAACCCAAAGGACCCGCTGTCAATGTCCTGGTGCCAGACACCACAGTCGACCCCCAGCGGCCTGCGGATGTGCCAGAGCTGCCCAGTTTGTCACTAATTACAGTACAGCTTAATCTCTGACTGCTACAGTGTTCTGACACTGGAGACTCCTTCCACCAATCCTAGGTAAGCATAAACTAAATAAACAACCTTCACCATATCAACAACTTCACACCTTTTTTTTTTTTTTTTTAGCGATCTATCACTGTGTCCACAGTGTCCCCATGTCTGAGCTGCTGTTATAGAAAAAGAGCATCATCAGCACCTAAATATAAAATTACAACACCTTCTGAGCTTTCAACAGCAATGTGGTATAAATAGTTATATGGACAAAGACAATGACGCCCATACATCATAGGGCAGCACAGCAAGCTGTACTGTATGTACACACACTTTTATTTTGGACACATAAAGAAGTTCTAAACCTGTATACTCACAATGCCTGATGTGTGCCAGATGTTGGCACCACAGACTCTGGCGTTGCTGTTGAATGTGTGGGACTCTGACGGTTCAACCACAACTGGTACCGTAATGCCTGAGGCATTTATTCCATGCTACCTACAATAAAGTCTTTATGCTATGATTCTTGCAAATATCCAGGTAATACAGAGATTTGCTTCCATAACAAAGTATAAAATATTCTTGCATTCAGTGTAAGTAGTTGATGCTTTTCTTAATGTACTTGTGAACATCACTTTAGTCACGCTTTATCAGCTGTTTATAACACGTCGTGCCCAGAAATTAAGGGTTTTCTGAGAAACGCCTGTGGCTGTGCATGAGCCTGATACTGTGGTTGTGATTTTAGCAGTGGTGTTGCTTTCATGCCACCAGTCCAACCCAATTTAGCTCAGCATAGCCCTGCTATGTTAATATTTTAATAAAAAACTTCGCACAAGTCCTTATCTGTTTCTTTCAAGATGAAGTGAACACTGAAATAAACTGGCTTGGGATATGTTCTCTAAACACTTGTTTCTTCCAGTGTATTTATACTGTAATCATGTGACACATAAATGACATTATGGCATTTGGTAGATGCATATATCCAACGCAACTTACTTTTTTTTCCTTTTCTTATTGCTGTTCATATGAGCAGTTAAGGGTTAAGGGGGCCCCACAGTGCTTGCTCAAGGGCCCAAAAATGACAACTTGGTTGAGGTGGGGTTTGAACTCCAAACCATAATGCAATGCCTTAACCACTAAGCTACCCCTACCCCATTTATACAATGCTGCCCTCTCTTTACCCATCCCATCTACACCACGTTATCCTGTATACAGGGTCGTGGGCAGCCTGAAACCCCTCCTTTTACATAATTATGCAATTTCTGATGGCAGCCAATTACATCACAATTAAACCAAGGGTTTCAGGGAATGTTTGTATAATCACATGTTACATTTTTTCTTAAGTAAAACTTTCGCAAATTATATTGCACAGTACTTTCCTCTTACATCAATATTATAACGTATTTTGTGCAAATTAATAATATATAATACCAAAATTCAAGCAGGGTAAATACTTTTGCAAGGTGATAAAATTTACTCAATTACAACCTGCATGTTAGTTTTGTAGAAGCAACAATATTCTGCTTTTGCTGATTCTGTCAAGGTAGTGTGTCTGTTCTCGAGGTAAGTTCCTAGGTCTAATCACAGATTTCGCTGAATTTTATTAATGCCTTTGCATAGAAACAAAATCATGCAGTAAAAATAGCTTTAATCAGTATTTGCTGAAACTACGTTCGTGTTGCAAGTAACAGAAGTATGTGTGCTAATTTGCATCCAGACGGTGTGTGTGTGTGATATGAAAAAAGGTTGTCTTTTCTGCTTCATCTCTGTTCTCCTGATAAAGGTGGTTTCCTGTCTATGTTCCACTTTGCATGTGGAGATTGTGAAAGTGCTATCGCTGCTAAATAGGGAAGGTGCTGAAGCAAACACACATCAGCAGGCCGTCATTCTTCAGTCAGTCCGAGGAGGCCAGCGCAACAAGAGGCCTCAAGCTTATGCCCTTGAGCTAAACTGATAATGTCTGCTGGGTCATTGACCTAGAAGCAAACATATCTTCCTCTCTCTCTCTCTCTCTCTCTCTCTCTCTTTCTCTCTCTCTCTCCTTATCTTGTGCACTACCGCCCACTCTTCTTGCATTCATTCGATTTGCACAGAAAGCATAGGTGTTTGAGCACAGCTCTCTGAGATGTGGTTTGCAAGTCTGCAGATTTACAAAGTTTTTTTTGTCTATTTTAAATCTGCCTTTCTTGGTTAAAAGGGTAGAGACACTATCACCAAGTATAAAAAAAAACAACTTTCACTTCGATTTAACAATGTAATTTAGCATTTATAAGTCAGACTATCATTACAGAAGTCATTATACATTAAATCATGAAACATGTGTTTTATGATGCTTAAAGTTGTATATTTTTATTACATGTAAAAAGTTTTGAGAAAAAAAAAACTCTGAAAGTTACTTCAAGCTTACCCCTTTAATATGCTCACAAAGAAAAAACAGGCATTTTTTAAAAAAATCTTTGCATTTATTATTTCCTTGAGGTGATAACAAGTAATGTTTGCTTGTTTGTTTGCTTGTTTGTACAAACAGACCCCAGTATATCTCTCTTCCAAATGGTTGAGATGTCACTTCATTGTTATAGTACATTTAGACATTTGATAGATATATCTTATCCAGAGCAACTTACAAAATGCTCTGAAGTTTCCCTTATTGGTTAGATCCTTACCATGGTTAGGTAAAGTGCATGAATAAATAAGTTACACTGGAACGATCAGTTAAATATTGTTGGAG
The DNA here is from genome assembly GCA_028565275.1 of Leiocassis micropogon. NCBI lineage: Eukaryota > Metazoa > Chordata > Actinopteri > Siluriformes > Bagridae > Leiocassis > Leiocassis micropogon. The sequence continues at coordinate 4,531,565 of JAOVVA010000033.1, forward strand.
CTAGTTTTTTTATTTTTTTGCTTAGCATACCTCAACCGAGTGGTAAAGATAATGTAACCAAGTTAAGTTCAACACATTTCTACCACAAAGTTGAGCAGAACATTAAAAGGTTAAAATGCATGTAGGGTTCTTTTTTTGCTTTTCTCTGATGTGTAGCCAGAGGTCACTTCTAACCGATGCTATTGAGTGTGGTTCAATATAAAAAGAATGTATCCAAATCCAAAAACATTATTCAGAATAAACAAATACAGATACAAATAAGTGACTCTTTGTTTTGTTTTTCGGGAAGCTTGCTAGAAGATTGCTTGCTAGAGCATGCATTAAAACTGGATCCCATGGAACAGCAAAAAATTATCTAAAAAATGAGCATGAATGAGTGCCAGCTGATTACAGCTGATTAGTCTGGATGGAGCTTTAATTTAGCTCACTATGTTTTGGGTTTATTTAATATTTCAGGAAAAAAAATTATAGCCAGATAAATCTGTTTAAAGAAAACATTGCAGGCATGTACAAAAAAATACATTCCCCATGCACATCTCTGTTTGATAAAGTTGATTTTAGCAACATATGTTTTTTTTTTTTTTTTTTACTTTTCCAATTTTCCAGTGTAGGCCACGCCCACTTCGGGTTTAATTCTGAATATGGATACAAATTTAGAACACTTAAGAGATACAGATGTGGAAAGTGGTATTGCATTACACCCCTAACACCAACATTTGTCGTTTATTACATTGGTGAGCTTTTATTACATTGGCAGGTGTTACAGTACAACCATGCCTAGATTAAAAACTAGCATTCTTTGCAATTAGCTGATCACTGGCAGTGCTTGGACTTGCGGTGGTGTTCATCTCCTTTACAAACACATCTGGTCTGCGTACAGCTAGCCCCAACCGAATGTGAGAACATCAGAGCACTGCCTTTCCCACCCCCATCCCCCATTGCTGTCTCCCAGTCCTACAGAACTCAGAGCTTCTGTGACTCTGACAGTGTGGGAACAGCCCAGGATGTGATCTTGAGTGGATCCCAGCCAGATGATCTTCTTATCATTCTGCCACTTGATCCACTTCTCATATAAAATTATATCAGTGACACCATTAGAAGATGGAGATATGATGGGCCGTGTGACATCAAGTTTGAAAGAGAAGTTCAGGAGATTTGCTCCGGGCCACATATTGTACATTCATGCAAAAAATCGTAGGGGGTCTGGGAGGATTACCAAAAACCACTGACTTTTACACATCCAGTGTGTTGGAGGCAGAATCATTTTAGTGATAGTGTTAATCTTTATTTCTTTATTGATAACGTTAAATAGTTGTCTGACTGGTCTGCTCCCTGAACTCTCACTCTCTGGCACTGTTACAAACTTTCCAGGCTAAAATCCCCCTGAGATCTTTTCTTTGGAAACAGGAATGCTCATGTGACCAATGGGTGATGTACTGTATTTTGGACCATTTTTAAGTAAGCGATAACAAAGGAAAATATGCACAAGCGCACAGACTTATCACACCTACACACTCTGGTTTTTCTAACTTTGTTGGGACGTTCCATTGACACAATCATTACAGTAGACCATTGATGCTAAAAAAAAAAAAAAAGGAAATGTCTTGGTTCTTTTAGTTTTTGTGAAGAAAAGCTGCTTTACTGTCAGGACCAGGTGGCTTTCAAGGACGACTAACACTATCCAATCATCGCGAGGAATTATGATCAGTTTTAAACTTCAGTGAATGCGAAATAGTTTTATGCACTCTTTAGGAATCAGAATGACTCTAGACTAGACTCGACTAGACTAGACTGGAGTCTGCTAAAGAATATTTCCACAAACCACACACATAGTCACACACTCATAGTTTCAGACTTTGTTGGGACCTTCCATTGACAATAAATGTCTACATCACGCCTTATTGCCATCTTATCTCATTTACACTACACCACTCACTACTCCATTGTTATTTGTATTTCTTATAAAATGCTTCATGGCTTCTGTGAACAATATGACATCATAAGGACGCTGTGTAATGAACATGGTATGAACATGTGGGTAAACGTGCTATGCGACAAAACTCGTGATTGGTGCATCAATGCAAGCAGCAAAAAAAAAAAAAAACCCACCACAGAAGGTATGTGACGTGGTTTCTTCTTCACTTGACGCTCACAAATCTCATCCATCCATTAAGTGTGTACTAACCATAACATTAACCTCAATAACCAAAAGGAAATCTTTTGTCTCTTCTTGATTTTTCAAAACAAAGGCTTTTACACTGTGGATTTTGTGAAGACCGGGTGATCTTGAGGACATGTGACTCTACCCTATCATTATTTGGTCGAAAACATACACAGATACACACACAAACATTTGGCCCACTAATCTTGTGAGGACCTACATCTGATATAATTATTAATTATGCTAACTAATGCGATCTTAAAGCCGGGACTTGTTGGGACCACCTCAAAAGGTCAAAGCTGTCAGGTATGCCCATCTTCAAGGGCGTGAGTGTGAGGGGACAGATACACTAAAGGGGACACACACTAGAGGGGACTGAATGCTAAAATGTACTCAATATCCATATTTGTGTCCACACACACACATACACACAATTTCTGCAGTATATGGACAGTATTCCGTTTTCCTCTTGATCATCAGTAAAAATTTCATTGACTCAGTGGGGCGGTGCCCAGTTGGCATTTTGCTCCTGCACTCTGGTTAGTATCATCTATGAGTCACTATCAAGCCACTGTTTACTCTTCCTGGGATAGGAACGTTTGGGAATCATTCCCAGATTTACTTCTACTACGTCTTTTTACAGTAATGCCATGCGAGAGCGCTATACTACACACGCACGGTGGTGTTCGAGGACAATGATGGCTCAGTGAGTATGGGTTTGGCATCACATGCAGCATCTGTGTGTGTGTGTTTTAAAGAGAGAGAGAGAGAGAGTCTGTGTGTGGTGGGTTAAAGGGGTGGGTGTATACATATCATGTGTGTTTGTGTATGCAAGTGTGTGCTCCTCAGACCCCTTAGCTCGTGACCTCACTCTTTCTCACGCCATACCGGCTGTATGATGCACTCGTGCTCTTTAGTCATGCAAACAATGTGTGGAAGGCTTTAAAAGTTTTTCCACTGCGTAGATGTGAGCTTGTGTGCCAAGACCCTGTTATAAAAAGTTGTGACTCAACATATGTATGGGTCTTTTCAGGTAAAAATGGCTTTCCTAAGAGACAATAGCGAATAAAGAATTTTAAAATACACCAAAACTAAACATCTTCATTTCTGTTATCTTTTACCGATTGAGAAAACATGAAGGATTTCATCATTTGTTTTCTCAAGTCGTCTGGTCTGAAACATTTCTCATAAATGATCACTCCCTCAAGACCTACTCACCTATGACTCTTCCATTCTAATCGGTTGCCTGGAATGACCCTCAACCCAGCCTGGTGCTCTCATACAACATTAATTAATATATCAAATAGTTATTATGTACAAATAAACAGCTTGACATTAGAACGAGATGAATGCCATTTTTGAGCTTTGGCACACTCTAACAAAAATCCTAAAAATATTTTTAGATACTTTTATTGGAAACTTTGAATTATCACTAGCTGTGTTTTGCTGCTTTTGGGAGTCATTTGGGAGCCATGATGCACTTTTCCGAAGTAATATTTCAAAAAGAAAATTGAGCAGAGAAGAATAACACTCAGGAGCGCTTTGTGTACTATGATAATACTCTGTTGTCATAAATCGAAGTGAAACTGAAACTGGTAGGAAAAAGATGCTGATGATGCTAAAGTTTTTGTTTTGTTTTTAATCTTCAACAAATTTTGTTATTAAAAACAATAAAAACTATTTACCATTCCTTGCTTATTCCAAGTTGTAGCTATGACTTAAAGAACCCTATACAGTGTGTGTGTGTGTGTGTGTGTGTATGTATATGTGTATATATATATATATATATATATATATACACATACATATATATACAAATACACACAT
>JAOVVA010000033.1:4535652-4564048 GCA_028565275.1 Leiocassis micropogon
AGAATGTAGAAAATAAATCACTAAACAAAAACAAAGAAATTTGCAAGTGACCCCAAACTTTTGAACGGTAGTGTATGGTTATTTTATTCATTTATTTATTTATTCTGAAAGAAATTAGTAAAATCTTCTCCTAGTAATATAAGCAATTTTAATGCTTAAAGTAAGTGAAGACATTTTAAACATTACAACAGCCTAAATAATCTCGTGTCCATCTATCCATCAGTAGAAAGACAGTCTTTCATCCATTAATTCAAGCAGACATTTCATTTAAGTGATGGTTGGCCACAATGACCTATGACTTCATGCCAGCGGTCATCTGTAGGGGACGTTATGATGTTGTGGGCCCCAACTTCTGGCAACCCTTAGACAAACACAGCTTCACACTCTCAATCATGCACAATGGGCAATTTGGGAACACCAGTCAGTCTACACCAGTTTGGGCAGAGAGAACAATAACCTATATAACCTAATATATTGTAACCTGTAACACTGGAGAGGTGAGGCTAACCTTGAAGGCACCATGACATCATAATCTCATATTAGAATACCATTTCCCTTTTGCAAATGGTTGATTTGAGTTTTTTTTAGATAAACCTAAAGCCTAAATTTAAACCTTTCTTTTGCCTTTTTTGCTTCTTTTATGTTTCAATTATTATAAAGTATTTTGTTCCATATCTTGTCCCATCTAAGACATATACGACATCTGCTTTATTGTTTGCTTTATATACTGTATTAAGCCCTAGGGCTGTTGGCTCAAAGCTTGCCTCCAGTATATACAGTATGAATGGAGCTTGCATTTTCTTTCTGTGGTTGGTGGGTTTCCTCTGGGTACCCCTGTTTCCCTCGAAAGTCCAAGGATGCATGTTGTATACTGATTAGTGTTTCCAAAATGGTCATAGTTTGTGTATGTTTGTGCTGGTAGGTTGCAAGACAAATAGGGTTCCTCTGCTATATATCTTCCAGTTACAGCAATGACTGTTAGCGTGAAGTTAAAGGTCACCCGATCAACCGTCTTTCCTGATGATGGCTTAAATAAATGAACCACTAAATATTTTCCAAAGCCTTCTTTCAAGTTTCATTTTTTTTGCTTTAGTGGCATTTAAAAAAAAAAAAAAATTATAACACCATATTTGGAAAGTCAAAGGTAGACAGTCTACTACAAGTAAAAAAAAAAAAAAAGATCTTTAGACCTTTAACAAGAGTGCGTCAGCTAATCTTAAACAACATGTCAGTTTATCATATCTTGTGGTGATTGGGTGGTATTAAATAATTTATACACAATCTAAAAGCTATCAACTTGTAATATTTGTCTTAGTTCCCTTAATAACTCTTGTTAATTAGTAGATGATCTATAGATCATTAGCCAACCTCTATTCCAATAAAAAAAGTTCAAATTAGGTTCTGTTGAAATATGCTGCTGATAATCAGTTCATACAGTGTGCTGCTTGGTTTCATTCTGTAGATGGCTTGTGCAGTGTTCGCATTAGACTACCTAAATAAATATTACCATTCTTTGTCTTCAAGTCTCAAAAGAACACTAAACTGCCTGTGGCGCATGTTACAGCTGCCTGACAAGACCTCAATTTAACCCTGTGCGGTGGGCAGTACAGGACTTTAAGTGGAAACATTACTAAAAACAGGCAGAAAAGAAAATATTTGTGTCCAAAATAAGCTGTGTAAAGTTGAGGTCACATTAGTAGTGGAGATTCTTAAAGGTTGAAAAAACCACCTGCAGTGGTACCCGAGGAGGCTGAGTCATTTCTTTTAATGACTGGGGCTGTATTTATTAACAGAGTCTCCGTAAAAGACAAGGTAATATTCAAACAAGTGATTCAAATGAAATAAATGTCCATTGGTCAAGATGTTAAAAGATTTATCAATTGGGATATGTACTGAATGAGTCATTAGAAAACAAGAAGAAACGTTCCAGTGCAACAATGTGGAACGTATACTGATGGGTATTTTTTTTTAACCTACAAATGATGAAGTGTTTAAACTTTGGTCATTTTAAAAGTGGTTTTTACATTTAAAAGTTTTACAACATACTGCTTCATTTGTTACCTCTTAAAATAGTTTTTGGATGGCTTAAATTGGGCCATGCTAATATGTTAATGTGTATGAGATTATAATGGCATGTAGGCTTATTGGTTAGCCAATGTTATAGGTTCAAATCTCACATTTTTGCTTTTTCTTTTGGTCCAAACACATCCGGTGTAGACTGATTATAAATTATAAGACTACAATCTACAATCAATGACATATTTTAGGTGTTTACAACTTTGGTCATTTTAAATGTGGTTTTATATTTAGAAGTTTTACAACATATTACATATTTTATTGTTGAATGGTTTAAATTGACTATGCCAATACGTTAATGTGTATATTTAGGGAATATCCCATTGCATCTGCTTTAAGATCTGATAAAAGATCATGCAACAAAAGTGGAAAATTATGATAAAGATAAACGCTCATTTATCTTGATTGTTGACAGAGCAACAATCATAGCACCCATAAGTCAGAGCAACAGATAATGTTTGTCTGGAGAATAAAAGCTTCTCTTTAGTTACCAAAATGGAAACAAATCTGTACATGATACAAAACGGCCATTATGCCTTCATGAGTCATTATGGAAAGGAATCTGTAGGTACTCCACATTTTCCCTTTAAACCTTTATCTTTCCCTTTCCACAAGTTGTACACTCTTTTTTTCCCCTTCTTCTTCTTCTTCTTTTTCTTCTTCTTTAAGGTTTTGACAGGGTTCAAATTTAAGGCAAGTCACAGTTTTTTGCTATAAATGGCAAACTGTGGGCTTGTATTGCGGTGGCGTCGGCTAAAATGACCTTTAGTGGGGAAAAAAGGAATAGTAAGAAGTGTGTAGAAAAGAATGCAACCGTTTAAAGCTCAATGTGAAAAATTATTCCATGTCACATTTGTTACTTGTTAAAATGGAAAGGAGTTCCGTGCTTCAGAGAGGCGGCAGATCTGAACTCTGTCTCGTGCGGTGTAAAGGTCAATTGGAAATAATATTGGAAGTTATTCTTTATTTCCAGGGTTTCAGGTTCAGACACTTTTTTTTAAAAGTGGGAAGCATGCAAAAAAGAGGGGGAGGGAACGGCATTTAACTTCATGTTGATGTTTGTGTCACTTCCTTTAAAGTAACGCTTTAAAAAAAATATATAATTAAATGCAGTTATATCCAGAATTCTTTCTGTTTTAAATCAGGCTTTTAATCGTCTTGTATTTCAAAATGACACGCTGCAAACATGGTGTGCTTCCAAAAATGTTAACTATGCTCAGAACTTTTTTCTTTTTTTTCCTTTTCTGAATGAACTACATCCAGGCCAGAATGACATTTCTCAAGACTTAAACATGATCAAGCAATGCAGATCTGGAATATGTATGTTATACATTCCCAGTGTTTGTCAGGCTAACTTATACAAACAAGCATTATTGGATAAAGTTTGAGATATATTAACAGTCAGGGGAAAGAAGAAAAACAGGATGTAATAAGGAACAGATACATTCATGATATCCCATGTGCACGTAGCACAAACTAAACATGGCTTTTCTAAACACTGGGTCACTCAAGAATAAAATCATTTTCTGAACGCAGCCATGTATCCGACTTTTTATACCTAACCCAGACTTGGCGCAAAGGATTTTCCATTGCTTATACATGCACAACTTGATATAGGTTTTTACCCCTCAATGCTGTTAAATGCTTGATTCTGATTTGCAGGAATGTTTTATTGTATTGGGGATATACTATATGATAGTTCCTCTAGTGACACCTTGCACAGGGCTCATATAAATAAATTAAAGGAAAGGATTTTCCTTTATCAATGAAAGGTAAAGCTGGAAAATTTCCAACACTGGAAACACTCAACCGTCTCCTATAGGAACCAGACAACCTACATTTTTTTTTATTGTAATAAGCTGCTCTATTTGTGTGGCATAGGCCCTAAAGTTCTCAACAATCTGCACAAAATGATGCAATTAAAGGGGGAAATACACTGTTAAAATACACTGCCTGGCACTCGCTTCTTACCCTGATGCACCCATCACCATAGGGTCAACCAGGCCTACCTTACTTTTTTCAATGGAAATGCTCTTACTTTCACTATTAACAATAGCTGTGTTTTTTTTTTATGTTCAATTTTTACCATGAACTTTCACAGGCCGTTTAAGTGATCTGCATTCATTATTTTTTCAGATGATATTTATTCCGCAAAGTTGATGGTTTAGCATTCTCCTTCAAGGTTAAGGTTTTGGTAATCTGTTGAAGGGTTTTTAACCCAGTTCCAGTAATTTAAAATTTCCTTTTTTCTTGATGGCAACTTATTTTGGCTAGGCAATGTATACGACTATGGAGAGAAACCTTTACAAAAACAGTAGTACCAAACCATTTTAAATGCTCTTGGACTCCAGAAAACCACACTGAGAGCCGTTATCTCGAAAGGAGAAAAGGAAAGGAGAACCCTGGTGAATTTTTTCAAAAGTGGCAAACCTCCTCAACAAAAACATGGAGAAAGTTACAAAACTTCTCAGATAAACCTCTACAAAACTTCAGATCTTATTTGCTTCATGATAGACTGGGCAAAAACTGGATAAAAAAAGGACACCTTCAAGCTGCAAACTTAATTGATAATCTCCAAGCCTTTAATTATAATGTTTTCTTTCTTTTAATATTTTGGGGGGCATATCCCTATGTTTTTATTGTACCGTAGAATTCTGGATTAGCTTTACCATGTGGAACTTGACCCCATATGGTTAAGCTAATACAGAATTCTACAATAAGAAAATAGGAACAGTCAAACATGGTGGTGAAAATGTCTTGGTGTGCTGATGGATTGCTTCTTCAGGACCTTGGAGTATGTTATTTAACAAAATTAAAAGTGCGTTTTGGCGTGGCTTACCTAGAGTCTTAACTTCAGATAGTATTGAAGGACCATATTTTAAAAGTTCATCAAAAAATAATGAACCAGAATCCCTGTAAAGCCATGTGGAAGACTGAAGACACATTACATTTAACATGGCTAATGTGTCTAATTTTAGCTTTATTTAAAGGGGTTTGTTAAAAATATATTGCATTAACGTATCAGAAAATACAGACATTTTTACAAAGTTGTTTCACGACTTCAAAAGTGAACGGAAAATTGACTGCTAAAGAGTCTGATGGCCGGCCCTGACCTGTTTCTTAGTTATTTCATAACATATTTTGATGATGAAAGGTCTAGTATTGATTCCATGTGCTGACTTTCCATTTGATATTTCATATGAACTCTTAATCTCCAGTCCAAATATGGAATGCAAGTGAAGGAGGCCATCATTAGGTCTAAAAAAAAAACCAAAGAGGCCTATCATGGAGATAGCAGAAGTGGGAAACAGAAAAACGAATGAAAAATTACATCTTAGGAAATGAAAATTGCTTGCATCTAGTCAAATTTCTGTATTTCTCTTATTATAAGAGCTAATAAATGAACAATTAAACAAATGTAGCATATATAAGTATATCTGCAAACATATTTTACTAAATTTTGAAACAAATGTCTTGTTCTATTGGCACAAAATTTTGGTTATTTCTAGGAATAAATGCTTAAATTCTCAGCAAAATTATTTGCCAACAAAACAAGAAATTTGTTTTAAAATTTTGTAAAATGTGTTTGCAAATATGCATCTAGTCAAGTCAAGAACATTCTGGAAGAGGTAGATGAAGTGTCATTTTAATTGTGTACAAGATACGCCTTAATGAATGTTAATGCAGAGGGTTTACTTCAAGATATAAACCACTGGTAATACTCAAGAACAGGAAGGCCAGATGATTTTTTTTTACTCATTTATACTATACAGTTTATCCTGTGCAGGGTCACGGGTGGCCTGGTGCCTATCCCAGGGGACTCTGGGCACGAGGCGGGGTACACCCTGGGCAGGGTGCCAATCCATCGCAGGACACACACACACACACACACACACTCATTCACTATGAGGAATTTGGACACACCAATCTTTGGGCGGTGGAAGTTAAAAGCACAGGGAGAACAAGCAAACGCCAGGCTCCTAGAACCCAGACAGGAATTGACGCCTCAAATCCTGGAGGTGTGAGTCCACGGTGCTAATCTGTGTGCCACTTTGCTGCTTAAGGCCAGATCAGACTTTGCTAAAAACTTTGCTAAAAGATTTTTTGTCTAGTTCTGATACAAGTACCAGATTTGTCCCAGAATGATTGAAAGAGCAGAGTATTGAGAAGCAAATCATTTGATGATTTAACTGATGTGACTGCAGGATTCATTCTGAAGTGCATGGAACTGTACTTTCTGCTCAGATTTAGTCAAATACTGCAAAACTGAAAGACCAATGCTTCACCGTACAGATGGATAATGACTGAAATCCAAGAAAGCAGCAAAGAAATCGAATGTCCTTAAATGGAGTAAATCCCCTGACCTCAACCCCATTGAGCTGTTTTTCACTTACTGATAAAACGAGATGCAGAAACACCCACAAACAAGCAACAACTGAAAATGGTTGCAGCAAAGGTCTGGCAAAGCAGCTCAAGGGAGAAACTGGGTAAAGAGAATGTGTAAAAATGGCTTTAATTCCCAAATGGTTAATTGTAATATTTTTGTTCAATCCATTGAATAAAGGCAGTAATCCTAGACGCTCAGTTCCTTGATTGCTTCATTTCAAATCCTTTTTTTTTTTTTGGATTTGAAAAGGCAACTTGGGGGCATGGGGGGCATGGTGCCATACTGGTTAACCATGTGGTTTCGTATCTCCAGAGTGAAGGGTTTGATTTCCACCTCAGGTCTGTGTGTGTGGAGTTTGCATTCTTCCCCTGCTTGCAGGGTTTCCTCCAACAGTCCTAAGACATGCAGATTAGGCTAATTGGTGTTTCCAAATTTCTCGTAGCGTGTGTGCCCTCCGATGGATTTGTTGCCTGCCCATTGCCCCCATGACCCTGTATCAGGATAAGCAGTATTAAAGATAAATGAATGAACAAAGGTTACTTTTATTTTTATTTTTGTGATTAGTCAAACTCTTATAGACCTGACTGTAGGCATGGCAGAAACCTTTTCCTTTTATAAATGAAATTTTCATGGCACTCTAGCTGCTATAAAGGAAATGACAACAGGAACTAACTTGTCTCATGGATGTTCCACATTAACTGTTACTATACACACACAAAAAAATGACACATTTCTTTAATTAGTTCAAGCCTAATCAGCAGTGTCATGCCAACCTTTAGATGATTAGTTAAAAAGAAACCTATGCCAATTTTAATAATTGCAAAAATAATGTGGGACTTTATCAGATTGTTGCATGTTGAAACACAGCTTTATCATTTAACCGTGTATACTGCACATTCATAATTAAATAAGAGAGTTGGGTATCTGATTAGCATTACTAGCATGAGGCTTGGTTACTGTGGTTCCACAAAATCTAGCTCTGCAAGTTATCTTTGCCATCATTGTGTCAGAACATTAATGAGAGATCATGTTTCCATTGCTCTATTCTGCATGACCAACCTGCTACACACTTGCACGCAATCTGTATTTCTGAGTCATTAGCACAATCTTAACAGTCACCGGGTCATCATAAAGATACAGTAGAACAAGGAAGATAACAGCACCAAGTTCTCAAGAATTGTGAATATCAGATCTGACACTCTGACAGGCAGGTCATATTTTATTCTCATAATTATAATGAGGGAAATGTATATCCCATATTTCTCCATCAAAACAAATGCTGCTTTTCCAGATGCAAGCATCAGATCTTATCTCAAAGAAGCAGAAGAAACAGACAAAATAGATCAGAAAAGAATCCTCATGGCAATATTGTGTTTGTGGAATCCCTTGGTGATTCAACAGGTTTAGCTGAGAATGTATTTCGTGGAAAGGACCCGCTATTATTAACTAATGATGCTGTCACTGTGGTTTCATTGCACGTAAAGAAAAGCTCTAGCAGTTTGCCACATAGAAATTGAGAAATAGTTTTTCAAGAGGACTTGAGTTCAGGAGATGATGACAGGTGATGGTTCAGAGATGGTGTGGGATAGCTTGCTTACAGCAGCAGTTCAATGGTCCTGCTGTGAGTGTACACACCTACCCTCAAACCTCCCACCCCTGTGTTCACTTTAAACATTTACATCTTATCCAGAAGCCTCTTTTCCCCATCCACTTAACCTACGCATTTATTCTGGGCTCATCGCTTTTCCGTTTGCTGTCATCCCTTATTCTTCACTTACATGTAGAGTAGGTATTTTATCAACCACTGCTGTGAAAGCTTTGCTTTCTACACTTTTAGGATTATATATCAATTGTGGTGTTTTTATTATTATTATTATTATAATAATAATAATTATTATTATTATTGAAAAATGTCTCATTTTTCTGCTCTGCACACCCACTTGACAATTCTTCCATTCTCAGACCAATTTTTCCATGCATTTTTCCCACAGATACACTGTTTCTCACATCACTTACAGCCTCTTTTCTTCATCTAGTTCTCCACTTGTTCTTTTTCAATACCTCAGCCAAGAGTTTTACATCAATCCAGATGCTATGTTGGTGTTGTTTTATAAACCTCTCACGGAGAGATGGGAATGGCTATCACGGCCAAATGCAGATCTGTAAGTCTATCCCAAGTTTTTTTTTTCTTCTTTTTTTTTTTTTTTTTTACAGTTTTCTAATGAGAGTCCTTGAGGAGTGGGTTTTTAGAATGGCGTGGGGGCAGCGTGGGGGATTTGGAGGGGGAGAAGGGTTGTCTCTTAGGAGAGACTATGATTGGAAGCAGATGTTAGCTAGTAAGGGTAAGGGTAGAGGTAAAGTGGGGGCGGAGAAGAGAAGGAAAATTTCGGAAAATTCTCAGGCTCAAGTCATCACTTTCTGGGCTCTGCCCCGGCCAGCAAATCAGAGCTAAGCGTCGGCTTAGCCAAAGGGTGTTTCAAAGGATCCGATTGGAGCAGAGGCTTTCCATGGTGTGCGGGGGAGCAGATGTCCTGGGAAAGGAGTGCTGACTCCCAGCCACAACGCAAAAAGAAGTGAAAACACTCCAAGCAGCAACTGGACATGGACCAGATTTTGTACTAATCCAGCTGCGCACACACACACACACACACACACACACACACACACACACACACACATACACACACACACCCTTCCTTGTACAAACAGAGCATGGAATCGCAATTACTAGACAGCTGAAATACCCCAGGACTTATAAAATAGAAAGAAGAGGGTAAAAGTGCTGAGAAGTCAACGCCTACGCAAACACAGTGCCCTTGTAAATACCAAGCACTGCATTATGAATATTGCCACAGCTAGCACGGTTCTTGGCCAGTGCCCAGGATCAAAGTGCCACAATGGGAGGATAATAAAGCTATTCAGTAAGCATGCCACATCCTTATTGGCTGGTGTAAAATAATAATAATTTTAGCTCAGGGCCTCTCCTGCTTTACTGACCCTCAGCCTTCTCTGTCAAATGTGCTTCTCAGAGCCGGCTCTCTTTTCATTGTGTCTGTTATGAGCCGTCAGAGAACTGAAACAAAATATCAATCAGCATTCCTGATGGAAAGCCCACATTACCATCTGAAGCCGGTTCATTTCCTGTCAAAGAATGCAACGTCTCCGTCTCCTGGCCCCTCATGAATATGCCACCGCCCTGGCATGGGCACTGTCATCTGAGAAATGAGGAGGCGAGGTGCTGCGGGTTCCTCGCAGGTTCAATGGTACATTACTAGAGGTCTGAACAAGTGTAATAAAAATGCAAATTGGAGCTAAACCTGGAGAAACCCCCAGCCCCGACCCCTATAAACCTTCATAATACACTTCCCACCTGTGGCCTTATCTGGGCCAGGACATCTTCACTCCATTTCACAGCCAAAGACATAGACAAATAAAGACAGAAACTAGAGAACACTATCATGGAAGTGTACAACGCCAGGGTGAAATGCCATTTTAGAATTTTTGATTGATGGTCTTCTTTTTTTCATAAAGAGAATGAGAATAAATCAAGGTCAAAGTGCTCTTGCTTGTTAAATGACAAGGACTCAATGAGGTTTCTTGACAACTTCTCAGCCTGAAGATGAGCAGTCTGAATTGGAGACATAAGAAGATGCAGTCACGCCTGACACTGAGTCCCCTGGGAGCCCACATAGATGCTTTACCAAGTCCCAGGATGCTTCATTATTTTCCCTGGTTGATAATAACTAAAACCAGATTCCAGCACTGAGGACAATGAGCCCTGAACGAAGCCCAGGGAAAGAGAAACCAGGGGCTTTCATAAGCTGTTGGGTAATGGAGATGACCCTGACCAGGATAAATAATGTAATTAAAGATGAAGATGAGTTGCTATCATGGAACCGGCAAGACTTCAGCATGCATCATGAGGATAATCACTTTCACAAAACATTTAGTAGACAACCTTATCCAGAGTGACTCACATTATTATCCTATCATACATCAGAGCACTTGAGAGCCTTACTCAAGGGCCCAACTTGGTTGTAACAGGGTTAGTTGCCAGAAGAGGTACCTTGGTGGTAGTAGGGTTTGAACCTGGGCCCTTTGATGTGCATTCCAATGCTTTAACCACTAAGCTAAACTGGACCCACAAGAATCCCAGGTTCACTGAGGGGAGCCATTAGCTTTGGCTATCATATGGTGTCTTGTCAGTATCAGGGATCATTAACTATTAAACTAACTTATAACTGAAACATAACATTTAACCGAAAATATATTAGTAAGCACATTTAACAATTATTATTCTACAAAGCTCTTCTACAAATGTAGATCTAGAGCTCTATTGGGCAAACCAAATTAGATAGTGGCAAGGAAACACTCCCAGAGATGACATAAGGAATAATCCATGAGAGGAGCCAGACTCAAAAAGGAACACATCCTCTTCTGGCTAGCACTCGGTACTGGATTATTTACTTAATAGTATGGTTTGGGAGTCATCTATTTATTCATTTATTTACCCTCAGTAAGTGCTTTATCTTGTTTAGGGTTGTTGATCCCAGATAAAATAATGGATGCTAGTTCAGCATAGGGGCAGCATTCACACCTTCTCACACCGAGGGGCATTTTAATTTAGCCAATCCACCTTCTCACATCCATAAAAAATGATAAAGGTAATGCAAAATTCCACACAGACATCAATGGATCCAACCATTTTTTTTTCAAAGATGCAATCATTGTGAGATGAATGTACAGGCTTTGCTGTATACTGTATGTACACCAATCTGACACCACCACCATAACTTGTTATTCAAGAATTGAATAACATCGTTATTATTAATTATATATTAGCAAACTGGTGCCAAGATCATAGGAACCCAAGGATCTACATATCTCAACTAAATCTGTGTGGATCCAAGGCCAACGGGGAGGTTCAATCCCACAGAAAAGCCAATGCAGCACAAACTGCTAAACATGTCAAAGCTGCCCATGACAAAAAAAAAAGGATCAGAACATTCAGTTTAACAGCCTGCTGTGTATGGGGCTTAACAGAAAAAGAGTCCAAGGTTGTTGATCCAGATCACAATCTGATCAAGCATCCATGGGATGCACCAGACAAACATTTTGGTTCCATGAGGACCCCTCCCTGCAATCCACAGCACACAAAGAATATGCCCCATGTCCTGGTCCTAGACACAACAGCACACCCCCAAGGTCTTGTAAAGTCACGCTCCAAGGGGCGAGAGTCTCCCTGGTGGCACAAGAGGAACCAAAACCTGGAGCGGTTTTAGTGTTAATGGTTTTAAAGATATGATTGTTTTCTTCTCTTGCTTGCTCACTCAGCTCTAAATCTACATTCAGATTTCTGTAAGGCTCCTTTATGACAATGGTGTTTATGAATAAAATTCTTTCAGCATTTATAAGTGTTGGAATAAATGCAGTTATGGTGTTCTCGAAGTGAGTATTCTTGGGCTTTCTGGAAGCCTGACAGGACATGAGACAGCTGGAACCTGCCAGTCTTTAGCATAAATATTTGGGCTGAGACTCAGCACTAAGCAATCTACTTCAGAATAGTTTGTGTGTGACAGAGAGAGAGTGAGAGAGAGAGAGACAGACAGACAGACATGGATAGAAATGTGTCTTACACCACCAGGTGTGACAAGACTTGCACTATTTTTTTCTTTCTCTTTTTTTTTTCTTTCTTTTTTTTTTTGCACCCAAATGCAATGGAAACTTTCCACAGCACGATATGTAAATTACCCTTTGAAATCCCCAACTGTTGATACCGACAAAGCCACAGGTACACAGCACAGGTTTAACTCTTCGAGCGTTTAGCTGACATTCAGCTCAAAAACAAGATTCCGTTGCAAAGCATCAGTCTGTACTGAGTTTGGTTTTCATCAAATCATATATTGTACACAAAAATAATCCAAATATGGATTAGATAAAAAAGTGAAATTTCAAATGTTAAACATGCAAAATGCAACCTTTTTTTTTGGGATACCAATTTTAGAAGGAACTCTTATCAGTACAGACATTTCAGGTCATTTCAAGTTTACTTTAAAAATAAAGCCCTTATCATACTTTCCTAGTGACAGGTGTGGGCCAAGAGTTAGTGACTAGTGTGTGTGTGTGTGTGTGTGTGTGTGTGTGTGTGCATCCTTTGATGGGGGTAGAGTGTGTGATGAACATGAAGTTATGGAAGGTAGAAGAGAGAATAACCACCTGTGCAGAGCAGGCGAGTTCTGCTAAACTGTGACAAAGACCTTGAAAATCCTAAAGCGTGTGTGTGCGTGTGTGTGTCTGTGGGGTGGGGAGTTGGTAGTTGTGAAATTTTCAAATACACTGTATAAGCTCCAATGATGTGCACATGTTTTAGCCAGGAGATAATTTTTCCCTTATGCAAGACAGTTTATAAACCATGATTGAACACAGTGTTAAATTAAGCTCTAAAAATGATTTTTATTAGCTAAGTGGTTAAAGCAAGATGTTTCTGGCATCTTTTTTAGATTAGATTTTTCGACATATTTTATGGGAAACGTCTTCATTTATACTGTAGTCAGATTAAAAATATGAAAGCACATAAAAATCATGGTAACTACAGTGTTTCTGTGCACTCAAATGCCAGATAAGGCTTAAACCCCGCTTATTTATATATATATATATGTATGGCGAGAGCATGCAAACTCACTATGCAAGTGCCATACAATGCCTCCATTGTATATACAGTAAGTCCCTTACATATAAACTAGTTCCATTCTGAGAGCTCGTTCGTAAGTCCAATTTGTTTGTAAGACCAGCAAACATCATCTAGTGCAGTGCTGCATGCAGGTGACAACATATGCCAGAAAAGTTATCGCGTTTTTTAATCTTCAAAAGTTCATAACTCAAATGTTTATATGTAGGGGACTTACAGAGACATACATCTAGCTTCTAATGGAATTTTTGCATGTTCATTTTTGTCATTCATTAGAAGGATTCCTAGACTGAAAAAATGCCACCTGGGTAAATCTGAGCCCACTGTAGCCTTGTATTCCCGTTCTTGGATGACAGGAATGGAACGTGAGCTGCTAGTCTCTAAAGACTGGTTATTTGAGTTAAACATAGCCTTTCTGTCACCTCGAGCTGGACTGACCTTTCTCCTCTGACATTTCTTATGAGTAAGGTGTTTCTGTCTGAAGACTTGCTGCTCTATGTCTTTTTCACACAACTCTGTGTAAACTCTAGAAGCTGTTGCGTGTGGAAATCCCAGGAGGGGATCAGCAGGTTAAATACTGATGTGCACGCTCAAAGACACTGAGCTCACTTTTTCCTGTTCTGATACTTGATGTAAACATGAACTGAAGCTCTTGGTGTGTAGATGCATTATCTCATGAATGGTACTGCTGTCACATGGTTGACTGATTTAGATTACTATGTGAAAGTGTAGGAGTACATCTTTACACCTATTACAGTACACCTGGTAAAGTGATCAGTGAACATATTGTTGGGGTTCCGTTAGATTTTATGTTATATATTGAGGCGGCAGGGCGGCTTAGTAATTAGCTCCGTCGCCTTGTACCTCCAAAGTTGAGGGTTTGAATCTCACTGCCTGGGGCGGGGAGGGTTTGCATGTTCTACCCGTGCTTGGTGTGTTTCCTGCTTGTACTCCGGTTTCCTCCAACAGTTCAAAGACATAGATAGGTTGTAGGTTGATTGCGGTTTCATGAAAAATTGCTCATTATTCATGATTGGTTCTGTGAGTATGTATAAGTCTGCGTGCGTGTGTGTCTGTGTTGGTTTGCGCCCTGTGGTGGGTTGGCATCAAAGCTCGTGGGGAATTTACTTATTTAAAAGTGTTCCAAGGGCAAAAAATGACATGATTCATTCATCATGTTAGACCAATGAAACTGTAGGCAGGACCTCAAACAGTAGGCAGAACTTAAGAACAAAAGTAACATACAACTGTAATATATTACTTTTGTTAGTAGCTAGTAATATAACACTTTACTTTTTAATATAGTTCAACAGAGTTCAATGTTTTATTTAGTATATCCTTCAATTCATTAATTAATATGCATAAGGCGTATTAATGGATTAGCTGTTAGCATTGTCACCTTCCACCTCCAGGTTCTGGGCTCGATTCCCGCCTCAGGGTCTGTGTACATGGAGTTTGCATGTTCTCCCCATGCTTGGTGGGTAGTCTGGTTTCCTCCCACAGTCCAAAGACTTGCAGATTAGACTATCTGGTGTTCCCAAATTGCCCATAATGTGTAAGTGTGTGCTTGTGCCCTAACTTCCTGGGATAGGCTCCAGGTGCCCCGCGACCCTGCATACAGGATAAAGAGGTATAGATGAAAAGTCTGAGACTGAGTGAGTGAGTAATACACATTAAGGTAGTCTCTGGCCACCATTTGGGGTAATGCAAAGTTACTTTTTGCACTGCAATAGACTCGAGTACTATACAGGGTGTTGTTCCCACCCTTGAGGCTCATGTTCCTGGGATAGTATCCAAATCTCACCAGGATTAAGAGCTTGAATAAATTACTATTAGGTTAACTCTCAACATTTCCATTTCCTTTCCAGCTTAACTTGAATTAACACTGCAAATGTTAATTCCACACTGGATCATCCCAAACCCCCTGTACCCCCTCCCCCCTCCCCCCTGCCCACCCACACATACTCTCCGAACAACCAAAATTCTGATCTCATTGTTTCTTGTCTTCAACGGATTGCGTAGCGTCTTCGCCAGCCAGCTGCAGTGTTTCAAAAAGAGCGGGGCTAGAGTGAGAACGATAGGACATGTGTGTTTTTATTTAGACATGAGGAATTTATTGGAGCCTGGGGTTACAAATAAGTGAATGGCTTTAGTGTGCCTGTTTTAGTGCTGACGTCACTAAGGCCCTCCAAAGGGGACGGAGACATTAACACGGGACACAAACGAGCAAAGTGTCTCCCTCTGGACCTGCCCCCGAATAAACCACAGGGACAGATGCATTGCCTGGAATCTTGGACCAGTGTTCCAGATTCCCATTACAAAAAAGTCATAGCGCTGCACAGATGCGGTCGCTCTTGGAAAAAGACCGATTTAATGGGTGTTTTGTTTAATAAAAATTCTCGCTAATAGAGAAATGACAAACGCACTATAATCTCCGTATATGTTCTAGATTCTTTAAATGCCTGACATGAGGTTTTAATAGTTAGCTGATGAAAAACCTTAAGGCTGAGGTGTTAAATGCAAAGCCCTGTTTCTGAAAAGCATCATGAAATAGTTAAATTGAGTGTTCTACATGACGCTTGTTCCCCCATTTAACCATTATATTTAAAAATTATAACATATTTTCTTGTTATACCTAAATTATTGGGATATTGTTGTCACTGTGAATTCTGGAACATGATTAGTCACAAAATTGTATTGTATAACTGCGGCTAACATTACAGTTCATGCCTTGACAAAAAAAAAAGCTGTTTTAAAAGCTTTAAAACATTTTAAAATAGTCAAACTATCGGCCTGGATCAAGCAAAGAAAACATGAAAATTACCGCAGTTGGGTTAAGAACTGTCCAGCGCATTATTCAAACCTGGAAGGATAGTGCTGAACTGTCGGCTTCACATAAGAAATGTGACTGGACAAAAATCATGAATGACCGTGATCACTTAAACTTTCACTTGGCGAATTTGCATCATAAAAAAAAAAAAAAGAATCCCCAGCAGAAGTCAAAGCTATGTTGAATAGTGAAGGTAAAAGCATTTCCAGACATGTGATTACAACTCACATAAACATTTCTGTGGCCACTTGTTAGTGAGACTAATCTAGAAAAAAGCTTTAATTAGCTAGGGAGGATAAAGATTGAACGTTAGAGCAATGAAAAATGGTTATGTGATCTGATGAGTCCTGATTGACTATATCCCGGGGTGATAAATACATCAGGGTAAGAAGGGAAGCGCGTGAAGCGATGCACCCATCATGCATAGCACCTATGGTACAAGGCGGTGTTTTGATTTGGAGTTGGTCCAGGCAATCAGGCCTAGGCTCAGCAACGGTATGTGGCAATAATATTTGCCAACAATATCATTGATATACCTTAGGCGGCATTGGTGGCTTAGTGGTTAACACTGTCGCCTTGAACCTCTGGGTTCGATCCCCGCCTCGGGTCTGTGTGCACCGCGGTGCATGTTCTCCCCATGCTTGGTGGGTTTCCTCCAACAGTCTAAAGACATGCAAATGAGACTAATTGGTGTTCCCAAACTTGACCATAGTGTGCGAAAGGGTGTGTGTGTGTGTGTGTGTGTGTGTGTGTGTGTGTGTGTGTGTGTGCCTGTCCAGGGTGTACCCTGCCTCCTGGGATAGGCTCAAGACAAAGCAGTATAGACAATGATAATGAGTGATACACCATAGTTTTTAACTCGATTTAGGACAGAATGTAACATTTTGGTAACATAATTTAACTTTTAGATTTTTTTTAGAAAATGCCGTTACTGGAAAATGATCATCTTCATGGTGGTTAACATGAATTCAGCATTGCACCACTCTGTAACTGATTATTTGTCACTTGCAAGAAGAACTTGCATCATTTATCTCTAACACTCTTGCACATCAACCCAGTTCATATTGAAAGTTATGAAGGTTACATTATCATTTATTTAATGAAAATGAATAAAAGGGGATTTTTTTTTTGTTCAACTGTTAAAGCGTATAGTTCATACCATCTGCTGTATTTTTTCCATTCTTTTATTCAAAAAGCTAAAAGTGCATCTAACGCTTGCAGTGACTCTCTCCATAATGCCGCTACTGTCTCAATTACAGTCCCTCAGTGCGTGTTGCTTATTGTTATTATCTCTAGTGCTTCCAGTCATTAAATCCACACTGATGTTGGTTGAAATTAATGAAATATGATGCAATATTGTACTAATCTGACAATGCAATGCACTCTGACTTTGTACTGCATACAAAATAATAGCGAGTGCTGTACGCCTGCTGAAGCTCGAGTCAAGTGATAGAAAATTTTCCATAGCTGAAAACACTGTTCACTTCAGTTCCTAATATACGTATACACAACCTGATATAACTGTTAGGCTGCGGGTGATGACTGACACATTTCAAGTACGGTTTATAATAAACTCGACCACAAATCCTCCACAAAATCTGCAGAGCTACTGCATGCGTAAGCAAATCCTACCTGTGTGTGTATGTGTGTGTGTCTGCAGGGGTGTGAATATTTTAGCGTTATGCACAAAGTAAAACACAAAAACACAGAAATGTTTTTTTTTCCTTTTTATGTACATTTTATAACATAACAATTTGAAGTACAATAAGAAATAGAAGCTACCATTTATAAAACTCTCCGGCAGAACTTAATGATGGGCCAGCATCAGCCTTTTTTTCTCTATATAACTGTATATGCAGACAGGTCTTTAAATTTCATATCAACTTCTTTTTTTTCCGTATAAAAAAAATATAGAAATGAAAAAACTACAACAAAAATAAAACAAACCGCTACATTTGGTCCTGCTCTACCTCATTTTTTTTAATGAAAGCACCAGCTGTCTGCATCTCGTATTTCAAAGTTTATAAAATATAAATTACTGAAAAATATTCAAATGTTTATGAACTAAATACATTAAAACTTTCTTTAACAAAAAAAATACTGAAACACTATAAATTGTACAAAAAAAAACACAACTCAATAAAAAAAAGATTTCCTCATTAATGGTTTTGTGATTTGTCCTTATCACAAACTGTATGCACATGTAAATCACAATAATTGCTTTTGATACATATGTCTGGCATTTTTTTGTTCTATAAAAAAGAATATACTTAGCATTTAAGACAGTATCTAACGGGCTTCATTCGTTAAGAGCGAAAAGACAGAAACATAATACCATTTGACATTTTCTGACATCGTGAAGCATGAGTTATGGAAACAAGTAAGAATACAACATTGCCATGTAACACCTTTTAACATAAAACCACGTACAGTATATGAACCACATCTCCATGCCCTTTCCATTATAGATTCATCGCTATGCATCTTTTAATTTAGCTAGGTCATTTAATCATGTTTTTTATTTTTTTATTTTTATATATTATTTATTTTTGCTGTCTAATTTAATCCATAGTAAAAGCATCAGCACACTGAGACGGATAAAACAACGACTGGAATGTTGGGTTGGTCCATCAGAAAGTGCAGATGAGCATCGAATCCTTCGGCTCTGAGACCTCACACGCATTTCGGTGGTATTACTGCTTCAACAGTGGCCTATATGTTCATTCTGGGTCGCGTAATAAATCGATTGGAAACACAATCTGTACAAACAGACGGTTCTAAAATGAAACCCATCGAGGCGGCAGGAATACCATTGTAAACAATAACATTGTGTTGATGACACGTCTTAACTTGGATTTATTTATTTATTTTTCATACAAGGCCTGCGCGTTCTGTACAACACAAACCACAAATGAAAAGGCAACAGGAACCAGAGTCACACTGCTAACAAGTATTATATGCCAACGTTGCCGACTGTATAATTCCGATTGGTCGGAAGGTGTTTCTGTAGCGGGAGCGCTGACAATAAGATTATACAAACCTGCTCGTTATGGTGAGTCTGTGAAACTTGTGATTAACTCTTGATGATTAAAACATAACATGGTGACATTTCTGATTAAGGGAAGTTTGTTCGTGGTTCCTGGAAGGAGTCTCCAGTATCAGTGCTTTAAAGGAGTCAGGGGAGGACATTTTGGAGAACTTTGTTCTTTTGTGGTTTTGTTTTTGTCTTGTGGAAAAATAAAAGAAAAGGCCGGTGGGGGAATGAATGTGGGTCCTGTAATGTAAATGAAAGCAGAAATAATTTGTTGCACGTGTTCCACAACATTAACTGTAAATGGCTAATAAGGTAAGTGTCATTCTTTAATTAATGGAAAGATTGCAGCACTGCATTATAAGAGGAGTAAAACACTTCAGGACATGCAGCTATTGGAAAAATAATGCTTTGTGTCAGGCCACATTACGCCACCCCAACATGTATTATTATTATTATTATTATTAACAGCATTCTGTGTTGCGTTTTATTCCCTACTTATAGTGGTAACTGAAACTGATTCACTACCTGCACATGATGTACTTTAGTTGTGGTATTAATCAGCACTTGTTCTGTGCTAAAGCTATTCTGAAGCTCATACATGTCGATCCACAGTCTGAAACTGTTACACCCCTACTTTCTTATCCCGATCCAACCATATCTAATATTACCCCATGCTCGAATCACTCACACAACCTTCACTTCATTAATCAATAACTCCTGTGTCAGAGCTTATTGTTAAAACCTCTATTACATTCAGGTATTTGTCCTGAGAAACAATTTCCACAAAGACATAAATTTAATCAGGAAGCCTGTTCCCTGCTGTCAATCAGCTCACAAAAAGGGGACGAGATCAGTTAAATGACATTTCTATTGTGCTTCACTTACAGACCCTTCACTCTGTCTCATGATAGACAGGAAGATTACAGACGTGTTTACATCACATGTGCTCTCAAAAGACGGCGTAGACAAAACAATACATGAGGGCGAGCGACAGCAGTGGTAACAGAGACATAAAACTAAGGCAAGAGATGCTTAGAGTCCTTTGTCTGAACGTTAGAGATTAGACAAAAGAGATCTAAAATGGGCCGTGCTTCACAGCTGCCTAACTTGTGCTTGCTTAGAAGCGAAACACTCCTGCCCATAAGCCGAGGGCGGGTGTGTGTTCACAGCTTGCCGCCCCCGAGCAGAAAAACGGCTACTTTCGGTCGCGTCTGTCACCCGTTCTCGGTTTGAGTGAGAGGCTTTTCTTTTAACTGAACTGCATGAGTAAAATAGCAGTCTCTGGTCTCGCCTGCTGAGTTTTCAGTTATGTGACTTGTGTGTAAAGGGTCTTTGACTATAGACATATGGGGAAAGGAAAGAAAAAAAAAAAAGAAAAAAAACATTTTGGCATTCTTAATTCTTCATTCACAAATGATAAAAGTAATACTGGCACAAACATCAAAGGCAAAATAATAATAATAATAATAATAAAAATAAAATACTTTAATCATTTTTGTGTGGTCCATTTAAGGACTCTAAGACAGCAACAGTAACTTAATAGTAAATATTTAAGTATTTCTGTAAAGTTCCATTTTTCTGTAACTTTGGCAACATTTTTACGGAACTTTCCATCCATACAATGTCCACTTTAGGAACCAGTCCTTCGTTCTTTCCTAGTCCCACCCCTCTACTGCAGTCTGTTTTTAGGTGCTGCTGGGTCAAAATGGCAGCTCTGCTGGAAACACACTGTTTTCTCTTCAGAGCTGAATTATGATACACGCTACAGACTATGAACTTTGGTAAGGTTGGGAACGGGTCCTTTAGCAAGATCAAGCAGTCATGAGCTCCAAACAAGAACGGACCCATGACTAGGTATGACTTGTTGGACCCAAAATAAACACCCACTGATGTGAGGATGAGGGAGGAAAGTCTCTCGGCCCCCGGTGCTCCCGGACTGGTCTTTCACTCGTCTGTGTCGGGTTTGACATCCAGCATGGCGTGCAGCTCCTCGGGTGTGTATCCCAGAAGGCTTTTTAAGTCACACACGAAACGGTAGACATAGCGCTTGCCTGATGTCTTGTGGATGATGTTCTTGTCGTAATAGTAGCGCAGACCACGGCTCAGCTTTTCGTAATTCATCTTGGGCTTGTTCTTCCTTTTGCCCCACCTCCGTGCCACCTTCAGGGAAGAAGAACAGTTTCAGTGAACACACGCAAACAGTTTCAATGAACGCACACTTTATGGATGTTTCATTTCAGTATAATAAACATTTCTGAACTAGTTACCTTGAAAACTAGATAAAGGTTGTTAAAACACAAGATGCAGTATTTTCATCCTGGATGCAAGTACTTATACGAAAATGAATGGTAGATTGATTTGTCAGTTGATTACTATAGATCAGATCAGTGTGTGTGGTGGCGCAGTTTGCACTTAATTGTGTTTGATGGAACATGGAATATATTAATCTGATGAAATGCACATCATATTTGCATTGCTGTCTGATAGGATAAAGACTAAGCTGTATTACTGATAAAAATGTAAACATTTCAGAATACGTTTTGTTAAGTAAACAGCTAAATTAAGCACAATTCGTCTTTCAAAACTCCAGCCCTTTTCAAAGACTTTGCAAATGCATGACTGGAAATTTGTAATAAAATAGTGACTTAGTTACTATTCACTTATGTACAAACCGATCAGCCACACCACCATAACACCACCGCCAGAATAACATTGATTAATAATTATATAGCAGTAAACTGATGACAGGATCATGGGCACTCAAAGATAATCAATACCCATGGAGACCAAAGGCTAGTCCTCATTGGCCCGATCCAACAGAAAAGCTGATGTTTCACAAATCTCTAAAAATTGTTAATGCTGGTTATGATAGAAAGGTATCAGAACACCCTGTGCACCACAGACTGCTGTGCATAGGGCTTAGCAGGCAAATGCTAATGGTCAAATTCCTCAGATCCCAATCTGATTGAGCATCCATGGTAAGCCAGACTCAACCTTGGCACCCGAAGGATCCACTGCTAATGTCCTGGTGACCACACACCAGAGCACACACCCAAAGGTCCCGTGGAGCCACGCCCTGAAGGGGCAGAGAGGAAACCTAATTCCTATGTGGTTATAATGTTAATGGTTTTAAAGTTATGGCTGATTAGTGCATATACATAGGTTTATGCTAGCTTTCTAAAGTAATTCTTGTTAAACTATTTTGTCATAAAATAATCTTTTGTTATAGGATTATATAGATCCAGTAAAAAGAGAAAAGCTCACGAACCAGATAGATCCCTAAACTACTAAACCTCTTAAAATATCCAACAACGTGATCAAAGCCTGACATTTGACACAAGTGTGAAGAAATCATTTTATTTAGCTGCCTGATTTTTAACCATTTTTAGGCAAATTGACATTTTTATTGCTGCATTTGTTAGCTATGGCCACAGTCACATTTGTCTGCTTTTACTAGACCACCATTTCTACTAAACACTGATCTGGGGCATGTTTACAATTGAAATCCCATCTACAAATAAATCATTTCCACCCTTCCATTCCATGTAGCTTACAGTGCTTTCTTTTTTTCTTTTTGAAATTCTTCTTGTTCACTACTAGACGACACATGCATTTTCCATTGGAAGCTCAGTCATGCCCACTGCTATTTCTAATCCATGTCGGCATCTCTAAGCAAACAAAAGCTGCATTGTGACTATGGCTGGACGTCTTGTTTTGCAGTGGGACCCTGCATTTATCTCCCATGAGGACGGAGCTGGGCGCCCTTGTGACCTCTCACCTCGTCGGGGTCGGAGAGTTTGAACTCCCAGCCGTCTCCTGTCCAGCTGATGAACGACTGGCATGACTTGTCTGTGAGGAGCTCCAGCAAAAACTGCCACAGCTGAATGGGTCCGCTACCTACAGACATGCACGGAAACGATGCAAAAACATGCATTAGTATGGAGTTTTAAATATCTATATAAATATATATATATGTGAACATTCATTATGCTTATACTGTACTGTAAAATTTACCACTTCAAACACCCTCTAGCATTTATCATTATTCATTGGTCTCATGGTTTTGGGATGACGTGTGACAAAGTGTCTGTGTTGTGGTGATGCAAACATCTCTAGGTTAATTTTCCAGCCTGGAAAATTGCTAAACAGGCTGGGAGACACACAAAGCCCCTAGTTCTTGACTTCTAAAAACTGAAAATTCCAGTCGGCTGACATCACAGTGGACTCTTAGGCTAAAAATATGACGAGTACTGTACACGTACACAATCGGGCATGTTACTGGTTGACTGCGGTGATTGTGTGTGTTAGAGCATGGCTACATGGCTACGCGAGCGTGGGTGTGGGTGTGAGAATAGGCGTCAAACAAGAGCTGATGCTTCGGACTTTCTGTGTTGAAAGGCAACCTTCAAATCGTGCACGTTAAATCTTTTACACCAGATGTTTACACGTGTGAGGGCCAAAACGTAACTGCACCCAAGTCACATTTAGCTCACTTTCTACTATGTGTTAAAGCCAAGCCGATACATTACATCATACCTGTTTCAACGCCAAGAAGCAACAGTGACACAGGAAGAGAGAAAGAAGCGATTATGAAGGGTAATAGCACTTTTTCGGGGGATGTAGAAAATCTGATGAAATTGCATTCATATTTAGGTAAAAATGCTACAAAATAGAGAAAAATAGAGTCAGCATTGATTGACAGCTCGGCTCTACCACTAGAACCCTTTTACTTAACGTTCAAACCTACAAGCTATCAGGGTTTAAAGACAAACGATTGAGTCTGCCTGATGGGCATCAGTGTACAGACTCTACGCAGAAAAATAGGTTTGTGGCTTTTGCTCTTCAAAGGCCTCATGTACCAATGTTTGTGATTTGGAACGTGAAATGTGAAAACCTCAGAGCTGTTTTTCTTCACCTTATCAGCCCTCTACATCATCTATCTCTCTCTTATATACACTCAGAGATTACTATAATTACATAAAGACGTGAGGTTGTGACAGGTAATGAAGCAATGATTAGGTTGCCTATGAGACTGAACCTAAAGCTGGCACAAATGCCAAGAGAATTCATGTTTGCATGTTTTTTTTTCCCCCCCTGTATTTTCACTAAATGTTACACAAAAAGGTGAAAAATCATAGTAATGTGCTTTTTTTTTTTTTATCGGTGTGTCCTAAGAAAGATTTGCAAAGTACGTTTGCACTTTTGGAAAATAACAGCTTTAATGTAAAATGCTTTGCAGTGTATGTGTGTGTGTGTGTGTGTGTGTGTGTGTGTGTGTGTGTCATAGGTTTAAAAACCATGTCTTTGTGTGCATTTGTGGTGCAGGTTCAGAAAGCCTCCCAGAGATGAAATGATAAACATGCTCTCAGGTTAAGTGCACAGGGACTGCTACGCGTTTTTTTTTTTTTTTTTTTGCTGCACCCTCTGTTGCCAAGACGACCTGGGAAAAGGGTTGAGATGCGGGCCTTAGATAAGTATGTGCACATTAAAAAAGAAAAAAGGAAAAAAAAAAAAAAACTGAGGACGGAGAGGTGCAAAGATGTCTTTCATTGTTTAAGTTGCTTTTTGGGTGCAAATTGGTGGAGAAAATGGCACGCACATGCACATCAACACACGCACAAACACGCAGGTTTAGAGAAAAAGGCAGTGGCAGAGGCTCTGAGAAACAGATTCGGAGCTTGCAAGCATTTCAGAGAGAGAGAGAGAGTGAGTGATGCTGTTGTGGTTACAAAACTGGTGCAAGGTGACGTTTTTCGAATCCAAAGCTCGTCGTGTCCTACTAAGTGCAGGGTTTTTTTAGGTTTAGGAGGCAGAACGTTACCACCACCTTCCGTGTTTTCTTGCAGGTATTGAAAGTAGTTGTAAACACGATTAAGGGGAGGAATAAACACCTGGGGTTGTGCTGTTATAGGAAAATAATGAGTGATATTCAGAGGGGCATAATCAGCCCAAAGTTTATTATTTTCCAATAACATGTACCGGGATGTTTTATTTCTCTTGTACCATGGCAATTTGCCAAGAAGTACTTAAAAAAAAAGATGTATTTGCTACTTTAATAACAACTTTTGTAATGTTTAAAGTTAAATTTTATATTGTCGAATGGCCACACAGCAACTTCTTTACATCCCGTTTGTCGCTAATTTATATCACTTATATAAACTCATATAATAATTATATGAACTGCCTATATATAAGTCAGCCATTAATAATAATAGTAAATCAGTAAACTTCCTTAAATTTTTTCCTCTTATACTGGAGACTCCTTCCATAAATATGTTCAAAAAGTCCCCTTACAGAAAGCTGCATTACATCACCCGTTATAGTTGTTACTATAGAAACACTACTACTGTATGTATAAACACCTTCAGCCAGCACTACTGTCGAAATCCTGTTCTGGAAATTGAATCCACGCTTTCTGACCAATCAGTTCTGAGAAACCGACAGCACTGTGGCTTGAATCGTGTGCACGGGATATTTTTTCACTTAGTCGTCAAGGGCGACTGACATGTCTTTGGTCATTCATTTCTGACTAATTTGTCAAATTCCTATGAATCACAAGTATCACTGACCCAGTTAAAACCATGCAGTTAAACTTTAACCCACTTAACCGATGACACCTCGAGCCACATTTCTGAACGCTACCGATCTTTTATGACTAACGCGTCTGATTCCTGTGATTCACACGGTGATTCAATTAATTCCTTTGTTTGCTGTGACTGACTAACACCTGAATCAGGGTGAGTTTAAGTCCGTGAGGAGAGAAACTGACCCGTGTAGCCGGCAAGAGCAGCAGCTGGGATGACCGGCTTGTCCTTGCTGAGGTCAGAGCGCTCGCGGACGTAGTCTTTAAACGTGCCTTTGGGCTTGTGGCCATGCAAGGCTGTGGGATAGTCCTCTGAGTCAAAGCTGTCATAGGAGGGGACGCGCTGAAGACTGTTGAACGACGACTGACTGCTCCATGACTGTGTCAGACGGTCGCAGCTCTCGAAGCTCTCGGTGCTCTCGAACGAGTCCTGGCCTCCCAGTTTACCTGTGACACAGAGGGGGGAAGAAAAACAATGTTTTAAGCTTAGAATAAATCCTAAGCTATAAAGTCAAACCTTGGCCGTTGTAGCCAATAATTTATAAATACTTTTATATATATATACTCATCATTACTCGTCACCATTCATGTGCTGTTTTCCATTTCACAACCACCATTCGTTCTTATTTCTGATTGCAAGAGAACTGAAACCAAGTTGCTCTATTTAAAGCCAAGGAACAGATAAAAGATTAGTGCTACTAATGTAAACTGCAGTTAAGGAATAAATGCTAATTTAAAAAAGAAAAAAAAAAAACAATCCTGAAATCCTCAGCTACATAATGGAAGCCACATGTGGGTTTTGGTGCTGCCACAAATACTTTCCCACGGTCGGAGGGGGGGGGGGGCGGGATAATTGCTCGCCAAATTTCCAAGCTACAGTGTGTAAGGCTTGGTCGCGAATGAAGGCAAAATACTGTAAATGCACAAGCGTCTCATCGTATTAAAATGATCTTCAGCTAGAAATCTGGTCTTCGGAGATGCAAAGCGATTTGGGCTGTCGGTCCTTTTCCAATCAAGGAGTGGTAGAGCGTGCAGAAGCATGGTGTGCGACTCAGAACACACATCAAGAGTTTCGTTTGAGTCTTGACACCTCTTGTACGTTACGAGAAAATGAGGCGCTTCTGGAGAGAAGAAAAAAAAAAACAACACAAAAAAAAAAACTGTGCCCGTTACCATAGCTCGCTTCGTAAATTATTACATAAAAGGCACAACTCTGGAGAGCGCTCTGCTCTATGTGTGGCTTAGCACATCACCCTTTGATGCAAGCAATTTTGTTTTTCTTCAACACCCCTCCCCCCCTCCCTTTTTTATGCCCCTTGTTTGCCACGGTCTTCAGTACTCGTACGAGGTGTGCATAACCACAAATAAAACCGCAATAATTCCTTTCGTTCTTTTGGCGCCCAGGCCCACATGTGGCAGCATGAGAAAAAAATTGATAAAAAATCACACTGAAACCAAAGCTATGCATTGGGGATGCTAAGTCAAGTGATACAAAATGATTTTAATGAAGATTCTCATGAAAATGTATTATAAATGATAAAGCAAAGAGTGGTCTGGTTAAAATGTTTAAAATCAGATACCAAAAACTATTTATCTTTCTTTATTCTAGTGGATCCGGAGACTGTCCCAGAGAACATGTGGGAATGCACCCTGTACAGAGCACTCGGTCAGTCACACCTGCGGGCAATTTGGCCTAGCCAGTTCACCTACCTGTAAGCAGGATGAAATCGATGAACCTTGAGGAAACCCACAGAGGAGACATGCAACAAAACTCAACACTGGCAGAACCACGAGCTGAGGTTCAAACTCAGGAGTAGAAACACTACCTGCTGCACCACCGTGGCAATAATTATGATTAAACAATGCAAAATATAGCAACTTCCTTCCTTGACACACTCCCGACCACCACCTGAAAGAGATTCACCACTCATCCACCCACAACCACCCACAACCACCCACCCACACAAACAAACATAGACACACAACCCATTCTGCCCCCTCACCTCTGCTGATCCGTCCCACGCACATGTTGTCAGGTGACACTTCCTGTTTGATGGGGAAGTAGTCGCCCTGAAGTGGGTTGAGCGGCGTGTCGCGCAGAATGACGCTGGTGTATTCGTTCTCGTATTTAAGTGACAGCAGGTCTTCCGAGCTGATCGGATGAAGGGTCTGGTAGGACTCTGTAATGAAGCCCGGCTCTGAGTACTCTGAAGGCGGAACGCACTGAGCGTGCTCGATGCCGTAACCTGGGAAAACAAGTTACGTCCAGGGTTAAAACTAGATAGGGATCGGATATGGACATGGGCATCCGTGTGGGTGTCTGTGTGTATGCGTGTGTGAGGCCTTTTATGAAATTACTGTCTGTCTTCAAGCACTCACGCCACAGACTCAGACAAATCAATGCACGTCTCGTGTTACAGGCTGTGAAGCGGAAGATGAGGTGTGGCTGGCAGGTACTCACTGACAATGTAGTCTGAGGTATAGCGAGATTCCGGGAAACCTGAGCTGATGCCGTTGACAGGGAAATGCTTTGGATCCTCTGCGTGGGAGGAAAAATAATAATATAAACACATCAGGGTGTGAGATCAAATTAGCATAATAGTAGATCCGATAATGAGATTTCTTCAGTTTTAAAATAGACTTCACTCTCTCCCTTTTCTGTCTGATGCTTCCTCCCTGAAACCTGACTAACCAAAGTTTTTCCATACACCCCAAGCAATCAATAACTGGTAAATGCCA
Source organism: Leiocassis micropogon (assembly GCA_028565275.1). Taxonomy (NCBI): domain Eukaryota; kingdom Metazoa; phylum Chordata; class Actinopteri; order Siluriformes; family Bagridae; genus Leiocassis; species Leiocassis micropogon. The sequence goes on from JAOVVA010000033.1 coordinate 4,563,990, forward strand.
AAAAAAAAAAAATAATAATAAAAAAAAAAAAAAAAAAAAAAAAAAGGGGCTCCGCCCTT